>CAIGQS010000102.1:0-222252 GCA_903798195.1 Danio kyathit
TCAGGACAGCCTGACGGTGCTAAGAAATTGAGGTTTCCTGAATAAAGAGAGAGAGAAAGTGCACCAATCAGAGCAGAGCAGCTCCCCACCTCCTTTTCGCCTGGAGGATGCTAATCATTTCTCAGTGCGGTCTGACAGGTAAAGTCGGTGTGCTTCTTTTATTTCCAGGAGAGTGTGCTTGCATGGCAGCGGATCCTCGTGAGATTTATGCAAACAAGCACTAGGTTTTAAAGAGATAAAACATGAATGCCAGGTGGACAATAGAGGAAGGAATATAAAACGCTTTCTTTCTGGTAAAAGAGAATGCTTGGAGCTTAAAACTTTTGATTTTCTATTACCCCTTCATTGACAGCTTTGGCATCTCAAATTGTTTTAATATGATTGCTATCAAAGAAAGCAGTTCAGAAGCCAAATCAGAAGGAACATGTGATACTGATATCTGTGAATGACTTCCTAACCCTTAAAAGAATCAGGGTTTTTGAATGAGTAGGTTAAGTAAATAATGTAAATACATAAAGATGTTTAAACGATTCTATCTTAAAACAATACATGTGTTTGAATGTATCCTTTAAGTGAATAATTCAATAACTCACTCATAATGAGGTTTTATATTAGGGTTGGGCGATGTCGGCGAATTTGGCATATGTTGTCTAATGTGACACATCGTGATGGACGATGGCATCGTCATTGTAGGTGGCGGTGAATTAATTATTTATGAATAATAAATTAATTCACAACGAATTAATTGTTTGTAGCCCATCGTTTCAACCACCTGACCTGCATGGTCTTTGTGTTTTACCCATAACCAAATCGTAAATAAATAAAGTTACACACAAATTACCACCTGTCAATCACTTTTTCCATTGGACTCTGGCATGAATAGGCAGAGTGATCTGTGTCATTATAATGGCATCAACAAATGTGGTAAAAAGGTGCACAACCAAGAGGAACCAACCAACAGTATCTGAGTTTTTTACCATACTTACAAAGTACAAGCGTGACAGCGAAAGATTTAAGCATTGTACTGACAGTGACACATTACTTGATAGATTCAGAGTGAAGAGTGGTTAGATAGAGACAAGATTAATTAAATATCATGTTTAACAACTATAGTCAGACGCAATCCAGCGGTACATCCTTGATTAATTGTCTATCGTGCACTGCTCTCGGAGTTTTGTGCTCAAAGCACCCGCTGACTGCTGGAGCTCAGACGCGTGCATGACAGAGTGTGTGTGTGTGTGTGTGTGTGTGTGTGTGTGTGTGTGTGTGTGTGTGTGTGTGTGTGTGTGTGTGTGTGTGTGTGTGTGTGTGTGTGTGTGTGTGTGTGTGTGTGTGGTCACGTGATGTGTGTTTTCAGCGGTATAGTGTGGAAGGACTTTTCAGAAATGCTAGATGAAACGCCAGTGTGGACGTGAATTGTTTTCGTTCTAAAATGCCATTTTAAAACTAAGACGTGTTAGTGTAAATGGGGCCTCAGTATGTGTATTTTTCGCAGGCGGGTTGCTGCTGCGACGGGGCGATGGACAATGGCATTAAAATAAAAATATGTATTTTGAATAAATCGTTTGGGTGAATAATACAACGGTTTCTTCAAAAAGATGCATACAGTTGAAGTCAGAATTATTAGCCCCCCTTTGAATTTTTTTTCTTTTTTAAATATTTCCCAAATGATGTTTAACAGAGCAAGGAAAGTTTCACAGTATGTCTGATAATATTTCTTCTTCTGGAGAAAGTCTTATTTGTTTTATTTCGGCTAGAATAAAAGCAGTTTTAAATTTTTTTTAAAAACATTTTAAGGTCAAAATTATTAGCCCCTTTAAGCTATATTTTTTTCGATAGTCTACAGAACAAACAAATTGCCTAATTACCCTAACCTGCCTAGTTAACCTAATTAACCTAGTTAAGCCTTTAAATGTCACTTTAAGCTGTATAGAAGTGTCTTGAAAAATATCTAGTAAAAAATTATTTACTGTTATCATGGCAAAGTTAAAATAAATCAGTTATTAGAAATGAGTTATTAAAACTATTATGTTTAGAAATGTGTTCAAAAAATCTGCTCTCCGTTAAACAGAAATTGGGGGAAAAAATAATCAAGGGGGCTAATGATTCAGGGGGGCTAATAATTATGACTTCAACTGTATATGAATTATTCTTGAAGTAATATGTTTTTTTTAATAAATCAATTGAATCAAGTAAATAATATAATAAATTACTCCAAAAGATGTTTATGTGATTCATTCAGATGAATCCTTTTATGTGAATAATACAACTGCTTGTTTATGAAATGTTCACATGATAGATTTAAGAAATAATCAGTGTTTCTGAACAAATAAGCTGAGTGAATAATTCAATGGCTTATTCATTTTTCTTCAGGCTAAGTCCCTTTATTAATTAGGGGTCACCACAGCAGAATGAACCGCCAACTTATCCAGCATATGTTATTACGCAGCAGATGCCCTTCCAGCTGCAACCCAGTACTGGGAAACACCCACACACTCTCATTCACACACATACACTATACCCAATTCACCTATAACACGTCTTTGGACTTGTGGGGGAAACCGGAGCACCTGGATGAAACCCATGCCAACACGGGGAGAACATGCAAACTCCACACAGAAATGCCAACTGACCCAGCCGAGGCTCGAACCAGTGGCTTAACCAGTGACCTTCTTGCTGTGAGGCGAGAGCGCTACCCACTATACCACCGGGCTGCCTCATATTTAGAATAACCAATAAAATTTATCAACAACAGTCTCATAAGTTTAGTTTCTAAACATTCAAATCAAGCAAAAACAGCATTTTTTTTCAGGTTTTCCAAGCTAATGCGCATGCGCACTGGAAAGAAACGAGATCACGACACTAACCTCATTTATGGCCGTTCTACACATTATCATCCTCTGAATAAAGATCGTCTGATCGTGCTGCTCTTCTGAAGTCATTCACAACTTGGTCTTGATGGCAAATCTCCTCCAGAAATGACAGTGACTCTTTGTTTACAAGTTTGTGGGTGTTTGAGTAGTTGCTGTCATGTGATGCGAGTTTGACCAGATGGACTGTACCTCGCGTTTGTTTCATACAGATTATAAAACCAAACCAAAAAGCTTTTGTTTTTAAGTGTAGTTCATTTAAAAGAATGAGATTTGAATCTTTATTTGGATATATTTCTTATGTCTGTAAAGAAAGTATTCACTGAGATTCCAGCGCATTTGTTGACCAACAAACTGTCGTAAAAGCACACGTTTGGTACAAGCTTCTCCCCCGGAGAAACGTCAGTCTATAGCGATCATGATTGGCTCCCATACTTGTAGGCGGGGCTTCATTAGCCATATTGGCCGTTACACTTTTCCCCATTCAAAACTATACATGTCTTGTGTGTTCAATAGTCTTTATTTATACCCACTCAATACACAATTACAAAAGGAAGAAAGCTTAATTTCCCACTGAAAAGTCTAAATACCTTTATCTAATAAGGACACAACAAAATCACGTTCCACCGGTCAGCATTTATAAATGAAGCCTGTTCAATCCATCTTTGTGGGTTTTACTGCTTCGAGGCGAAAGGAAATAAATAAACAGTTTGCCAGCACAAATCTGGCACACCTCCTGCAGCCCTGTGCCCGTGGCAACCACCGCCAAAGAAGAAGAGTGTGCGTGAGAAGTCGCTTTATTCGAATGAAAAGAAAAGCAAGCACTTCCAGATCTCTTTGTTTAGGCCATAACGAATACCCCTGAATAACTATCTCTCTGTGTCTCACCTAGCATGAAGAAGCATGAATCCTGCACAAAATACGAACATATTATTCTCCTAATGAATGCAGCCACCAAATGAAAGCCCATTGTTCGGGGCGGACATGTGACTTTTATTACTGCGAGTGATCAAAATCAGTTATTCAGTGTTGGGCGGGCTGAGGGGGAGCGAGCACAGAGGGAAGTTGTCAGTCAGAAGCTGAAAGAGGTCACAATGCAAGTGGGGCGGCTCATGATAATAAGCAGCTCTTTCCGACGCCTGACTGATTAACGGACCACGTAAAAATGTGCTTAACTTCAAAGGTTCATAGACACAACACAGAAACTATACAGCTACCGTCAGCTCTCTTTCACATCTCTGTGGTTCCCAGACAATTTTTAGCGTGTACAGTAGTGTTTAAGCCATTGTCTGGTGAGAGTAATTATGGAGCATGTATCCAGAGAACTTTACCCAGGGTGAAGTTTACCCTGGCAGTCCGCGGCTATCATCCGCTCACCACATGAGAGCTTGCCTCCGCCAATGCAAGCGTCTAAAGCCAGTTCTGAGGTTCAGCACTGGGTCAGGAACGATGTGACAGGTTGCTCCTCTGGTCCACAAACAAGAAGGTCAATGCTGGGATTTCAGAAGATTATGGACTATTATTAGAGCTGATGTGGGAGTTTATGACTGATGCAGCATTATTTGCATGTTTGTGGCATTATAACTCATGCTTCTGGCTTGCGCTGCCTGTAGGGCACAGCCCTTCAAAGCATATTTCAGAGGAGCATGTGACTAGAAATCCAAGAATATGTCTCCGGGCTTGCTGAATATAATGGTATGTCGTTTAACGCATGTAAATAGTTTGTAATGCACACACTAAATATAACCCTGATTTTCATGAGGAAGCAAACTTTGCAGATTGCACCTTTAGATCAGTGTTAATCATACAAACATGCAAGCGAATATACAGTTGAAGTCAGATTTATTAGCCCCCCTGTCTAATTTTTTCCCCAATTTCTGTTTAACAGAGAGATTTTTGTATACACATTTCCAAAAATAATAGTTTTAATAACTAATTTCTAATAACTGATTTATTTTATCTTTGTCATGATGACAGTAAATAATATTTTACTAGATATTTATCAAGACACTTCTATACAGCTTAAAGTTACATATAAAGGCTTAACTAGGTTCATTACGTTAACTAGGCAGGTTAGGGTATATAGGCAAGTTATTGTATAACGGTGGTTTATTCTGTAGAAGGGGTTAATAATTTTGTCCTTAAAATGGCTTTTAAAAAATTAAAAATTGCTTTTATTCTAGCTGAAACAAAACAAATAAGACTTTCTCCAGAAGAAAAAATATTATCAGACATACTGTGAAAATTTCCTTACTCTGTTAAACATCATTTGGGAAGTATTTAAAAAAGAAAAAAATTCCAAGGGGGGCTAATAATTCTGACTTCAACTGTATATAAACACAAAGTTAAGGAGAGAAAGCCATAATTCTTAAAGACTAAACGCCCAGGAGAAGATTTAAGTGACACAGGTGAGTTTATAACTGTAAAATAGGTGCAAGCTGAGACATGAAGAGGCAGATTAGAGCTGAGCTGGAAAAGCATGAAAATCTACTAGTATTCAATCTTCTGAAAAATTCCCTTGCTGTTTTTACATTCACTTTAGAGTAACTTTCACTATTGAAATAATTAATCCTTGTTGTTTATTTATTGTACAGTATTTTCAATTAAATGAATGCAGCCTTGGTGAGCTTTAGAGATTGCTTTTTTATGCAAAACTTTTCAACCACAAACTTTTGAATGGTGGTAACAATCAGTGACCCTGGAAGAACCTTAACGGTGTCTGGATAAAAACCTCATTTGAAACTAAATTACAGCGGCCAAAGTTTTCCAAAAAAGCACTACTGGTCCAATTATCAAGAAGAGAAACATACATAAATCACTCAGACAATGACTAAAATATTGTGCGTCAGACTCTCAGCGTGAATGCAGAAATCTGTGAGAGAAGCACAGCGAGGCCAAGATCTTTAAAGATCAGTAATGGAGAATGGAGTAAAGATGCAGTAGACAATCAAGCTCTGCATAAAACTGGCTTATAAAGAGTGTGGCATCATAAACAGATGTAATAATCCATATTTTTCATAAAGAGCATGGCATGGCAAAAAAAACAACACAACCTAAATTATTTAAAGATCAAATCAATTTTTGTATGACACCAATCTAACACAACCTAGTTCAAAAACACAACCTGTAGTCCTTCAATAAACCAGAAAAATCTTCATAAATGTGTCAAATGCAAACTAAATATATGCTTATCCCAACATTTTTAATTCTATAAGCCTATTGTAAGCCAGATTTTAAAAGTCTCTAAACTATAATCATGATCAAAGCTTGAATATAGATTATAGACCTCTGATTGACAGTTCATACCTATTTAGCAAGTATTAATATGATTGGAGTAATGTCGATCTCTAGCACAGTGAACTCCCTAGTGCATTTGTCTTTTGCTGTGATTTGTTTTCCTTTTTTTGAAGAAAGTAAACATAAGACTAATATTTTGCTGTATATTATTAGTAATATTTTTAAATAAGCCATTACTAGACTGAAAAAACATTAGTTTATCAACACATTAGAAAACTGTATATGTTTGCACATCTATATGTTTTGTCCCCTACAATAGAAACTACAACTTTTTATGACATTGTGGGGAGAAAAAAGTGGCAGATATTTATAGATATTTATATGTATTTTATACAATGTTGGGGAAGCTATCTGCTTGTTAAATGTGACGTCACATGAAGCAGCTTCCGGATCCAAGAGCTCTATCAAAGTGTATATTGAGACTCAAAAAATGATAATAATAAACGTTTACAATGCGATGCATTGCTTTCGAAAATTATGATGAAGTCAGAATTATTAGCCCCCCTTTGAATTTTTTTACATTTTTTTTATATTTCCCAAATGATATTTAACAGAGCAAGGAAATTTTCACAGCATGTCTAATAATATATTTTTTGGGGAGAAAGTCTTATTTGTTTTATTTCAACTAGAATAAAAGCATAAATAAACTTTAATTTAAATTTTCACATTTTTTGTGTTTAAAACAATTATGATGTCAAGGCTTAATGTTTTATTACACAGTTTTTAAATGTCATATTTTTAAATTGTCAAGAGTCAGCACTGTAACCGATGTAGCATTGCTATTACAAAATAATTAATTAAGATTAATCACTGCGGCATTATCTAAAAAAATATGACATATAACTAGGCCCATGCGGAATCTGCGCATGCAGAAATCCACAGATTTCTGCATATTTTTAGCCCATCATTGAGTCTATTTATTTACTTGTGTAAATTTATATTTATTCAGTTTTTTAATTAATTTCACTAATATTATTGTGATATAAAAATAGTAATATTAAAATGTTCATATGATTCATTTACAATACAGTTTGTGAAGTAATATGTCTGTCTTTTAGTAGAGATATTATACGATTAGACTTGCTTTGTTTATCAAATAAGTGGATCTAATTAGATTTGCATTGCAAACATTAAATAAAAGTTTAATAGGTATTATTTTTTATTTCATACAGTATATTATGTTTTTAGTTATGATACTCCTAAAATGATTCTGCATAAATCCACAGATTTTTTACAAACTTTTTTGCAGAAATAGCAAAAAAATATCAGCAGATTCTGTCTGGCCCTACATATAACTCCATTTTGGTAAGAATTTGTGCCCACACAACATTCTTACTTCATGTTAATTGATAACAGTTAGAATACTTTATGGATTTAACTTCAACTGTGGTTGCTTGAAAAATATTACTCACAAAATAACACTAATAAGTATTAATGTTATAGACAATTGTGATCTTGTAAGATTACACTGTGCTGTTTCTGACCATTACAGGTTTACTAAATGAAATGTAACTGTCGTTAAGCTACTCCGCTGCTTGCTGGAAAAAAAGCACCATTGTATCATAAGAAGCTGAACTATCTATGATCTCAAGATAGCCAAGCTAGAGCTCTGCTACATTCTGCTACTGTAACTACTTCCCAAAACTGATTTTATGTCAGTACCCCCATGTAAAAGCTCACTAATTTACACTCTTTACAAGCCATCAGACTTTTATCTTACTTTGTGGCCATATAAGTATCAAAAACTTTTTCTCCATGAGTTTGACCCTGATATTCTTCTAAATCATAAACAATAAGAGACCACTTGGATTTATTAGGTATGGGTTAGAGTAAAATGTTAATTTGTTTCAATCTATAAAGAACTGATAACATTTCTGTTGCATGGTTTAACCTGACCTCTGACCTCAAAATAATCATTCATTTAAAATTGCACCATCTGTGTCTACAAATAAAAAACACTTAACAAGCACCTGTCAACAAGCATTCAGAATGACTATAAAAACATCCCTTTAAATAATACTATTAAAAAAAATATTACACAACAATATTAGGTAACATTTCAATAAAATGCCCATGGAAGTGAACAAATTGTGCGACAAGAGTCAACAACTATTGTTGTAGGGAGGAGTGGTAAACTATCAGGGCTAATTATTCCATTAAATAAGAGTCTTCACTGTCTAAAACCACTGAATAAAACCAACATCACTTCCCGGCCTGTTCATACCTGATCAGAGCAGCATAACACACTGCAAATCTTCTGCTCTGGGTGTCAGAAAAGTGAACCAACCATCTGCAGACACTAGACCTCCATGCATTGCACAACAACTTAGCAGCATCCGACAAGTCAAGGCAGAGTGTCTACAGGAGTGAAGGGAGATAAGCTCCTGGCAGAATATACAGTATGAGGAGCTGTACAGAACGTCCTGATGGGTCCTGCTCGCTCTTCTTCTGTGATGATTACATCAAACCCTTTGGCTAAAAGATGCTTAGTGGGATTAAATTCAAATAATAAATCCTCATTTTAAATGGAAAATGGCAGATCTAACAACACTACAGTGCATACAGTAGATAACAAGCTCAAACTACTGCAGTGTTACATTGATTTAAATAAGGAATTATGGAAATCGTTTAATTAATATAGTTTTGTTACAGTGTGAGTTGTAGGGCTGAGTGTTAAAGTAATTTGGTGATTTGGTTCATGTTTAAATTGAAATGCTTCAGTTCAGTTCAAAACTGATGAGATATCAATATTTTAATTAAGGGATACACTGACATTTCCACTACTGATTTTTTTGTGCAGAAATGGGTTTAAAGGAAAAATGTAACTGATTAACTGACAATTAGACAAACTGTATTAGTTATGACACCTTGTGATGGTTCAGCCTCTAATTTGTGCACATATCTGCAATTAGTGTGTGTGTGTGTGTGTGTGCGTGCGTGTATGCGCGCGTGCACATGTGTAGTCAAGCCCGAAATGATTGATACCCCTGGCAAATTCTGACTTAAAGTTACTTTTATTCAACCAGCAAGTTTTTTTCTTTCCAGAAATGACCCAGGCTTTTCCCAAAAGATAATAAGATAATGTACAAGAGGCATCATTGTGAAAAAATAAACTTACCGGCCACTCTATTAGGTACAAATTTCTAATCAGCCAATCACATGGCAGCAACTCAATGCATTTAGGCATGTAGACATGGTCAAGACTATCTGCTGTAGTTCAAACCGAGCATCAGAATCGGGTGGAAAGGTGAATTAAGTGACTTTAAACATGGCATGGTTGTTGGTGCCAGACGGGCTGGTCTGAGTATTTCAGAAACTGCTGATCTACTGGGATTTTCACGCACAACCATCTCTAGGGTTTACAGAGGAGGTCAGAGGAGAATGGCCAGACTGACTCCAGCTAATAAAAAAAGCAACAGAAACTCAAATAACCACTCGTTACAACCGAGGTATGCAGAAGAGCATCTCTGAATGCTCAACATGTTGAACCTTAATGTAGACGGGCTACAGCAGCAGAAGACCACACTGGGTGCCACTCATGTCAGCTAAGAACAGGAAACTGAGGCTGCAATTTGCACAGGTTCACCAAAATTGGACAATAGAAGATTGGAAAAACGTTGCCTGGTCTGATGAGTCTCGATTTCTGCTGCGACATTCAATTTGGCAACAACAACATGAAATCATGGATCCATCCTGGCTTGTATCAAGGGTTCAGGCTGCTGGTGGTGGTGTAATGGTGTGGGGGATATTTTCTTGGCACACTTTGGGCCCATTACTACAAACTGAGCATCGTGTCAATGCCACAGCCTACCTGAGTTTTATTGCTGACCATGTCCATCCATTTGATGGCTATTTGCAGCAGGATAACACACCATGTCATAAATAGTGAATCATCTCAGACTAGTTTCCTGAACATGACAATGAGTTCACTGTACTAAAAATGGCCTCCACAGTCACCAGATCTCAATCCAATAGAGCACCTTTGGGATGTGGTGGAACAGTACCTTGTTGAATCTATGCCACGAAAGATTAAGGCAGTTCTGAATGCAAAAGGGGGTCTAACCCAGTACTAGTAAGGTGTACCTAATAAAGTGTATATTTCTCAGCTTTTATTTATCTTTGAACATTTGAAAGTGGCATGTCCAAAATTATTCATACCCTTTGCAAACTGTTACAGTCTATAAAATAATCCAAAGTTTTGTACCATTCCAAATAGGCCAAGCAGTTCTAAAGCATCCTAATTACCCTGATTCATTGGGAACAGCTGTTTTAATCAACTCAACGGGAGAAAAACAGAAGCCCTGCTGTTGGTTTGTGGACAGTCATGACACATGACAAACTAAAAAAATTATTCATTGAATTTATTAACATTTTTAAGGTAACAAAACAAATTTATAAACAAATTAAATTAAATTTGTAAACAATTTATATGGGCTGCATTTAAACAAATTAAATTTAGTAACATTCAACCTAATTTGTTTGTTTAAATTCAGTCAAATATAAATTGTTTGCCACCAGTTAGCTTAAAAAAGCTTGTAAATCCACAGAATATTTCTTTCAGTACAATGAAGCTCAATGAGGATCTGTGGCTATGCATTGTGGCTGCTCGCGAGTCAGGAGCTATAAGACCACATCTACATGTTTTGAAGTTACAGTGGCCACAGTGCAAAGTATTATTGAAAAGTACAAGACGCTCCACACTTTGAAAAATCTCAGCAGATGTGGTCGGAAGCAAAAAGTGACACCTGTGCAGGCCAAGATGACAGTGAAAGAGGTTAAAAAGAATTCAAGGACCACCGCAAAGGCCAAGGACAATTGAAAATCTGTGAAGGGAGCTTAATATCAGGGCAATGGCAACCTGAAAGAGTTGGAGCTCATCGCTAAAGATTATCAGCGAAGACTTGTAAAAAGCTGGTCAGCAATTATAAGAAGAATTTTTTAATAGCCAATAAAGGCTTTTCTGTTGATTATTGAGAAGGATTTTTGTTCAAATGTAAAAAAAAACTGAGAAATATTTTTTTACTTGTGCATCATCTTATTATCTTTTGTGAGGAGCCTTTATTATTTCCAGTCAAAAACTTGCTGGTAAATTAAAAGTATCTAAGTCAGAATTTGCCAGGGGTATAAATAATTTCAGGCTTTACTGTGTACACAAACACACACTTACACTACAGGTCAAAAGTTTGGGTTTTTTTTTTATTTTGAAAACATTTTAAAATTGTACTGACCCCAAACTTTTGACTGGTAATGTACCTTAAACAAAAACTAACGGTACAGTATGTAGCATGCTTGACATGCAATATTTGCAATTTTACTACGGGGCTGCTGAAATTTTTCATTCTGATTGTACTGTATATACCCTGTAGGCACCGGATGTCAACATGACGTCATATTAACTCTGTAGCCCAACGTCATGGGGACGTTGGATTTTGTTTGAAAATGAAAATCGGGTTGACATCAGAACCCAATGTCAGGCCATCGTCAACGTCCAACCTAAAATCAACCAAATATTAACGTCTAATCATGTTACACCTTGATGTTGTGTGGACGTTAACACTATGATGTCTATCAGATGTTGGATTTTGGTCACTTTCCAACACAACCTAAAATAATCACGTTGAACATGTTGATCATGTTGAACATCAAAATAACGTCCTTAGACGCTGGCTAGACACTGAATTTTGGTCACCTGACGTCATGATGACCTAAATCTAACCTAATATTAACGTCTTATGATGTTGCGTGCTTGCTGGGCAAATTAAAATTGAATGAACAAATAAATCTAAATAATTACTTGCTGCTGTTGTTTTTCAGCCAAGTGCATCCAAAATTTTTATTTCAGTGCATCACTAGTTTTATTTTTTGGCTCATCAAACTCATTATCAGGTTCATCAAACTCAAAAGAAAGAGTGAACTTACCCGAGAAAGAGTCAGCGACGGTCGTAATCTCTGGTGACAGACAAAAAGAAAACATACAAGACCGTTTCAAGGTGTGTCTTGAATAAAAGTAACAACATTTCCGAACAGAACATAAGCGAGGCATGCATTAGCCTTGCAGCAAAACACTGACGTTAACATAAACCACAGGGAAATGCTACGGCATAATCTGAAGCATGACTGGAACAATCATAAGATACTGTATATTAGTGACAGTGTTATGATTAAGGTGTGAAGGTAAACAAGATTTTATTACCACACACATATAATATTATGATTTCTTGTAAGATAAAACATGTTTCTTTCAATCAGATTAGTATTAAAATGTACAACAGTTAAAGTCATGTTACCAAATAAACATGAAAGAGAGAAAAAAAAGTGCTTGTTAAAAGCTACTGTTTCTTGCGCAACTTTTGTTCAGTCATAAAATAAACACATGCTTTTGTTTGATCTACCAGCCATCCATATGGTCCTCCTAAACCATTAAAATAAACTCCTGCTGGACTTCAATACCAGCGCTCACTCTTAACCAATTTAAAACAATTAAAACCAGTTCAAGTTTGTGCCGTGACCCCTGACCCAACACAGCCGGCTCCATTTCATTGCAAGAGTCCTGGAAGTTAAATAGTGTAGTTGGGACACAGTCGAGACGTCACATTTTGGTGTCCACGTCTAATTAAATGTACAAAAGTGATTTTACATACAGTGCAAGATATAGAAATCATATTAAATACAAGTAGTGTCTACTTTAATGATGTACGAAACAACCTTTAAAAATAATAGAAAAAAACATTAAATTCAATTCAATTCACCTTTATTTGTATAACACTTATACAATGTAGATTGTGTCGAAGCAGCTTCACATAAAAGATTATAGTAAATTGAAACAGTGTCAGTTCAATTTTCAGAGTTTAAGTTCAGTTCAGTTCGGTTTAGCTCAGTTCAGTGTGGGTTAATAATCACTACTGAGAGTCCAAACACTGAAGTGCAATTCCATCGATGCGCAACATGAACATGAAATAATTTTCTATGCTAATTTAGAGAAACAGAAGTATTTATATTAATATTTCAATAAAAATTAAACAACTTATTGTGACCTGCATAAAAGTGGTCATACTATATTACATTTCATAAATTATTATAAAAGATTTGCTTAAAAAATCATTTGAATATAAGTGTATAAATATTTCAACATTTTAATAATTAAATAGCATTTTTGGGCCGCACTGTAAGAAAATACCTTATTTAACAGTTTTATGGAATTTACAGTATTATGGGACCTTAATCTCTGCACGAACAACGTTTAATGTTGAAAATTTAACTTTGAAGCTTAGAAAAAGTGACTTTTATTTACATTTTTATTAGTGTGAGGCAAAACTTTGTACAAGAAATAATACTTATTGAAATAAATGGCTGCAGTAAAAAAAGTACTGGCAGCCCATTATTGTTTTTGCATCATAATTTATGACAAATTGAGGCAATATATCGAGTCAAAATACTAATAAAATGCTCATAAAAGTCACTTTGTTAAGCTTTTTAACATCAAACATTGTCAGAGCAGAGATCAAGCTCCCATAATGCAATTTGCAAGAGTAAAATAACAAATATACAGTTATTTTACCAAATATATATACAAAATTATTACTGTAGCCCACCTTTGACATTTTATATTAATTAAGTGATGGTCATCAGAGCAAACACAACTTTCACAATGTTTCAGATTATATTTTTCTTCTGGAGAAACTTTTATTTCTTTGTAGGTTAGCTAGAATAAAAAAAAATATATAGGTATGGACCGGGGGGTGGGGGGTTGGGGGCCAAGTCGAAGCACTCACTCTGGTGCCCCAGGCTCTGCGATTGGTTGGGGAAATTCCAAATTGAACCAAAACAAACCATTACAATTGGCTTAACATTGGCAAGCAAACGTGGGACATTGCAACCTGCAGAATCTGGGAAGTTAATAATAAAAATAAAAATAATAATTTATATATGTATATATATATATACAGTATATATATAGTTGAAGTCAGAATCATTAGCCCCCCTAAATTTTTTGCCCCCCTGTTTATTTTTTTCCCTAATTTCTGTTTAATGGAGAGAAGATTTTTTCAACACATTTCTAAACATAATAGTTTTATTAACTCATTTCTAATAACTGATTTATTTTATCTTTGCCATGATGACAGTAAATAATATTAGACTAGATATTTTTCAAGACACTTCTATACAGCTTAAAGTGACATTTAAAGGCTTAACTAGGTTAATTTCGTTAACTAGGCAGGTTAGGGTAATTAGGCAAGTTATTGTATAATGATGGTTTGTTCTGTAGATTATCGAAAAAAAATATAGCTTAAAGGGGCTAATAATGTTGACCTTAAAATGGTTCCTAAAAAATAAAAACTGCTTTTGTTCTAGCTGAAATAAAACAAATAAGACTTTCTCTAGAAGAAAAAATATTATCAGACAGGCTGTGAAAAATTCCTTGCTCTGTTAAACATCATTTGGGAATTATTTAAAAAAGAAAACAAAATTCAAAGGGGGCTAATAATTCTGACTTCAACTGTATATATATATATAGATAGATATAATTAAACAATTTTTTCAGTTGTCTACAGAACAAGCCACTGTTGTTCAATGACTAACTAACTAACCTAATTAACCCAGCTAAGCCTTTAAATTGCACTTTAAAATGAATACAACTATCTTGCAATATAACAAATACAATTATGTAGGGGACAGTGAAAATGAAAATGCCATTTTTCATAAAAACCTATTTTTAAAAGATATTGTTTAAGACAGAACCTTGTTAATGTTAACTGCAAACATATTTTGTCCTTTATTTTTGCAAAAAAATATTAAACATTTTCATTTTAAATTTTAGTTCCATCACATGTTTCAAGAGTAACCCAACAACGCAAAATGTTCACATTTTCTAAAATCTTTGAATATATATTTGTATTATTATTGTCAATATGCATTCATTTTATAAAACATGTAAATCAAAACAATGCAAACAATAATGTGGAAGTGAAAAATAAGTTTGTCTATTAGCAGTGGGACATAAACAATAGTGCTACTTTTGTCCCCACAGGAACTCTTGCCATTTAAATCTGGTTTACTTTTAAACAAAAAACTCAGAAAAAAACTTTGTTATTGCACTAACTAACCTGTAGATTGATAGTTACTGTGATGCATGAAAAGAGAAACACAACTTGAAGCAAATGTTGTCAGGGCTTCGAGAAAATCAATTTGCTACTTTCGTTCAACGTTACTTTCGTCCCTGCTCTCCCCTACTGTCATTATGGCAAAGACAAAAGAAATAAGTTATTATAAATTAGTTATTAAAAATGTTATGTTGAAAATGTGTCTCCATTTAAACAGCACTTGGGAAATATTTGAAAAGGAATAAAATCTTCACCGGATTACTAATAATTTTGTCTTCAACTGTAAAAAAATAACACAAACAAATTATTGCACAGGATTTTTTTTCCAAAATGCATGATACTTAAATATTCTGATTAAATATGCCTTACAATAGCTTTGGTATATGAACAATTTGTTACATTCAATAACATTTTAGTTTTATTATTTCTTTATTTTTTGCTTAGAAATAAATGAAATTAAACAGGACACATTCGAATGTTCCAACACATTTGAAGCTGCAATACACTTATATTTTTTTATGCTTAAAATCCCCTTTTCGCCTTTGACCCATGCAGTTAAATATTTACTATCCATCTTCTTTTATTAAACTGTCAGACTTGATATCTTTTAAATACATCAGCAAGTCACACAACTCAACAAAGCACACTGAAATGATGGAGACTCCAAAAAATACCATGAACTGAGATCTTTATTTTCTAGAGTCCACCAAAGCAGGTTGTTGCTGAAGTTTGGGCAAACATGCAGAGCTTTTTAGCAGCACCTCACTCAGAATAAAAGATGCTGAACCCCAGATAAAGCCCTAATAGGTCATAAACCTTGGGACGTTCCTGTGATTTACAGCTGCTGTATTCATGAAAAGGTTGAAATGGCAGCAGTTCAAAGGCTGGTAGAGGGAATAGTGTATGGATGCAGTCAGCCAGCCATTACAGAGACGTTTCAGTGCCCTGAGAAACACTCCACTGCTGGAACAGGTTCAAGGATTCAGCTGCATTGCTGAGAGCCAGTAAGTCTATGCGAAAAATATGCATAATCAAACTGAAAAGGCAAATGTTACTTATTTGGATATTATTACTTGTCTTGATTTGAATATGTTGAAGTAGATCGACTACACTGTAAAAAATATCTGATAAAATAAGTATTAAACATGTCAGTTTTCCTCAGAAAACATATTTCTAAAGGTGCCGTTGACTTGAAATTCTCTCTGGATGTTGGTAACAACCAAAGAAATCCATATATAATAAAACAATTCAAATTAGTTTACAAATTAAGCTATGCTTATTAAAATAAAATGACACAGAGGAAAAGTATTAAACACATGAAGAAAGAGAGCTGTAGAAAGGCAGTGAAAGCCTAGACAGCAGCTAAAATCTCTCAATAGTTCTTCAGCAACCCTCTGCCATTCGTCATTGTAAGTTAATATCAGCTGCTTCAGTTCAACATCTACATTTTCAGGATGATGAAGATGAAACCAGAGTGGACGTTTCAGCAAGACAATGATCTAAAACACAGCCAAGGAAACTTTCAAATGCTTTCAGAGAAAGAAAATCAAGCTGTAGAACGGCCCTCCAATCACCTGACTCGAATATAATATAAAATACAAATTAAAGATCAGATTTGACAGACAAGGCCCACGGAAGAATCAAGATGTTTGTATTGTTTGGGTTTTTACCTAAATCCGGTTTAATTCAATGTCAACAGCTCCTTTAGAAATATTATTCCCAGGAAAAAACATGACATGTTCAATACTTATTTTCCCCACTGTATGCACTGTAAAAATGCTGGGTCCCAACACAAATCAAATAAGCTAACCTAATCGCTTTTACAAATTTAAGTGGATTGAATATAAAACAATTAAGTTGTCAAAAAACACAAAAATTATGTTGTTTCAACTAAAAAAAAAAGTTAATTTTCTTTTTATTTTATTATCTGAGCTTGATTTCTGCTCTGACAAATATTGGTTAACAATTTTACAAAATGTCTTTTATTGGAAACTTTTGGTAGCTTAATAATATATATTGCAGAGTTGTCGTGTAAATTACAGTTTACAGTAAATTACAGTTTCTATTACAACACTCAAAAAATGACTTTTCCTGTTTGTTCAAACTAGTTATTTAAAATGAGTTGAAACAGCACACTTCTTACGGGTTAAAAACAACTTAATTGTTTTAAGTTTAACCCACTTAAATTTGTAAAATGATTATTTTAACTTTATCAATTTATGTTGGGACAACATGAAAGAATTGTGTGAAACCCGCATTTTTTACAGTGAAGTACAAACTGCACTGTAAAAAGCGATTAGTTACTTTACTTAAAAAAGTGAGTAAACCATTGTAACATGGAACTGTTAAGTTAACAACTTAATTTGAACATTTATACACAGTTTATTTACTTAGGCAATGAGGTTACTCATTTTTTTAAAGTCAACTAATTACTTTACCAGCAACAGGTTTACTCCTTTTTTAACATCTAAACTCTCAACGTCCTGTCTTTTTTATAGATATTGCTGAGCAACAGTTATTAAGTAAATTGTGGCAGGAATTACTGTGCTACAGCAATTCACATGTAAAATAAAATGTTAAACAGAGACTAAATTGAAATCAAATGCCACCAAACTGCTCAGAATTTGATGCCTACATTACAAATATTGTCAAAAGTATGAAAAAATATGGTTCATATTTTTCAAAACATACACAGAAATATGGGGGTGTTCCAGTGTAATGAGGCATTTTCTCTTATTTTGCTAAATTATTTTTTCTCTTTTTTATACATTGTGTTTCTTCAAACCACCAAAGAAAGTGTCAATAAAAGTGATTTTTCGAGTTACATTTTCAACATCAAAAGTTGTAAACAACGTGTAAATAAACAGCCCATAAAAGTTACAAGTTATGAGCAACTGTTAATTAATAAATATATAGATTTATAGTGTATGATTTAACTAAATGGTTAGTAAATTACAATTATATTCACCCCTCTCGGTTCTTAAAGGGATTGTTCACCCAAAAATAAAAAATTTGTTGTTTACTCATCCTCCATTGATTCTAAACCTGTTTGAGTTTCTTCTGTTGAACACAAGAGAAAATATACTGAAAATGCTGGGGGAAAAAACAGCCACTGCTTTCCATAGAAATGTTTGTTCCAACAGATGTCAGTGACTGCTTTTTTAAACATTCTTCAGAATATCTTCTTTTGTGTTCAACAGACGTTCTGTTCAGAACCATTATAGTGAGTTTAAATGGGAAAGCACATGCTCATTTTTTAGGGTGAACTTTTCCTTAGGAGATAAACATTACTTTTCAATGAACTTATAATGGCCAGTATAATTATGATGATGATGTTGATGATGACATCATAGCTTTCAACTGCCTCATATCATGATTGTGGTATAAAAGTGCTGTGACTAAGAAGGAGGGCTGGAGTTAAAATACTGATGAGCTTGACAGACCCCCTTGGTTTGAGCAGGTGGAGCGTCTGACTTCATGCAAAGACATGGAGGGAGTGAATCTACTGTGAGGCACGACTTCACAATCTGATTTCCACAGGAGCATTTGCTCGATATTTTTACAAAAGAGGCATAGCAGTACACTGAGCACATGCTTCTTCTCTGAAATAAGGGGTTTCCTTTAAAGATAAAAAAAGTAAATACAAAAGTTTTTTTTTTTTTTAAATAAAAAAAATAAAAAAATAAATTATTAAAAAAGTTAATAATAAAAGGGGTCCCTAAAAGAGTGTGTGGGGGGTCTCATGGGCCATACAGGCTGATACCCATGTCTTGTATAATAATTATAGCCTAGAGTTTTTATGACCACATATTATTTGAAAGGTATATATATATATATATATATATATATATATATATATATATATATATATATATATATATATATAGTTGAAGTCAGAATTATTAGCCCCCCTGAATTAGAAATCCCCCCCTCCCCTTTATTTCTTTCCCCAAGTTCTGTTTAACGGAGAGAAGATTTTTTCAAGAAATTTCTAAACATAATAGTTTTAATGACTTATTTCTAATAATGGATTTATTTTATCTTTGCCATGATGACAGTAAATAATATTTTATCAGATATTTTTCAAGACACTTCTATACAGCTTAAAGTGACATTTAAAGGCTTAACTAGGTTCATTAAGATTACTAGGCAGGTTAGGGTAATTAGGCAAGTTATTGTAGAACGATGGTTTGTTCTGTAGACTATCTGAAAAAAATATAGCTTGAAGGGCCAATAATTTTGACCTTAAAATGTTTTTAAAAAAAATAAAAACTGCTTTTATTCTAGCCGAAATAAAACAAATAAGACTTTCTCCAGAAGAAAAAATATTATTAGACATACTGTGAAAATTTCCTTGCTCAAAAAACAAACAAAAATTCAAAGGGGGCTAATAATTCTGACTTTAACTGTATATAATAATATAAATAAGTCTTTTAATTCAATGTAAATAAAACATTCTAGAATCAAGAAATATTTATTTGAGAAACACAATGACTGAAGTAATTTTATATGTTTAGATTCAAATTGGGGGGGGGGAATAGCAGTTAATACTATAATTAAGTGTTATACGTATATGTAGCATAGTCTTTAAATTTGTAAAGTTAATACATTTAATAGGTTACCTTATATGTAATTCAATTCAGTCTACTCATTAATCATTATTATTTTGTTACAAACAAACATGACTTGTTCATAAATATTGAGGCATTGTATTTTTAACATCTTCTAAATGTGTTTTCAAACACAACGAGCCTTACCTGACACAACTTCACAACTGTCCAGCAAAATATGTAGGCGGAGAGGGAAAACTTCGCCCTCATGTATCGCTCCGGTAAGCAGGCGAGATGCATCTGCACCTCATCCAGCGCTCCGTCAGCGGGACGCTCGAGTTCACCGCTCCGCGCCCCGCTCCCGTCTCCAGCCTCTGCCTCGTCCATGTTTACAGTGATTTCAGCAAGTTTAAAACTCCTAAATCCTTCTGACTCTACCTGCCCGCTTCTTGCTGGCTGTTATTAAATCCTCACAGTACACAGATACTGTCACTGCATTAGTGAGTCTTCCAGCGCGAGCCATAGTGCAGTGTTTATTTGACCGCTGTCAGTAGTTTACACATATTTTCCAGCTCCGCGAAGCGCGAGATTCACTCGGTGTAAAGAGCAGAGCTAAAGTGTCTGTGGCGTGGTTTAACAAATTCCAGCGTCCCACGTTGTTTGTCGGTGACAGTCAGTCGGAGTGAGCAGAGGGAGTGTTTCTGCTCCAGCCCAGCGCCTCCTTAGTGTACAGCGTGCAGTAAACGAGAGACGCGAATAACCTGCACGCGCACATTGCGGTAATATATTTCAAGAGCGCTCAGTGTTGTGGATGGAATCCTAACGTCATCGA
The DNA here is from genome assembly GCA_903798195.1 of Danio kyathit. Taxonomy (NCBI): domain Eukaryota; kingdom Metazoa; phylum Chordata; class Actinopteri; order Cypriniformes; family Danionidae; genus Danio; species Danio kyathit. The sequence continues at coordinate 20,651 of CAIGQS010000102.1, forward strand.
CTGAAGGACCAATCAAACGCTTTGTTTATAGGATCAACGCGACTCGACAAACTTAGTAAAAATAGTTATGTAGTCTGTATACACACGCACTTCACAGTATACAACTTATACATAAGTTAAACTAATACTCTATACCAGGGGTGCCCAAATTTTTTCGTGTAAAGGGCCAAAAACCAAATATCATATCATGACCGTGGGCCGAAGCTAAATATAGCCTACCAAACTATATAACATTAAAGTTGCCATGGGTAATTTATCTCATAAAATGTAAAAATAAACAAAAAATATTACTTTAAATCGTATTAACTTATGGAGTAACTTTTAAAATGATAACAATAAAAACATGGGCTTCAAATGCTGAAAACTTTGCCTTAATTTGCTCACCAAAGTCTCTGCGTTGTCCTCTATCCATCAAGTGACAGTATGTACATTTAAACTTTATTCATTCATTCATTTTCTTTTCGGCTTAGTCCCTTTATTAATCCGGGGTCGCCACAGCGGAATGAACCGCCAACTTATCCAGCACATGTTTTTACACAACGAATGCCCTTCCAGCCGCAACCCATTTTTGGAAAACATCCAAACACACTCATACACTACGGACAATTTAGCTTACCCAGTTCACCAGTACTGCATGTCTTTGGTCTGTGGGGGAAACCGGAGCACCCGGACAAACAAAAGCTTACATTATATTTGAAATCACAATCTCTAAACCATCCTGATCATTCTCCCTCTTTTCTCAGATGGGATGGCGGGCCAAAACAAAGGTTACCATGAGCTAACTGGCCCTAGTTTGGGCATCTCTGATCTAAGCTATCCTTTGGAATAAATAATTTTTCGTTTCTTTAGTCTCCAACTTTTATTCTCTCATCCTGATGGACCACAGTAAAGATAACTTTATCATTTTAAACATTTGATTAAAATCCAGCATTTGCTGGATATTTTTTTTACAAAAGAGGCATAGCAGTACACTGAGCACATGCTTCTTCTCTGAAATAAAAGGGTTTCCTTCAAAGATAAAAGTTTGTTTTTTAATGAAAAACTTTCTGAGAAAATCTAGGTTAATAATAAGAGCGGCCCCTAAAACAGTGTGTGGGGGTCTCTGGGGGCATGTCTGATAGCCATGTCTTATATAATAATTATAGCCTAGTTTTTATGACCACATAGTATTTGAGATGTAAACATTTCTACTTCTAAATAATTTGTCATTCTGTGCAGCTATTAAAGTAAACTGCAAATAAATAAATAAATAAATAATAATAACAATAAAACTATATAAAAAATAAATATATATAAGTCCTTTAATTCAATGTAAATAAAACATTCTGGAATCAAGAAATAGTTATTTGAGAAGCACAATGACTGAAGTAATTTTATATGTTTAGATTTATATTGGGGGGAAAATAGTAGTTAATACTATAATTAAGTATTATATATGTAGCCTACTCTTTAAATTTAACAGGTTATCTTATATGTAATTAAATTTATTCTACTTTTTTCTCATTATTATCATCATTATTATTATTTTGTTACAAACAAGCATGACTTGTTTATAAATATTGAGGCACTGTATAGCTGCTGTTTATTGCATAGCATCTCTGCTATAAGCTGTCCTTTGGAATGAGTAGTTTCTTTAGTCTCTAACTTTTATTCTCATCCAGATGAACCACAATAAAGCTAAGCTAATCTAATTTAAGCTTTTAATTATATTACACATTGCACCACATTTTTATTGACATTAGTGTACATCAATGGCTCTGGAAAAAAGGGGAAACAATAATTTTAAAACTCACATTCAATCATACTTGCTGAGGTGATCTATCCTTATGTTTACCTAGAAAATAACATTTGCTGTTAATTTTCTTACCCTTAGGCCACCAAGATGTAGGCTCCTGGTGATAAATGAAGTGAAAATTCAGTCTGTATACATGAAGCTGAATATTATTTAGCCTACAATCTTAGGACTGTATGTGAGGGTGTGAATTAAAGACTAAAATGAATAATATTGAGTTTACTAAACCAGGGGTTCCCAAACCTTTCAGGCCGAGACCCCCAAAATAACAATGCCAGTGACTCACGAGCCACACATTTCTTGGAGGTGGTTATAAATATAGAAATGTTGCGCACACAAGAAGCCTATATAAACACAAGCATATTGACAACACCAAAAAGTGCAACAGTCTTACAACCATATCATTTTATAGTCGTTTATTAATTTGATTTAATATTAACCTCACCTAATGAGACTGGTGGGCACAATGTTTTCAGCACAAAACTATTCTTGATTTAATTTTGGAGATCGCCACTCAGAGATCATCCTCATTGTTTAATTGTGGCCTGTATTTATATTTAGTGTATTTGATTGCCATAAAGGTGTCAGAAAATTTTGCTATAAAAATGGTGCTATAAAATCAATATGCTGCATCTGAGGCTATTGCTGTGTTGTTAATCTAATGTAAACACACCAATCACCAACACCAAAAAAAAATTAAAAGCTGATGGTATTTCATTTGCATGATGTTGTTTTTTTATGTAACTATTATCTACTATTTTTATCTTCTGTGGGCTATGGATAAAATATGGTATTTCTAATAGTTTAATAACATTTATTTGACTTTTGAAAATCACCAACGGACCCTCTGTCATTGTCCCGCGACCCCCCAGAGGATCCTGGCCCCCACTTTGCTAAACAGACTGATCATTTTGTTTCATAAGACTTCAATGTATTGCCAAGAGCCACGGATATTATTTTTGCTATGCTTATTATTTAAAAGAACAATTACCTCTCAAAATGTCGATATCCACTGACGAGCATCTCATAAATCATATAGCAGCATGATTTCAGCTAAAATATTAGGTAAAAGTCACCTACATTTTGGCCCGAGGGTGAGAAATTAAAGGGTTAGTCTTTAAAAAATGAGAATTCTGTTACTGATTATACTCACTCTCATGTTGTTCCAAACCCTTGAGACCTTGGTTCATATTCGGAACACAAAATATTATTTTTTAGATAAAATTTTATAGAGAGCTCTCTCATCTTCAGTGGTCAAGTGGTGTTCAAAATTTAAAAAAAGGACCAAAAAACACATCAAAACATTCCTTGTGGTTTCAGTGGCTCGACTATAATTATATGAAGCTCCAAGAACACTTTTGTGGGCAAAAAAACTGTACAAACAACTGTATTTGCTTATGTCTCATTTAATTTGTGTTCTGATCATGAACAAATGTTTGAGGAGATTGAAATGACATGAGAGTGAGTAATTAATAACACAATTTTCTTTTTTGGGTGAACTGTGCCTTTAAATCACGGCCGGCGCCAGGCCTGATACAGGAATCTGTTCGGTCACTCTGCTGTTTGCTTTGCTATTGTTCTGTCTATTAAGCAATGTCTGAGCCACATACAGTGCTGACACCTCAGCTCATCTGCTTGATTCTGAAACAGCCCACAGTTTAGTGCATGTGAAATGATCCAATAGTATACAATATAAAACACAAATACAAAAAGATATAATTTAAATGAGCAAGAATTCATAAAAAGGTCTTTTATAATACTCATTTTTTTTAATACTCACTGGTTTGTATTAAAACTAATACAAAGGCAAGCACATCAATGTAAATATTGCACAGAACCATGATAATCGTCAGCTGCCCTGTCATGAAAATAATATAATGGCACTAGGAGATGACAAAATCATCTTATTAATATTACATTCCAACACTTGACATAATTGTATATAGCTAAAGAGTCATGCAACACATTCATTTTGTAATATATTGTTCATAAATTGTAAGAATATTGTCCGTGTTTGAAGTTTTACATGCTATTATCTGCTATCTCATTTTTACACTCTAAAAAATGCTGGACTGTTTTAACCCAAATTTGCCTCAGACATGGACAAACCCGGCCGTTGTAAAGGTTTCATAAAATAATTTATAAATGTAGCCTATTATTTGGGTGTGCCCATATGACCCATATGTGCCTATATGACCCACATTTGGATTAAAACAACAAAGCATTTTTTAATAGATTTTGACATGGCTAATCCTGAGATGCAGTATGTTCACATTTGTACAACAATTACTAAACAGCAACACTTACAATTCAAATTCAAAAAGTTCCCAATTTGAAATAAATCAAGTTATAAGCTATCTGAAAAGCTTCCATTCAACCCTTAACATTATTGATTGCCAATTTACACTGCGTTTATTGAGGATTATCACTGCCTTCATTACTGACACCAGCCCTGTACCAGATGTTGATGCAGATTCTAATGGAAAACAGGCCGAGGCCCTGAAATATAATACTTTGCTAATAGCTGCTAAGGATTTAGCAGGGTTTCTTCGAAATGACCCTTTGGCTTACTTTTCTTTAGAGCAAGGACAACATGTGCATATAGTTTACCTTTAAATGTACCACATCTTTGGTTTCCAAATTCCTTTCAAATTCTGAATATGAAATTCTGTATTATATACAACACTGTAAATTAAAGGTGCAGTATGTAAGTTTGACACCCAGTGGTTGAACTAGGTATTGCACTCCTGGATCATAATAAAAGTACGCTAGGATGCCAGATTGTGTACAGGAGTGAGTGATTTAAACTGTGTTCTAAATAAAAGCAACGACACGCGATAGAGGGAATATTTTCCATATTTAACGGAGTTTTTGTCCTAACCAACACCTCGAATTGATATATTAGAAATGGCTTCTATTTCTCACAGCTGAACAACAAAACCTATGACAGCTAGATCACCTCAGGTAAGCCTTGTGTGCTTTATTCTGTGCTAAATGCTAACAATGCGAGTTTGAATGCATTTTACATGGCATTTGTTGCCATATACTGAAAGCAGAAAGTTCACCTCAGATCTTGAAAATACAATAAACCGTCTGAAATTGAACTTTAGAACTAAACACATATGAGTGATTCAGCATCTACATTGATGTTAAAGTGGGTTAACATGTATTAAATAGATTCTAAACCTTACCGTTTCGTGAGCGAGTGCATATTCTGTGCTTCTGAAAGGCTGTATTTACATTTCTGCCGTGTCTCGTCTGGTGCAAACAGCCAAATAGCTGGTCACTGCCTCTCTCGTCACAGCGTGTTGTTAGGACACGCGGTTACAATGTAACCTGCTCACCTAATGCTTACGTTCGTAATATTTATGTAATTTGCTAATTAATAACCTCATGTGGAACTGCATCTGTCTCCCATACTGTTCCTTTTGGTCACGGACGCATGCTTTCAAGAGTCTTACTGAATGAATGAATGAATGAATGAAATACGCTGTTTTCCAACAAGGCAACCCAGGGTGCGGACATATAATTGGCTAAACTGGCATCGTGCATATGAAATTTATCTAAACAAAGACAGAGTTCCGGCACGGAAAACCCATTTTCAAAGCAGAATATCTGACTTCAGCATTGTTTTTCAGTTAAACAAGTATGTTCACTTGGGATGTTTCTTAAATATCTGCACACATATTATGGTATTTTTATGCTTTAGAAGAGTCAAAAACTTACATACAGCACCTTTAAAGTGTCCCCTTATCTTAATTTAGTTTTGTAGGTTTGCTAAAATAGCATTTACATGCATCTAAGGATTAAGAAAATCTTTAATTTTGAAATATTCCACACTTAACATAAACCCATTTCATGTGATTTATTTGACTATTTATTTCATAAACTGCTCCTTTCCACGAGTCTGCTCTGATTGGTTTACTGATTACTGGTCTACTGATTTCAATGCTAAGAAATTGTGAACAGTAACAATGGCCTCAATTCAAGCATAAGTCTGTTTATGAATCATTAGCCAGGTTTGCATCCTAATCTGAAGCAAATCTTTTCAAAGTTTGAAAAAAAAAAAAAACTACTGCAAATTGTAGGTGTAGGTTGTAGGTTACTGTAGGTGAATTTTCAATCAAGCTGTTAGAGCGACTGACTAACTTAGTAACCAACAGTAAACAAGGCAAGCATAATGGAGAAAGCTGATTGGTCACATGGGTGTAATGTTCGCTATGTCAGTTTATTTGGCAAAATGCATCTCTATGACCCATTATTTGCATTAAAACGTTTTTTTATTGTCAAAGTTTACATTAAGTAAATGTATAAATGTTTTCAACAAATGAATGCAATGTAATGTAATGTGTGTATTTTATATAGTGCCTTGGTCATACACCCAAAGCGCATCATAATCATTAGAGCGGGTCTCTCCACACCACAATCAGTGTGCAGCATCCACTTGGATGATGTGACAGCAGCCACAGGACAACGGCGCCAGTGGGCTCATCTCACACCAGCTTTAGGGGGAGTGAAGACAGTGATAGAGTCAATTCAGTAGATGAAGATGATTGGGAGGCCATGATGGGTAGGGTTGATGGAGAGAATTTGGCCAGGACACCGGGGTTAGACGGCTACTCTTTACGAGAAGTGCCATGGGATTTTTAATGACCACAGAGAGTCAGGACCTTGGTTTAACTTCTCATCTGAAAGATGGGATTAATTAAGGGATTTTCGTTCAGATTTTGACATTTTAATCACTCGTTTCTCATCTCATACTTTAAAATGCGCATTAACACGAGATGATGGAAACCCAGCTATTGTAGGACAGCGACAATAGCCTTGCTTTAAAAATCAGTCTAATTAAGAATCATTTATCAAATATTTCTTACAATAAGTAGTATTTTAAGAACTGTGTTAAGTGCCTTGTTTACTATGCCGGCAGCTAGCTCTCACATGGTCACCTACTGAAGCTAAGCAGGGCTTCATCACTCTGTCTCCTCTCCACCAATCAGCTGGTGTGTGGTGTGCGGTCTGGCACAATATGGCTGCCGTCGCGTCATCCAGGTGGATGCTGTACACTGGTGGTGGATGAGGAGATTCTCCCGATAATAATAATTTTTCGTTGTTTTTTTATAACACCAGCACTGATACCTATGCCGCGTGTCAACCTAGCATCTGTTTAATTAGTGTTAGAGCAAAATTCTACAGGAAACTACTGTAGATCTCACTGACCACATTTGAGGACCCCACATATAAATACTAGCATCTGACTGAGCACCTGAACGGTCATAGTTCAAGGTTACACACTGCGAAATTATCTTTATCAGAAAGTTTAATCACTGAGGAGCTATGGAGATTTTTCTTTTACATATACATATATATATATATAAAACTAAAAATGACTGATGGCTAAATTTGCAGATTATAATGATTTTTTTTATTTGGAGCCCATAACTTTATAATTTTGTGCACTTTAAAACTTGTGACTGACATTCACACTTTATCAGTGTTCATCACACACTCCATAGAAATTCAGCAATGCATAATGGGGCACCATAATAGCATAAATACATTTTAAATAAAAAGTTAAGATATAATTTTTAGTTTATTTAATATAGACGTGTCTATATATTTAAGTAGATCACTGTCTGCTTAAAGCTAGATGTGCAGATATATAGTTTTATAGTCACACGCACCACAGAGGCTGTATTCATGGGAATTCAGTTCAAGAACAACCTCAGCAGCCGAGGTGAAGTATTTACCGAGTGAAAAAGGGGCAGAACTGGCAGAATTGCATTCCAAAATGGACAAAGACGAGTAAAAGTGCCACCTGCCTGCTTTGTGAAGAGGCCTACTATATGTATGAATGGCCTCTTTTCTTGGTGGCACTCATCAATTCTGGTCACATCAGCCAGATCAGAGGCGTTCTTTCAAAAGGCTACTTTACCTCATTTATTCACTGATACACAATTATCTGTCTCTGTTTTGAACTCTAATTGGACAACTGGAAATGCAAAGTTGATTCCATTGCTGTGTCTCCAGCTGTCTTGATCCTTTAAAGAAATTGCCTGTTTCTCTTCCAAACTCCAGAATAGTGCTTTTCAAATAGCTTGTCAGACTGTTTTGATATGTAAAATCAGCCTAAAGTTTTAATTCCCACAATGCAAGTCAAATTCCAGTTTTCTGTATTAAGACAGCAGCTTTAAATGTGTCCCTCCAACACAATCTCACAGCAATTCGTAACTTTTTGATAAAGTGGCTAATTATTAACTTGTATAATCTCATTTGTACATTTTAGTATGATTTGCTCATCCCCCAATGCGGGATTGGGCTTTAGGAGCACACCTCCTTTTAAAAATCCTATACACTTTTCTGACAATACCTAAAATAGTTACGTTTTCTCGTGAGATTGGGCTAGTCTCTTGGACAGTAATAAAGTGATACTGTGGTTATTGCACCAGTATGTACAGTCATTGATCCTTGGTTTAAAAAAAAAAAACAGTAGTGACTGCAGAAACACTCCTGGAGAGTGAAAAACACTGATACGACAGGTTTGAGACAAATGTCACTTTTCAGATCAACAGACCTGTTGTTGTTCCCAGGCTGACAGTGTCGCTGAGTTGACTGTAAAAAGAGCAAACATGTCAGATTTCTTGCGGATGAAAGATAGAGAGTTTGACAGCTGGTATAGAGGTCAGCTGCCCAGAGGACTGAGGTACTGGACTGAAGAAACCACTTTAAGACAGTCGGGATGCAGAAAGAAAAAATCTGTACAGGAGAAATAAGAAAACACATCAGCATTTTATTGAGTAAGAAACTGTAAAGTTGAATCACACCAAGAAATATACAGTGCATCCAGAAAGTATTCATAGCGCTTCACTTTTTCCGCAATTTTCTATGTTACAGCCTTATTTCAAAATGGATTAAATTCATTTATTTCCTCAAAATTCTACACACAATACCCTATAATGACAATGTGAAAAAATAGTTTTTTTTAATTGTTGCAAAATTATTAAAAATAAAAAACCTGAAAAATCACATGTACATAAGAATTCACAGCCTTTGTCGTGAAGCTCTAAATTGAGCTCAGGTACATTTTGTTTCCTGTGGTAAATTCAGTTGATTGGACATGATTTGAAAAGGCATACACCTGTCTATATAAGGTCCCAGGGTTGACAGTGCATGTCAAAGCACAAACCAAGCATGAAGACAAAGGAATTGTCTGTAGACCTCAGAGACAGGATTGTCTCGAGGCACAAGGCTGGGGAAGGTTACAGAAAATTTCTGCTGCTCTGAAAGTTCCACTGAGCACAGTGGCCTCCGTCATTCGTAAGTGGAAGATGTTTGGAACCACCAGGCACTTCCTAAAGCTGGCCGGCCATCTAAGCTGAGTGATCGGGGGAGAAGGGCCTTAGTCAGGGAGGTGATCAATAACCTGATGGTCACTCTGTCTGAGCTACAGCGTTCTTCTGTGGAGAGAGAAGAACCTTACAGAAGGACAACCATCTGTGCAGCAATCCACCAATCAGGCCTGTAAGGTAGACGAAAGCCACTCCCTTCCTGGAATTTGCCAAAAGGCATCTGAAAGACTCTCAGTCCATAAGCAACAAAATTCCCTAGTCTGATGAGACAAAAATTGAACACTTTGGAGTGAATGCCAGGTGTTACGTTTGGAGAAAACCAGGCACCACTCATCACCAGGCTAATACCATCCCTACAGTGAAGCATGGTGGTGGCAGCATCATGGGGGGGGGGGGGGGTGTTTTTCAGCAGCAGGAATTGGAAGACTAGTCAGGACAGAGGGAGGGAAAATGCAGCAATGTACAGAGACATCCTGAATTGTCAGGATGAATCTACAGCCAGAGATCGCTGGTGAACACACATACATTCACTATGGACTACAAATCCGCCACCTAATGGACTACAGCTCCATACATGCACTCCGCTCACACACACATGTTCCTCATCCTCACTGATTGCACACGCACACCACCGGAGGATTGTCAAAGATTACACACAGTATATAAGCAGCACACACACTCACTCCAGTTGCCGAATCTTGTTATCTGTTTACAGTGACATTTCAAAGCATTTCCTTGTCTTGTTCTTGCCGTGTTTTGACCCTCGCCTTGATTGTCTGTTTCTCCCTCTCTGCTGCCATCCTTGTGACCATCTGCCTGCCATATTGAGTATGACTCTGGATTGACCTCATACATCTGTTTGCTCCTGTGTTGATCATTGCTTGCCTGACCATCCCTTTAATAAAGTCCTGCATACGGATCCTTACCCTGTTGTCAGCGTCACATCCCCTGGTTACAGAAATGAAAACCTGCTTCAGAGTGCTCTTGACCTCGGACTGAGGCGACGGTTCATTTTTAGCAGGACAAAGACCCAAAGCACAATGCCAAAATATCAATGGAGTGGCTTCACAACAACTCGGTGAATGTCCTTGAGTAGCCCAACCAAAGCCCAGACCTAAATCCTATTGAACATCTCTGGAGAGATCTGAAACTTGTTGTACACAATCGCTTCCCATCTATACTGACAGAGCTGGAAAGGTACTGCAAAGAGGAATGGGCAAAAATACCCAAAGATAGGTGTGCCAAGCTTGTGGCATCACATTCAAAAAGACTTGAGGCTGTAATTGCTGCCAAAGGTGCATCAACAAAGTATTGAGCAAAGGCTGTGAATACTTCTGTACATGTGATTTTTCAGTTTTTTTTATTTGTAATAAATTTGCAACAATCTAAAAAAAATCTTTTTTTCACATTGTCATTATGGGGTATTGTGTGTAGAATTTTGAGGAAATAAATTTATTTAATGGAATAAGGCTGTAATATAAAAAAAATGTGGAAAAAGTGAAGCGCTATGAATACTTTCTGGATGCACTGTATACCATTACTGTGAAATAAAATGAATCATACCGTGACAGAATTTTGGTCATACCACCCACCCCAAGATGTTATGTATTGTGACATTCGTTATCAAAAGAGACTGCACTGAAATGAAGCGACTCAACTGACCCCATAGGTCATGTGACAAAGACAACATGGCAGATGTAACCCATCCAAACTTCATTCATACTACACATATTCAAACTACATAGAACATACATTTTAGTAAGCCAGTAAGTCAAGTTTGAACATACAGTAATTATTAACATAAAAGAAATCAATTTAATTAATACATTATTTATGTTAAAATATTGCAATAAAGAAGACTTTTTATGTCTTATTTTGTGTTCAAAAGAAGATTTAAACCACCTGAGTGTGAGTAAATAATGAGGAAATGTGAATTTTTGGGTGAACTATCTCTTTCAGCACTAGAATTAGTACACCTAAAATGAAAATTACATTACATACATTAAAATAATAGACAGTAACACTTTCAGTCATGTTTGGCATTAATAATAAATATGTTTTCGATATAATTAGGTTTAACAAAAAATGAATGATTCATATGATTATTTTCCCTTTTGATATTAGGGTGAAATACAGTATGATGTTATGCCAGTCTCTGAGACATTCACCAATGCATGCACTGTGATTTAATATGTATTCACAAACTCTCTGGCACCCTAGTTAACTCTGACCATCTGAAGTGACTCAGTTTCACTTATATTAGTGTCAATGCCAATTATCTGAAGCAGCTGCATCAGACAAATCGCTGTTTGTTTTCTGCAAGCATCGAGCGACTCAACAAGAGTTTAAAGCCCCAGCAGTGCAGTCTAATCCCTTGCCATCTCAGTGTCCAGCACAGAAAAAAGCTGATTTCCATCCCTCAATATTGGCACAGTCCTCCATTGTGTCCCACGTCACTGTTCTAAATCGTCCATAGACTCATGCGACCAATCTAACAGCATGAGGCTTATTCCCCAAGCCAGAAACCAGAACAGAGTCCTGTTCAGCCTCACCTCTGTCAATGGGCAGCAGTCAGCCAGCTCTATACATCTGCTCTGTAGTGGCTCTCAGGAGCACACTGACGGATTATAGAGGGGTCAAAGCCAACACGAACTCCTTCCCCTCTGGATGCAAGCCTAGCTGCATCAGATGAGACAAGCATGCGTAGAAAATGTCCTGCTCTGATGAATTATAATGTATGAGGACATGCAGACAGGCGTAGTTTGAATATGCTGAAGAAATGCAGGTGGTTCAGCATTCAGCTCAAGCTCACACTGGGTTTCCAGTACTCTAGCACAGCTTATGAAAATGCATATACTGCCACACAGTGGTCAAAAGGACTAATAATAGCAGTGTTTTATCTGTAAACCTCTTGTTCTGATCGAGATTAGTTAAAAACAAACACGTGGACCTCTGTCGCTATGTTATAAAACATGTTTGGCTGAACTGTGCCCCCCACCGTGATGCAAGTCACTGGCGGCTTAGACTGAATGCAAGCTTTCATAATTTCCAGATGTTCATGCAAACAGCTGTCTGCTGTGTGAAGATCCACTGAGAGCTGAGCAGGAAATACTGTAAAAGCATGTCAATAGACCATTCACTGATCTCGTCGAACCCCGTGACCACGGTAAAGCTATCCAAAACAAGTCAAGTGATTTACCTCAGGCCACATTCAAATGCATTTCCTCCTCAAAAACACAAGCGTTAGACTGTAGGTTTTACTGTAGAGCTTCACAGTCTCTTAATGTTGTCCTGGTTATTGTCTGCATTTTTTTCTGTCTTTATATTCTAAAGCTGCTCTGTCAAGAACAGAAGGTGGAGGTGGAGGAAAATCCACTTTAGACTGATTGGAGTGACAGTGCCACTCAGGATGAGTTCAGCATCTGACTTCAGCATTTTCAGGCAAAGAAACATTGACATACTGTATAATCTAGTCAAATATTATTCATCTTAAAAAAAGCAAAAGGACAGTTGGTTCTTTACAAGTTCTTATAATTTTACACAAGGAAATTGCTGTCACTGGGGCAGTACCTTTTCAAAAATGACATCTGTTTACCTTATTTACCCTCCAAAGGCCACATACTGTATTTGTACCTAAACCATAGATATTAGCACTTCACCTGTACATGCTTTTGCCTTTTAACATAGTACAGCACCAGTAATGACTTTTGACATCAAATCTAAACAAACAGTAGTTTGTATTTTTTTATTTGTATAGTTTAATTTATGTATCTTATTTTGTATCATTTAATGACAGTGGAATATAGACAGTTCTGGTAACACTTTAGTTTAGCTCACAATTCATTCTATTAACTACTGGCTTAATACCTGCAATTTATTTATAAAATAAATAATTCATTCAATAAATAATATATTAACTGTTCATTAGTAAGCATTATCTTATTCTGCATCCCTAATCCTACCCAAAACCTAAACCCAACTTTTAACTTACTAACTATTAATAAAGAGCTAATTGGTAGTTTATTAAGTTAGTAGTGTAAGTTAACGGTTTGTTAATTGTGACTTAAAATATAGTTTACAACAGTAAACTACTGTGTTTAAAAATTGGATATAGATTTGGATATAAAGTTTGGATATTGAGTTTTAAAATTGGATATAGACTAAAAGGAAATGTGGAATTTGTAGACTTAAAATTCAAGCTGTTCAAAATTATATATATATATATATATATATATATATATATATATATATATATATATATATATATATATATATATATATATAAATCTCGGTAAGACTTTACAATACAAGACACAAACTGTAGTTAATGTTAGTAAATGTATTTTTTTAAATGAATAAACAGTAAACAATACATATATTAAAGTATTTGTGTTTGTTAACATTAGTTAATGAAAATACAGGCACTCCTAGTTCATGTTAACTCAGTGCATGCATGTACAGTTGAAGTCAGAATTATTATTATTATTTGGTTTGTTCTGTAGACTATCAAAAAAAATTAGCTTAGAAGGGCTAATAATTTTGACCTTAAAATTGATATAAAAAAAATTAAAAACTGCTTTTATTCTAGCCGAAATAAAACAAATAAGACTTTCTCCAGAAGAATATTATCAGACATACTCTGAAAATTTCCTGGCTCTATTAAACATCATTTGGGAAATATTTAAAAAAGAAAATAAAATTCAAAGGGGGGCTAATAATTCTGACTTCAACTGTAACTAATTTTAACAAGCACAGCACTTGATTTTGCATTAGATAAAAAAATTTACCAATATTAACTGTGTCCTGTGCTGTAAAGTGTTACTTACATATTTTTAACATATAGTACCATATTCAAATCATATAGTTTTTTTTTTATTTTGCATCTACTCTTTTTACTATGAGTAAATCATATATGTAATAAACATATATTTTCATACATCCTAAAAATGCTAATTCTAAAACTGTATAATATTTTGCCTTACAGTATATGTAACTCTATATGACAGTATCGCTCACGGTATAAATACATGCAGTAAATGTCATGTATTGCTATTATATTTCCATATGGGAATAACTATAATTTAATGTAAAATGCACACAAAATCAGCATCTTAAAATCTTTTTGGATAAATAAATAAACCAGCTGGCACTAATAGCCTAGTGGGAAGTGGACTGACATACAATTGAAGTCAGAATTATTAGTCCCCTTTGAATTTTGTTTTCTTTTTTAAATATTTCCCAAATTATGTTTAACAGAGCAAGGAAATTTTCACAGTATGTCTGATAATATTTATTCTTCTGGAGAAAGTCTTTTTTGTTTTATTTCGGCTAGAATAAAAGCAGTTTTACATTTTTTAAAAAACATTTTAAGGTCAAAATTATTAGCCTCTTTAAGCTATATATTTTTTCGATAGTCAAAACATCATTATAAAATAACTTGCCTAATTACCCTAACCTGCCTAGTTAACCTAATTACCCTAGTTAAGCCTTTAAATGTCACTTTAAGCTGTATAGAAGTGTCTTGAAATATATCTAGTCAAATATTATTTACTGTCATCATAACAAAGATAAAAATATACCAGTTATTAGAAATGAGTTAATAAAACTATTATGTTATGCTAATAATTCAGGGGGGCTAATAATTCTGACTTCAATTGTATATGTAGCGCAACTGTGCCATGGGCATGACCGAGTTCAAGACCAGACCTTCCCAACCCCCTCCCCGTTCTACCTTCAGTTCCCTGTTAATATATACTGTCTAGTCATAAATGTTTACCTGTCAATGTATTAACTCAGACTCAAAAAATAGCATTGTCATAACTGCAGTACAAACATGTAACAATGCACACCAAATGCTTAGAATCCCATATTTTTCACCCCTCCCGTTCAAAGTATGTGTCAACAGGGTGACACAGCCTTTAAATAATTCATATGCTATTATCCTCAAATTCCATTAACTTTGCAGTTCCACCTCTTTTGTCTTAAATTATTAATTGTGGTATAAGTCAGATATTTTCTTTTTAGACACACAAGTCCTATCACCATAAAAGCACCAATCACCAATGTGTAAGGAATAAACCAATTACATAAAAGACAAAAAAAACTGCAGCATCAAACCCTAAAGCAGAGCCTTATGACTTTACCGTCATTTCACTCTCATGCTGGTGCACGGTCAAAATACTGAGAGCTTTCCCATCAAAGTGTTGTTGCTATGGTTACAAGATATCAGCTCCAATATATAATAAGACACAGATATGTAGGGAAGATATCTGACCTTGAAGCTCTATCAAAAGCAACTCTGCTACCCTCAGTGCTCATTAATTTACGACAAACACCTGCCTAGAGAACTATAAATCTAAAGTAGTTAGATGTATGACCTATCCAGAGAGACAAGCCTCAGCGTCGTTTTCAAAATATCTTTATCAGTGAATATGAGTACATTGTGTATCTATTTTTGGGTGAATAGTTTGCATAAGAGTGCTAATAATAGAGCAGACAACTAAAACCTGCAGTTACACTGAAGTGCTAATTACATATTCAGTCCATCAATGCTCAGTGACGCACACACCAAAACAACCCATAGAAGAGAGTCTTTGAGCACCTCTGCTGACCCAGCCACAGCAGTACAATTCAAAGAAAGCCTTGAAATGCTAAAACACAAACACTTCCCCTGACACAAGCACAAAAACTGTGACCACTGGCTTCCTTACGATGTAATTTAGCGAAGAGGTTTTAAAGGTCTTGAGCTGCAATAATGTGCTGTAGTGACTGTCTGTGCAAAAACGCCTGAATAAACTACAATGGACATTTCATAGAGCATGAACAAGAGGGATTTATTAGGTATTTTATGCATATAAAAAGTGTGTATGGTACAGCATAACAATTGGTTCACCTCTTGCCATTGTTTGTAAGTGAACTGAAGGAGAAAATGCTTGCTGTGAGGAGTATACCTGCAAGGCATTTGAGAATTTGACAGCCGGATGAAGGACAAAGTGACATGTTTTCTCTGAGGCCTCACTAGCAAAGGTGCTTCTCTAGAATCCCCACAGTCATTAATAATGACATTTCTCCTGACTCTGCTTTTCTTGCAATAATATTACAATCAATTAGAAAAGTAACATGTAAGCAGTGTTGAGTGAAATTAGTTATAAAGTAACTAGTTACTTCAATTAAATTACTTTTTTACAAAAGAAAAAAGAGACTACTTTTCATTTATTCATTCATTTTCCTTCAGCTTAGTCCCTTATATATCAGGGGACGCCACAGTGAAATGTACCACCAGCTATTCCAGCATATGTAGCGGATGCCCTTCCAGCTGCAACCCAGTACTGGGAAAGGGACTACTTTTCATTTTTAGGTAATTTTATACTTACTTATAATTGATTTGCCATAAATACTGTAAATACATTCAACAGTTCTGTATAAAACAATTCAGAGAAGCAGAGTGATATATATTTTGCAGAATAATTATATTTTTCAACCAAAGAACATTTATCATTTGTCAAGACATTTGCACATGCGTAACCCTTTAACTGCCTGCTCTACCAAACACATGGTTGACCATATTTTGACCGTTTTAAATAATGACTGTTGATGTCATTTAAAGAATGACTGTTTTAAATAATGGTTTACACACGGCATTATTGGTTTACAAAAAAAAATTAAACAAACATAATTCTATTGCACTACTACACTTGATTTTGGTTTTATTGTAAAAAAACAAAAAAAGACGAAAGTGTGTTAAATGAGAATCTGAAATATTTTTTGACAAACTTAAAAATAAAGATGATTTAGTATTCAAAAATTGATTATGTTTTTAAATAAATTGGTTTTACACTTCATATTTTCAGATTTTTCATTGGATATGTATTCATGCCGGTACTTTTACCATAAACAGACATAGCAACCATTTGGTAGAGGTTGATATTTTAGAAATTATGTGAGATGTTGAAAAAAATGCATTGAGTGTGTTAACTAGTGACATTAGGAGTTAAGAAATGCAATCAATTTTTTTTTTCTTGGTGGGGCAGTTAAGACAAAAGGGTTAAAACTAAATTAACCAAGAAATTAGTTTATGATAATTTAAGGTGTACATTAAGAGAAGCAGAGAAATTGTAAATGCATGTTTTTATTATTCAGATATCTTGATCTAATCAGATATCTTGATTTTGTCTGACAACATCACATGCTTAAGAAACAATTAAATGTTTTAGAA
This sequence comes from Danio kyathit, assembly GCA_903798195.1. Taxonomy (NCBI): domain Eukaryota; kingdom Metazoa; phylum Chordata; class Actinopteri; order Cypriniformes; family Danionidae; genus Danio; species Danio kyathit. The sequence goes on from CAIGQS010000102.1 coordinate 38,004, forward strand.
GTGTATGCCAATATATGACACGAACAGGGCTTCACATTAACTTTTTTGATCACCAGTCATTGTGGCTAGTAGATTTTCAACATTACTAACCACTCACCTTTTTCACTAGCCACAATTGTATTTTTGGGAGAATACATTTTGACTTTGACATCCTAAAATTACTTGATTTAGATTTTGTGTTATGTCCACATGCCTTCTCATTCATTTCACTTCACATTCTTTGCTCTTGAAGCAGCAGGACTGTGAGTGCACGATCATCGCTTTTTGTCCAGTCTATTTCAAAGAGAACCGAACGCACCGGTTGCGCTTCCTCTAGGCACGGTTGCTTCCCGCAAGTAAACGCGAGCACGCACGTTTTTTAACAGTCGCACGCATCACAACACCTGTTCACCAGAGTGATCATCCTCTCATTCGGTATTCACCTGCTTTCTTTTGTTCACGTGAACAAAATTACTTTTGTCAGTCGTGCTACTTCTCGATTCAAAGATCACATTTGCACAAATATTGGGCCATCCTTATTGTCAAACCCTGCTTTTAAGAAAACTACAATTTTAATTTTATTTTCAACCAGCCAAAGTGGCTAGTGGGAGTGACTGTCTAACCCGCCACAGCTGAAATCTACCTGCATTTGGCAGGTTGCCAGGTGTTAATGTCAAGCCCTGGATACGAAATATAGTGTCATTTATTTGAAACATTTTGATTTGATGCATATACAGTATGTGTATGTCTGTGAGTGTTACTTTATACAAAATGGCCTATATACGCAAATTATGCAAAATATCTTAAATAGTGTGAATACTTGAAATCTTCTGGATTTCATAAAAATAAAAGAATTGGCTAGTTGACACTGATTGCCTAACTATTTATCTGCATTTAAAGTTCCAATGAACTGGAAGCTGTGATCGTTATTCTTTTCCTATTGTGAAGCAGTTCCTAAAGAAACGGAATATTAAATAAGAAAACAGTGGGCGTAGCTTGTTTTTTCTACCGGGGGCTGAATGGATGTAGTAAAGTAGGCATTTCATTCAGAGGGATCAGGAAAGGGGTTTTAGAAGAGTTATTTCAACCTAACAGACTCCTCCTGCTCACCATTTCTGTTTGTTGTCAAAACTGACAGCTGGAGCAGCGTGATTAAGTGTGTTAGCCATGCCCACTACCTCATCTGAGAATAAAACTGAAAACAAACAGGAAGTGCATTTTCAGATTTCAATTAAAGATTCGAAAGGCAAACATTTTTTTGTTCTTAATGACATGCACAGATGAATTGTTCACCACAAAACTAGCAATGTGAGCTAACAAAATCATATGGTTAGTTTTGATTTCTTGGAGACTTTAACTCTGCAATGACTGAGTGACTGACCGACAAATAGACTCAAAACCCTAATTGGTTTCTATGACAGTATAGAAAAGGCATAAATGTGCAAATATACACCATTTCTTGATAAGTCAAATCCTTCACCTGTTTATTATGCGTTTCCCTTCTTCATTCTGGATCTGCGTTCCACTTTCCTGTCCCCTGGAAAGCCGCTGCATGATCCCTCATGATTCACAGCAGACTTCTTGCGATGTCTTAGCTTATTTGTCTTTTTGGCTGAGTTTCCCCCTTCCATCTTGATCAAGCCCTCTCTGGAAGAAAACTCAGAAGAGGCCACAAGAGGAAGAGATGTAGGCCGGGTTGCTTGAGATACATCCGTGTCACCAGATTCAACAGTACATGGACTGTATGTTTCCAACACCAAATCATTGGAAGAACTGGTAGAGACAAAGCCAAGTCCTCCAGCCTCCAAAAGAGAATGTTTCACATCTTCAGAAAAGCTAGATCTTCCCAAGCGATGTCTAGCATGCAAGCCTCTCTCTGTAGCTGCCACTGGCCTTTTCTTGTGCTTTGACTTTAGGTATTTCTGAGAGTGCTCTTTGTTCCTATTTACCACTTGCTCAGGTACAATGGAATCTCTTATCTCACATCGTGGGTGAGCTTGAGTCAGGTTGATCTTCATAGATGAAAACTGACTGGCACACTGCTCAACAAGGGAAGCTATACTGATGTCACTTCCTATTCCACATGTGCTGGCGGGAGATAGTAAGTCTCTGGTAATTGGTTGTGGAGTTAGAGTAGACTTGGGAAAACTGGAACGGGCCCAAAGGTCTGAAGTCTTGATGTGCTCAATGAGGGACATACAAGAACGGCACAGGTGCAAATCTTTAGCTCCATTTTTCAGGGAACTCTTGCAAGATTCACAAAGAGATTCCTTGTTTACAGCCAACACAAACAAAGACCTTGTCCCAGAGCCAGGGGAGCTTACCACCGGGGACTGCAAATATCCACCTGGAGTCATAGGAGAGCCGATATTGAATATCCTGAAACACACGCCACTTGTTGGGGTATTTGACTGACTCTGTGGAGAGGCCAGGGATGACATCACTGTGTTTGCATCACATTTTGAGGGCAGAGCACGTACACCTCGCTGACTTGGCTCTTTGAATTTAACTGCATCTCTAATGCTATTAACAGTTCTTACTCTTCTTGGAGGTCTTCTAACCCTTGCTGATTTACTTTTGCATCTCAGACATAAATCCCCACCTTCTTCGCCACTCGTCTGTGAGGATCTCAGTTCTGATGGGTTGCTTTTGTCTGTCCTTTGGTTTAGCCAGTTAACTACACCCATAGCCAGGGATATCTCAGTGTCACAAAGCTTTAGTAAGCAATCCTTCCCCATCCATTTACTTTCCAGAAGCTCTTGCCCAACAAAGTCCCGAGCCAAAGATGGGGCAAGATTCTCCTCTGCTCCAACACGGAAGCTGTACATGGATAATGGAAGATCACTGCACTGGCCAACAATGCTGTCTGTTAGATCAATGTCATCATCAAATATTGGGGTAATCTCAGCATCGCTGGGGTCACAGAATAGCTCATAAAGAGCATCGCCACTGTACGTGTCCCTAGGGATCTTACTGGAATGCACTGGAGTGAGGGAACTTCTGCTGTGGTCCTCATAACCAGGGGAAACATAATCACAGTAGCCCTCATCACTGGTGTTCCCTTGGTTGTCACTTTTGGGTGTTATCACTTCAGTCTTAAGATCCTTGATCTCTGGCTCTACAGGATGGGGTGTACTGGCTGTTATATCTGCAGACTTGGTTGTGGAAGGAGATATAGTCATCGGTGTTGTGGATTTTGTAGCTGGTCCTGTTGTTTTTGAACTTTGCTCTGAAAGCAAAGTTCTGTTCAGAGTTTCCCACAACCCAAACATGTCCAGTACCTCAGCATTGGCTGGAGAGGCCAGACACTCTGTACCTCCCTGAATGCCCAAAGTAGTAGGACTTTGCTTTGGATGTTCACAAGCAACTCTGTCATGCTGAGAGTTAAGAACCCCATCAGGCGATACAAGATCATCAGCAAATATCTCACCACAACCAGCCTGAGATCCGAAGCTTTTTAACGAGGCGGCATCCTCACAGACATTAACACAAGATTCACTGGAAGAATCAGAGGGCGTCTCACTGAATTCATCATTACACCTGCTCCCTGCAGCACTACACTCTTGCTGTCTTGCTGCTTTTCTTGTCCGCATTAACATTGGAGCATTTTCACCAAGAACACGACTTGGTGTACTTGGTGGCGTAGCTTTCTCATGTTTGTAACTTTTGTGAACAAACAAGTCCTTAATGGCCTTCCTAGGTTTTCTCAGAGAACTCCTCTTTTTTGGAATGGATTTGCCTATGCAGGGCACAAAGGGCACTTGAGGTGTAAGGTTACGATAATCAATGATTTCATGACCGCTGCCAGATGTATCCTGATTCTCACGAAGCAATCTAAGAGGCGTCTCAAATCCTGGAAAGCTGACACTGGTCAGCAGCTTCGCGGTGATGGCGCCAGCTGGTCCCATCTTTGTATCCAGGGTTCTTGGCTTGCTGCAGTCCCAGTCCTCTGATGCAATCATGAGTTCTGCTCTTTGTAACAGAGCTGCGGAGATGTCTGTGACCTTCTGAGAGTGTGTCACTCACCCCTGGAGGGAGAATATCCATAGTGTCTGGCACAGGCAGTGAGGATGAGCTTTTATCAGTATTGTGTTCATTCACAAATGCATTATTCATGGTGATTTTTGATTTGTGCTCATCAGGCCGTTTACTTCGGCCATGTGCCTCATTTGACCTCTTCCGATCGTCTGAAGGATCTTCGCTCTTTGACAGCTCCATGTTTTCATATACATAACTGTAACTAGATATGAGACAAATAGAGAATGAATATATTATTATTAACAATAGTTCCGTTTTTCTTTCATATTTAATCATTTAGATGTCAAGATTATTTCAGAAGATGCTTTCTGAACCTGGAAAAGCAACATAAAATATAACACTAAAATTATTTAAAAACAAGAAACTAACAATGTGTTTCTCTTAAATCACAAAAAAAATTGCACTTTATTCAGCACACACTTTATTTTTCTTTCTGTAAGATATGTGTGAGCATGTTTTTGTCTTTGTATGATTTTTGGTTTGATGTCATATATCATTTCAGTAAACATTCTGCATGCAAGACAAATTCACAACAAACAAATCTTCAAAACAAGAACTATTTATTTATTAATATCTTTATGCCATTCTAGAGAACAATTACGAGTTAATCCATACACAAGTAATTTTTTACACACAATTCAGGCAAGGGACAATTTTAAAAAAGCAAGTAAAGACCATTATGTCAGATATCATCTGATCATTCAAATAAAAGTGATTTTAAACAAATTTCATATTATTATACAGCTACTACTGTATGTTGTGTCTCCCAACTGACGTAATGGGTGCAAGTGCAATAGCATCAATATTATGGCAGTCTTCCTCAATATTAAATAAATTCTACCACACACAGCCTACAGTATAGATCTTAATGCAAAAAAGACAGCTTGATTTGTAGTAAGAAAAAAGCATAATGTTACAGTGATTAATGTTACTGAAACACTTATTTACTACTATCAATAACTCATATTTGATCACAAAGCTATTCTGTAAAGCTTATAAACTAGGTCACACATGTATATTATGACAAGATTCAACATTACACGACTTAATAATCAATAGCGGGTCATAATAATAGCAATGAACCGATCACAAACGCCGCCGCGACCAAAATTCCACTGATATTTCTAGCAATAATTCCTATTTGTAACATGCTCTGCCTCGCTAGCGTGCAGTTCTCCGTTCTGTTTCATTCGAGCAACGCCTTTAAATACACATTTTAGCCATTTACAAAGTCCACTGCATTCTGATAATTAAACACAGTCGAATGGCACGTCATTTCAACGCTCATTTATTACATACCTGCAGCAGATTGTGACAGAAGGCGTTTGGCGGGAGCTGGTGGTTCGCGCGCGCGCGTGACAGGAGAAGATGCTCTGGCTGTCAGCGCGCTCGTGTGAAGGGAATTACGATAGCCAATCAGAGAACAGGAGAATCTGACCACAACATCAGTTACTCACTGAACACAGGAATGGATGCAAAGAACGAGGAAGATTATCATACTCTGTGGACAGAATAGGTGAAAATAATACATAGCTCTGTTCGTTTTTGGTTCAATCCTCAGTTTCGTTCATTGCTTTGTTCAATCCTCATTCAAGCTTGAGCTTTGTCATTGTTTTAAAACATTGAAGGGTGTAAAAAATGCAAAATTCAACAAGAGTATGGACCGTTGCAAAGCCTGGAAATTGTCCCCCTTTTAAAGACGTTTGCGTTTGAAGATACAGATTTGTTTTCAATACCCCTTTGGATTGGATATAGTTTACTTACTATTTTCATGGGTTGGTGTAAAACTTTTATTTTATTTAAATTTCCTATCTTGTTTTATTATTATTACTTTTTGTAATTGTTATTATTATAGTTATATGTTATTATTGCATACTGTGAATTGTTATTGTTAAAAATGTTGAAAGAATTAAATATCACTGACTATTAATGCAAGACTGGCATTTAGTTGATTTTCTTCAGTCTAATCCTGCAGAGCAATAAATGTGAAATGTAGTAGCACACATACACTAACAAATTGAAGCTTTTGACAGAGGGATGCGTTTATAATTTGTCTGATTATATAGATTTTATTCTGAACAACAAAGGGGAAAAAAAAATCTGTCTGTTTGCAGTATTTTCCTTTTATATGTAGTGATAAAATGAGATAACCAAAATATAAAGTGTCAAAATTAGGGTTCCTTAGCACATAACAGCAGCATAAATAGATTGTGTAAAACATTTGTGCAAGAGGTCATTTATTTTATTAATATTAGTATATATTTATTTGTCTGGTCGTATATCTAATCCTTTAGGAAAGAAGTGTAGTTTTTGTTTTTTTGCATACTGATTAACATTTTTATAACCAGTTTTACTACAAACACCATGTTGTTGTGGTTTTATTTAGTAAAAATAAAATAATAAAACTATAGTTTATTTTTGCTCTGTTAGTAATTTAAAAATACAAAACCACACAACAAAAATACCACGTGTTAAAGTTATGATACTGTAAGAAAAATGACAAGTACATTAACAACAGAATACATTAATAAATTGAATACATTAATAAATTACAAAAGACACTGAATATGAATACAAAAAGCAAAACAGAAAATACACTCAAAAAAAATTTTGCTTGTTCAACTACTTTGTAAAATTAGCTGAAACAATTATTGAGATTTCATTGAGACAACTTATTTTTTATGTCCAATTCATTTAAATTTGTGTACGATGTGTACTGATTTAATTAACTATAGTTAATTTAATTATTCTGTCTGGAGATGATGAGATCATTCGATACGTCAGCATCTGAAATAAACAACCGAGTATAAAGTATGATTATGAAGGGTAATAAATAGCAAAGATGCACAGTCTGAACAGAACACCATACAGCATGGCTCAATCAGGTTTAGTTAACTAGTTAGTTCGGTACTCTCAATAAAATATAGTCAGTCAAAATATGGCCAACCATTTGGTCGAGCAGGCAGTTAAAGGCAGTGTACGAACGATCGGAGGGGGAGGGGGGGTAAACTTTTTCAGTAATGTTAGTTTGTGTAATACATCAGTGAATCAAATGTATGCATTTATTTAAATTATATCTAATTTATTAATAAAATAGATTTAGGTTTTCAGTGTTTTGTGCATAGGCCATTTAGTGTAGGCTATTCTGACCCGATTAGCTATTTTCGGCTTACTTTTGGTCAAACTATACAAACTACACATCTAATTTGACTTTACTTTTAGGCTCCATGTAGAAACAAACACCTATTTTACGAGAAATCAATCTTGTGAACTCTTATGGTGCTCAAAATCTGCCAGTTTCAGACTGTTGAATTACTTTTTTTTTTTTGACTGGCATGATTATGCATTCACAATGGAATGACCCGTTATGGGGGGTCAATTTGCTATCTATTATTTTAATTATTAAAATTATTATTTAAATCACAGATCAGAGTGAGCTTTTTCTCAGATTCAAAGGGACCCCTTCTTACATCTTGTTTTGACGTCCTTTAGGGAGGATCAAACCTTAATTAGGGGGGTCAATCCCCCCCAAACCCCCCTGTAATTTGCACCCTGGTTAAAGGGTTAAACAGACAAAGTGATATACTTTGTTATAATAAAAGAAAATGAACAGACCATTTAAAAAAAATAATTTACCTGTTTTGACAATCTGTGCAGTTGATGATTGAGCTTCAAAAACATATTATAATGAGGTCCTTTGTCTGTTACAGATTTGTAAAACAAAAAGGCAGGAAACCAAGAGCCCTAAACTCACACAAAGAATCATTTCAGAACAAAGGGGTTCTTCATGATGACATGATTGTAAAGGTAACCGTTATTGTGTGTAAATAGAACCACCTTTTTGGTGTGCACTATATAACTATAGACCATTTTGAGGGATGTAAACAATAACAATGGTCCCAACGAATTTCCTGTGTTCCATTTTCTATTTCTATAGCTTCAAAGAATCCAAAAAGGTTCACATATTGATAAATATTATGATAGCTGTTTTAACATTAAGTTATGATTGAATTGCCTGTTGTTACAGTTATAAAATAGTTTAATAACAAGCATGAAATGTTCATGGGCCAATGACTTCACCACATTAAAATGGTCTTTACCATTGTTTCTCAACCACGATCCTGAGAACCACCAGTTTTGAACATTTTCCATGTCTCCTTAACCTAACACACCTGATTGAGATCATCAGCTCATTATCAGAGAATGAAAGACTTGTAATGAGTGTTACAGGCAAAGGAGACATCCAAAACATGCAGTGTTAGTGATCCTCCAGGAACGTGGCTGAGAAACACAGAACTATACTACCCTTAGGGCTTACACACACTATGCTATCCGAACCGTGCCCAGGCCCGTTTCCCGGATCGTTTGAGAAGTGTGAGTGCTCTGAATCGGGCTCAGGCACGGTACACTTGGCCGGCCCTGGCCCGGTTGGAAGAAGTGGGCCAGATCGCGGTTCACTTGGGCTCAGGCGCGGTACGCTTAAAGACCAATTAGATTATGTAGAAGCACTTTAATGCACATTTAGCCAACATCTGCTCGTTCTACAGCATAAGTGCTCATATTTTACCTGTAAACTCTGTTAAAACAAAACACATGTAAGGTTTCATTCCTGAAAATAAATGAAATTTAATTCACCTTCTGAAAAACACTGAAAACACCAGTGACAAACATAACTGTATAGAACTAAACAGAAAGCTTGTTCAATTGTGGCCTCGACTGAAGTGCAAATGTTCATCACAGATAAGGACCCCATCCAAGGTACATCATGCACAGGAGGTTATCATCCGTGGACTCCTGTATGAGGTAGTGTACGTGGCCCTCGATGGACAGAGGTAAGCCCATCACTTTATTCCTGTTCTTAATCACTCCCTGAAGACGCTGCTCTATGTCCAATACATGAGTCTTAGCCTAGAGTGGAACAAAATCAGATTAGGGATTTTTGCATCTATTACTTAAAATTAAGGAGCAGGAGCCATACGGGTTTTTAAAAAAATATCTTATTTGCCTTTTGTTAGGTTACATAGCTGTTCTTCAATGTAAACAGTCTGAAAATGTGTTAAAAAGCGCATAATGAATAAAGATAATATCTATCAAAAGAAGGATCTGGGTAACTGAATCTCCTTTGCTATATCTGAAATCGCCCCTTATACCCTCATTCGCTATTCCCTACATCAGTCCACTTGAAGGAGTGAATGAAATGAGTGAGTGAATTGAGACGAAATATCTTTTTGTTTGTGTTTGGCTGGTTGATAAATCACTCAGACGTGTTTGATATTAAAACTTCCTAGTCAGAGCGTGTGATAATTATATATAACTCTTAGCAAGCTGTCTATTAGTAATGAAACAAAGACTTTTGATCTCTGTTGTGTATACAAACGTTACTTTAATTAAAGAGGTGGTCCAGAATGTAATTTTAAGGCTTGGTTGTGTTTATAAGATGCAAAGCAATGCGTGTTCATGCTTTACTTGAAGAAAATCACGTTATTTTTTTCATGTATCTTACTTTGATTATCCACAGCTACTCAGCTAACATGAAAACAACTGACATATTTCCTAGTTTCTCCGAAAGGCCCGCCCTCAAGAGGCTCTGATTGGTCATCTAACATTATGTGCTGTGATTCGTCACGCCCCTATAAGAACGCACTTTTGTGCTGTGTAAACAGTCAACCTCATGCCTGCTCTCTAAAATAAAATCTGTAGCTCCTTTAGGAGAGATTGCCATTGCGTGTGTGTGTGTGTAAACTGTCTGTAGACGCATGTGTGCGGGACCGATGTTTATTTTCCTCTGATGCTCGGATTAAGTTATTTTCTGTAATATAGAGTGACGCTGTTGACAGAAGAATAAAGCACAAGATGTGCTATGCGACCTGTGTGAGCTTTGATTGATTTTTCTGCGAGTTAGGCGAGCTGTCCTGTATTTTTTAACTCAACGCGTTACATGATGTCTTTCACATACAGTATATTCGAAATATGCATGTGTAAGTAATATGAATCGTTCACATATCTTTTGCGAGTTCATTATCTGAGATGTACAGTAGAACGCATGGAAAAGCTGCCTATAGAGAGACACGCACACGCATAAAGAGACGCTGCACGCGCTGGTGAAGAGAGTGTGTGATAAATATGAATTTGTAGCTAAATTGTTAGCGGTGCCAAACAGCATTTCTTTTTGTTTACATCCTTGCTACAACATACCTTTAACGCTACTGTGCATGTCATAATCAATTTTAACAAATAAAAACACTTACAGGTTGTGGCTCACAATCCACAGCTTCTGTTTGTTGGAGCTGCTCCTTTGAGGAAATTTTAACTGAATCCAGCACTGAACTGGGAGAGATTTTGAAAGCTGTGCTTTGTCAAATGCTTGCTATATATTTTATAATTCTCTGGAACATAATTCAATTAAACTGTAAGCACTTCTCTCTTTGTGTCGTGTCCTTTTGAAGCCCAAATACAGAAACTGAACAAGCTCTGTGGAAATAGCAGCGTTTGGACGCCATTTTAGCTTTCTCTGCTAAAACATTAAAGCGCATCTGGCCACTCCCCCTTAGATGTGCAGTGTGTGTGCGCGGTAAAAATACCTTCGTGATCTCACTGGCCCGGATGTATTTTTTTTAAGTCCCCAAAGTTTGTTCATTGTATGCTTTGCTAAGCTAACTCTGTGAAAGCCAATGTCTCCCTTTGCATTGAACTAGAGCATTTTACATTCAGAGATGGCGTTTATGTTCACACAGCTACATTATTGATGAACTGAAGTTTAAAATATGATATTGTAGTGGACCACCCCTTTAAACAATATTTCATTGTGAAACTTACACTAATAGGATTCCACTATATGTGCACCATCCTGTGGTCAGACACATAAATTCATTCAGCACACAAACTCTTACAGTTAGGGATGTAACGATTTACCGTGAGCCGGTTGAAAATCGTTTCAAATATGTGACGACTCAAACTGGTAGAATTGTTAAATGAATCGCGATAAATTTTTTGAACAGAGGGGGTGCTGTGTTTACAGGCGCAAACTCGCTTTATCTAAACATCACCGATGGGGAGGAGGTGGGGCGGCAGAGTAAAATGACAGTGGTAGAGTGCACCAGACAAAGTACAAACTGTGCAAATACTGCAAAAATACGTTTACTTACAAATATGAGGCACATAAAGCATCAGCACAGCGAAAACTACTGTCACAGATGTCTATATGCTCAAATAAAACTATTAATAAGCCAAACCATGCTTTCCGGACGATTTGCTACGGAGATCACACGGTGCATCAGTGTTTTCATAGTAAAAGTGTGAAGATGTTTTTCAGACTGAAAGAGAAAGTTGTGCTTTTACAAAAGCAGGTATTAGATTATTTTTACCCTCTCCTTTTCAAATTAGTTTTGCCTATTATTATTGTATATTTAAAAATGTTCAGTATTTTATGCCAGTGGCATATATCGGTGATGCAGTGGGTAGCGCTGTCGCCTCACAGCAAGAAGGTCGCTGGTTCAAGCCTCGGTTGGGTCAGATGGCATTTCTGTGTGGAGTTTGCATGTTCTCCCCATGTTTGCATAGGTTTCCACCGGGTACTCCGGTTTCCCCCACAGTCCGAAGACATGCGCTATAGGGAAATTGGGTAAGCTAAATTGTCTGTAGTGTAAAAGTGTGAATGGAAATGTATGGGTGTTTCCCAGTGATGGGTTGCAGCTGGAAGGGCATCCGCTGTGTAAAATATATGCTGGATAAGTTGGCAGTTCATTCTGCTGTGGCAACCCCAGATTAATAAAGGGACTTAACTCAAAAGAAAATGAATGAATTTTATGCCAGTGGCCAGTCCCCTGGAGCAGAGGGCATGTTGACCTCCTCTGTACACATCGCTCTGTGGTTTAAGAAAGGCTTTCCTCTCCACACCAGCCATCTCAGTCCCCAGTAAAAGAGTTTTTTTTTCATCAGCAGGGGACATTGTAAATGTGCAAAATCCCAGCACAGTCACAGTTTCAGTTTGTTTATATTAAAGAGTCTTCTTTAGTTTGCTTTCTTCTACTTTTTTTTTTAAATAGCATATTAATTATGGCAGAAAATATATTATATTGCAAAAAATATATTTAAGAAATGAAAAATGACAGGGCTCTTTGCCTTAATTTTTTATTTCAAATAATTTTGTTAAAAAATCGTGATGTGAGATTAGTATCGTGAATCGTATCGAATCGTGAGTCAGGTGAATTGTTACATCTCTACTTACAGTGCATTATGGGTTTTCTCTAGCTGTTCAGTGTGCATGGGTTGTAGACTCATTGTTCCTTTGCATTGATTGTGTGCACTTCATATAACGTCCACTATAGGTTTGGACACCACTAGAAACAGCTTCTCCCTCAAATAGTGCACAATTTAAGGGTATAGGGGGCAATTTCTGATAAAGTATTTATTTTTTCGAAGGTTTGACTTCTACCATTCTACGACCATCAAATTAATACATTTGCATAATTCAAATTATTTATTTAATTTCTGAAACAGAATGGATGAGGATAGACTATTCAAAACAGACTTGGCCAGTCGACCAATTAGAGCAGAGGTGGCTTATTGAAGGCAGGGGTTTACAGACATTAAGCCCCGAATTGATTTTAACGAATTGCAAAATGATTCTAATATTAAATACTTATTCCAAGAAAATTACAAAGTTGTCTGACATAAGATCACACCTATCAACTTTGGGATATGTAAATTCAATTTGAATTTAAAGTTATTAAATCACGTTCACCTTTTCTTCACTGTATAATTTAAATATACATTCTGATTATAGTTATTATAGTTATTTAGTGAAGAGCAGCAAATGAATCACTCATTTTGACTTTTTGTTTGATTAAGATAAAATAGCAGAAGTGTCACCCAGGGTAAAGATGAAATAATGAAAGTATCCGGTTGCTTTCCTGTTTCCGCTCATTTAAGACACAATCTTAGCCAAGGCTGCTATATTCAAATATGAAGAGTTTAGATGCAAAGCCCTCTAAATCCATCAGACCTCTTTTTTGTAAATGAGCATTTTACCAGGCTCCTCTGATTAGGTTCAGAAGTTTCATTTTATGTGATAAGGTTATGAGCTAGTAAATAAAATACCTTTTTTTTAAAATATGTCACTTAAGACAATTCTTTGGTTTTTAACTAATTAAATTTTCTTTTGCGTCAAAACCAGCTAAATACACCAGTGCTTTTTTTGCAAAAACCTCTAAATCCATCTACTGGGAGAAGACAGTGTAATTAGTTGAAAATCACTAAAGATGCAATTATTTTACCAAACATAAACACCTAAAATTAAAAATATATAAGTCTGTCAAGTAAGTGGCGGTTCATTCCGCTGTGGTAAACCCTGATAAACCAGGGACAAAGCAGAAGGAAAATGAATGAATGAAATCTGTCAAGTAAGTGCATTAATCAATAACATGACAAACTGACATCAATTAAATCTGAACAATCTGTTGTCATTTCTGATATTTGGGATTTAGATTTAATGTAAGTAATGTAAACATTGCAAACATTGTAAACTAAGCTTGGTAGATTCAAATAATGTAGCGTAAAACATTATGAAACATCAATATCTGTGCATTGTCTATTATTATAAAAAAGCTTATCAGAAATATAGGTATTATGAAGTAATATAAATAATGTATAGTTTTATACATTATATTTATCTTTTAAAAAATAGCTTACATTAGCTAATAAAGAACAAGGTGGGCCTACTGGGCAAAATGGGGATGCCTCTCAGACAATTTTAGAGGCTGTCATTCATTCATTCTCACCATACTTAAGGTCATGGTCTCTTCTTTATCCTCATAGCATCCACGTGGGATAAAAGAACAGCATCTTAACTCTGTCTTTCGTGAAACGCAGTTGCCATTTAATGTATAGTAAATCGGCATACACTTATAGTACACTTCCGACAGTACAGTGTGTTTTCTTTTTCTTATAATGCATAGAGTTTTGAGGTAAGGGATGTTTTCATTTGCTATTCACTGACAGTCGGACAGCCTCATACAGTTCATCAAACTCCATCTTTTAAAATCGGAAGCGGAATAAAACAGTCTCTTCATAAAAGCCGGCGTATCAGTGTGCTGCTACATTGAAACCATATGATTCGATTCGCGCCTTCTGATTGGTTCTCGGGATATAGTGGCTTTTTCTGTTGAAGGCAAGTGGCATTTAGCGGCTTTTGCCAATAAACTGTTATTTCTGAATGCGCTGCGTTTTGGATGATTAGAAGCAAATATATTTGTTGATGGCTAAAGCATTCACTCAATGTCATTATCTCACTTTTGGCGAAAGTGGCGTTTAGCGGCTTTTGCATCTGAACTCTTCATTTTATTATGTGTATTTCTATGTTTAAACACACACCCAATTCACAAACTGTCCACATTTGCTTCTTTTCAAATTCATTTTACACTCAGCCACTCGAGGAACAGTGTCTCTATCATTATGGAGCACATCTGACAGTCACGCACCATTACATGAACTGAAGCTTGCATAGGAAGGGCAAGAGTGCATGGGTTTTAATGAGAAGAAGGGCACTGTGGCCATTTTTTATGTTTATTTGAAAGTAATATTAATCAAAAATAAAATTCTCTTGAACAGCTCTTGATTTAAGATCATTTAAGAGCAAGGGGCGGTACTTCGCTTATAGAGAGGATCAGCTCTGTGTACATATTACTTCGACCTTTCATAAAAAGAAAAAATACTGTAGAAATACAGGAAAATATTTTAAGAGGATGATAGCGTGATAGAAAGGTAAAATACAAGAAAATCCTGGTAAAAACAGAAGGGTTGACAGGAATACCTTTAAAGCTTATAATATTAGGACACTTTAAAATACCACCAATATGACCTTTGCACTTTAAATACATTAACTTAATATGCACATAAACCAAGGCACTTGTGTACTCAATGTGGAGTTTCATGTTTGCATAGCTGAAAATAAAAGCATGTTTGATTTAAGTCACAGATAAGGATCCTCACTCAGGCTTGAGGAATTAACCAGTGAAGTACCTTCTCATTGAGGATCTCTCCAGATTCATTGACTTGTGTCTTTGAGAAACCCTTCACAGGTTTACTCCACTCCACCAAAGGATCGTGCAGGAATGTTTTTAAAACGCTGGTAGAGAATAAAAAGAGATCATTATGCAAATTACAATATAATACAAATATAATTAGAAATTTTCTACTGCTAATTTTATATTTGATGCAATATAATATTTGGTTACAAATGGATTATAATATCTAATTACACTTAATGACAGTAAGTGCTGCAAATTTGTGAATATATTACCAAAAGGCCATTACACCACTGCACATTCAACAGAAAAAAAATGTTTGCAGACAAATTAGCTTATTTAATTCATGTAAACAATGCATTAAATAATTATAGCATTTTATGTAACAAATAGTCTTGTTTTATTTGTTTTATTAATTTGTTTTATTAAGCTTAAAACTAATGTTAACAAGCACAAATTTCGACTTACTAATGTTTTATTAAATGTTTATTAACTTTGACTGATGAATGCTGTACAAGTATTGTTAATTATTAGTTCATGTTAGTACATTAAATGCATTAACTAATGATACCTTATTGTAAAATGTGAGCGATTATCAAAACTGAAAAGGATTATTTTAAAATATAACCAATATTATTTCCTATTATTATAATATTATGAATGTCGTAATGAGCGTGAGAAAATACATTAAACTTGCAGTCATCAAACTTTTGTACAGTAGTGTGTTAGTTTTTAAGTTTAAGGGTGTTTACCTCATGAGCGGCTCCCGCTGGTCTCTCATGAGTCTCAGTATGACCTCACAGGCCTGTCTGAACAGCCCCTCTGTACCCATGGGCCCCATCGCATGAACCATGTTCTGGGTGAGCCGGAAAGGGACCACCTCAGGAACATCAAACGTCTCACCCTTAAGAGTAGAAAAGCACATTTGGTATACAGCTACCCAAAGATATTAAGTTTAGGAAATTATTCAATTAAATGGTCACACTGTGTCTTTACACACCTTGTTGAAGAGGCAGTTGAAATCCACATGAACACACTCGCCGGTAAAAGAATCAAACAAAATGTTTTCTCCATGACGATCGCCAAGTCCAAGAATATATCCCACCATAGACATGACGGCAGTAGAGCGGCAGTACGCAGACCTGCTGTTGTACCTGTAAACAAACATTGCATTAAAATAAATGAAGGAATCGTTCACCCAGAAATGTCAATTTGGTCATCATTTACTCGCCCTTTAGTTGTTTCAAACCAGTTTTGAGTAACTTTCTTCTGTTGAACACAGATTAATTTATTTTGAAAAATGTTGGAAACCTATAACCATTGACTTCCATAGTATTTGTTTTTCCTACTATCTTCTTTTGTGTTCAACAGAAAAAGGAAAATCATAAAGCTTTGGAACACCTTGGGGGTAAATAGGCAAGTAATTTAATTTTTGGGCGCAATATTCTTTTTATATATATACTCTATATCAGTGTTTCTCAACCACGTTCCTGGAGGATCACCAGCACTGCATGTTTTGCATGTCTCTTTTGTCACACCCGTTACAGGTCTTTCAGTCTCTGCTAATGATTTGTTGATCTGAATCACGCGTGTTTGGTTAAGAAGTCGTGAAAAAGGGCAGAGCTAGAAACACTGTACTATATGGTGCTGAGCATTAATGAGTAATAAAAATTTAAATTTTTATCCATTTCATAGTGAATATAATGAATAAATATAGTGAATACATACAGCAAATCAATTTTGGTGTATTTAAATAAAACAGTTTTATTAGTTACTGTATATTCGTTAATATAGGAGTTTGGCCATATAAAATCTTTAGGAATAGAAAGAAAATACATTGAAATTCAAGCAAGTTATTGCAAAAAATAAATAAATAAATTACAAGCTACAAAAAAAAAAAAAAAAAAAAAATTATATATATTATATATATATATATATATATATATATATATATATATATATATATATATATATATATATATATATATATATATATATATATATATATTTTTTTTTTTTTTATAATCAATATTATTACCCAACATATTAATTTGGGTGTAATAATTTTTAGATCTTATTTCATTTGTTCAATTAGTTCCAAGTGGCTTTGGCACTGACTTTTGTCCAATCTATACATACAAATAAATAATTATAAATGGTCCTGTAGAAAATATTAATTTAAAAGAAAGAGATCTGTGAGGGGTGTACTCATTTGTGCTGAGCACTGTATATATCTTTGAAAAAATTTAATTAAATCTTTGAAAAAGTTTTTCAGCATTTTTTGTCAAAAATATATTTTTGATGAAATCTATTTTATTTCAAGTGGTGATCAAACCTCAACACATGAAGAAAGAATAAAATTATTTAAAAGCAAATGATCTTTATTTTGATATATGATATGGCCATACAGTCATTGTAGAAAGTATTCAGAAGGCCACCAAATTTAGGTCAAAGAATTAAAAATGGCAGGGAGTTAAAAGTAAATTTCACTATTGAGAAATTTAATGGATGAATTAATAAATTCTTGCAGCATACATCCAAAAGATCAACAGTTAATATAAATAATGATCATAATTTTGCATTTAACGTTGCACAGATATCATGCATATGAACACTGAAGTATGTCCTATAAATATATAAATACCAAGAGGTGGGATCAGGAAAGGTCCGCAGGAACCACTCATGAAACACTGGAGGGTGTCTGGCACACAGCACATCTTTGTGCAGCTTCAGCTTCTCTTGAAAAGGTGCCGTTTTTGGCAAAATCAGCTTCTTCAATTCTGTCCCACTGACATAGATCCCTGTTTTAAAGAGCAAGTACACCACTTTCATTCAGCTGTACAGAAAATGACTTCATAGAGACACTGACAGCCTTAATAAAGTTATTAAAGCAGCATGTTTAGTTCATTTTGACTGACAACTGGCCAGACGGGGAACGAACCAGCGGCCTTCTTGCTGTGAGGCGATCGTGCTACCCACTGCGCCACCGTGCTGCCTAAATTCAAAACACTTAAACTGAAATTATACTGAGTTAAAAAAACGAAAGATCTGCTGCAGTGTTGTTATCACAAGCAGCAGGAACAAGAATATATAGAAATGCAAGTTATTTGAGTGGAGTGAGGGAGAATGTAACCAGCATGCTAAACACTGGCATTTTTAGCTCATCTTTTCTGCCATTTTTCTCTTTCAGCATAAACTGAAAATGCTATCTTCAGCCGACAGATTTGGGAGGCAAAACATTCAGTGCATTCTTACTAGAGGAAATAAAATCAACCCACCTTTCTCTTTATACAGCTTTGTGAGGATGTGACGCAAGCCTGCTGTTTTGTTCACCCACTCGATTATTCCGCACTCTTCATTCAGAGGGATCACAGCGTACGTCCGAATGCGCAAATCCCTCCGTCTAGACTCTGCATCTTTCCTCAAAGACTAACAAAGGCACATTTTTACCGGCCAATTTCTCATGAAAAAGATTTGGTAATTTAATAAACAGCATGCGGTCACTACCTTATTAATGAGGCAGTTGAACTCCATCAGCCTGCAGTCTTTCCTCAGGTCATCTTTGGGCTTGCACATCATGGTGTAGAATTTTCCATCTGAACCCTTGAGTGAGATCTTTTTCGGCTTCTGCAAGGATGCCAAAATCTCCACCTTTAGAAAATGAAATGCATGTTGTCATCAATGGTTCAACTGAAATAAGAGTATTGCGTGATGTGATCAGAAACTGGCATGTGGGACTGACGGTGTCATCAAAGCCGGAGAGGTAAACCCAGTGTCCGGGAAAGGCGTCGTGTTTGGGGTTTGCTCCACCAGTGGAGGGAAGGGTGGGTATGAGGACAGACTGCAGCGGGATGAGGATCTGACTGAAGGTGGGCTCCTCTACCAGTTTCTTCAGCATTTTGAAGTGTACACTCATGCTGAGGGTGCTGCTGTTCCCGTCCACCTACACAACCAAAAACAGCCTTAACCC
This sequence comes from Danio kyathit, assembly GCA_903798195.1. Classification (NCBI taxonomy): domain Eukaryota; kingdom Metazoa; phylum Chordata; class Actinopteri; order Cypriniformes; family Danionidae; genus Danio; species Danio kyathit. Next base: position 57,015 of record CAIGQS010000102.1, read on the forward strand.
CATGCTGTATTTTTGGGAATACACATTAAATATTTTATCATCTAAAATGGGATAATGTTCCAAAATTGTTTAAATCAAATACATTAAATAGCCCTAAAATGCATTAAGAAAAACCAAATATGCGCTCATGGATTGGTTCAGAATCGGAGATGCGTTTGAGCATTAAAGGGATAGTTCCCACAAAAACAAAAAATTCCCCAACATTTACAATCACTCAAGTGGTTCTAAACTTTTATGAATTTCTTTCTTTTGTTAAAGACAAAATAAGATATTCTGAAGAATGTTGAGGAAAAAAACCAACCTTTGACCTTCATAGTGGGAACAATCCAGCATTGTTCAGTATATCTTATTCTGTGCTCAAAAAGAAACACAAACACGTTTGGAACAAGTGGTTACAGTTTGCAATAAATATATTCCTTTCAGCTTGACGTATATAATAGATGTTTATTATAGTGAATTCCACCATCATTTTTAGTTGTTGTACTGTTTTCCACTTCTGTAATGAACATTTAATTTTAAAGCATTTGCTTTGGAGTGGGGGGGGGGGGGGGCTAAATGCATGTTTTAATGTTTGTAAAGACTTTATTTACAATACTTAGGGCTAACATTATTGTATTTCACATTATTCCTAAATAAAATTATGAAATGTTCTTAACAGAAAATATGGTACATTTGTAGGTGCAATTCATTATTTTACAATTAATGTCTAAGCTAAAACTATTTATGACTAAATTTTACTACTACTATTTATGGCAATTTTACAGCCAATATGACACACTTGCAGGTGTAATTTATTTTTTTAATAGGAATATAAAAAATTAATTACCAAATTCATTTGAAAATCATTTACAAATTGTGTTTTTATTTAAATGGACTCTTTTGTATTTGAAAATATTTCAATTTGTAATCTACTTTTGATGAAGAGCATTCAGTACTCCAGTCTTCAGTCTCATGTGATTTTTTTTTTCTTTTCTCTTATTTCTGTATTGGGCTGTAATATTTTTGTAATGCAGTAATGCATCAGGTTGTGTATTCTGTGTGGTAGTATTGTATAAGTTTGTAAAGTGCATCACATCTGTTATATTGTCACAATCAACAGCGATCTAATTCTAGTAGATCGCTAAAGGACAAATCCACTGGTATATGAACTACAAGTTCCAGTCATGCACCACACACACTCACACCGGTTCCTGATCTTGACTGATTGCAAACACACAGCCGGAGGATTGTCAAAGACTGATTACTATGACTTTAAATACAGCACACACACACACACACACACACACACACACACACACACACACACACACACACACCACACATACGTGTTTTGCTATACTTGTGAGGGCCATGACCCTGCAGCATGTTGTGAGGACCCCCCTTTCTGGTAATGCTAGGAGAATGAAAAAAATAGTAGTGCCACTAGAGGGGAGCCTAGAATCAGGAAATCACTTAAAATCCGCAAAAACACCATGTTTTCAAAACTGGTGGAGTCGGCTTGGAGTTTGTGAGGACCGCGCTGTTACTAGCAGATTTCAGTTTAGCGGTTAGGTATGGGAAGCGGTTATTAAAAGCGCTAATAGAAGCTGATTTTAGTCCAAATAACCACTTTAAACACTGAATTAATTAGTTTGACTATCATTTTAATTACTCAAACAGTTCAAAATGCTGATACACTTTAGTAAATAAGCCTACTGATTTCATATGATTGGTTTAATACAGTCTCGACGGTCTCGACTAAGGAAAATCATGCTAGATCACAAAATGGTTCATTTCATTTGGTCGGTCATGGTCATTGACACCAATTTCTATTTTTGTGTGTCCGTGAACACGAACCCTGCCAACATTTGGTTGATTCAAGAAATGAACTTACTATAATTAGTGGTGAAACGGATCGAGGTTGATTCCATCCACACAGATCGTTCTCTACGGAATGCACATGACCTCCGGGTTAACTGTAAATTCATCAATCATAGATAAATTATGTCTGTCCATCTCGCATCCATCAGAACTGCTGCGTAAAGCTGAGTAAAAGCGCAAATGACGAGTCCACGCGCGCCACAGCACTTCCGGAATATCGACTCACTGCAAACTCATGATTCACTAATGCTTTTGACTAAGTCAGTCATGATGACACTTACTCCATGCTACCACCTTATAAAGCAGGCTAATAATAATAATAATACTTGTTATATTTATATATTTTTCCAGAGATTTGTCAGCTGTTTACTGTTGCATGTTTTCATCATATTTTTTTTTACAGTACACATTTTTATAATGCATGTTGCATGAGTCTAGATGATAACTGTTTAAAAACATTATTTGGTTACACTTTATTTTAAGGTGTCCTTGTTACACAGCATTATTATACATTTAAATACTGAGTAATATTAATTAACTACATGCACATACTCTATGGTTAGGATTATGGTTGGCCCTACATGTAACATCTATAACAAGGACACCTTAAAATAAAGTGCTACCCAATACTTTTATGTTAATCTGTTGATATCTTCATGGTATTTTAAAACTACATTTTTATAAAATTCTCCAACCTGCTTATATTATGATATAGAATAGCAGCTGAATTAAATCTGTGATATGAGCTGCACTGTGAGTTGAGCAGTTGCACAACTGAAGAGTTTACAAATCAGAGAAAACAAGACAAAAAACACTGCAGTTAAAGTTTACGCTAATGACAAACACCACTCTAACCAGACATGGTCTTGGTCACAAGTTATTTTAGTTTTAGCAGTTGAGTGAAATACCCACTTTGATATAAAGTATAGAGAAACAAACACCTCAGTTATTTGACAACCACCACATACAAGCTCCAAAATAGAAATCAGAGAAGATGGTCATTTATTTATAACAGAAATGTTTTATTGAATTAAAACATCGACACAGAATGCCTGTCAAAAGCAGGCTCACAAGCCCAACACCTAACAGTGTAGTCAGCTCTAAAAGTACACAGCTGGATAGCAAAACTGAAGGAAGAAAGACAAATGTAAAGTTTTGTTTCATGTGCAGAATAAAGAGTCAGAAATCAGAATGAATTTAAGAGGGATAGAGGATAGTTCAAGGTTAGTTTACCCAAAAATGACACTTTATTTTAAGAACAGAAAGTTAATCAAGCCGTTTCTTCTTTTTGATTGGATTGCATTGTGAACATGATTCTCTCCAGCCCCTAGTTTGAAGCACTGGTTCTTTCTCTACACTCTCAGAAATAAAGGTATACGTGAGCTGTCACTGGGGTGGTACCTTTTCAAAAGGTACACATTTATACTTAAGGGTCCATATTGCTACCTCAAAGTATATGATAGTACCTAAAAATGTTAAGAGGAAACACTTTGTACTTTTTAGGTACTAATATGTACCCTTAAGGTATAATATGGACCTTTTAGGTACAAATTTGTACCTTTTGAAAAGGTACCACCCCAGGTGACAGCTCACGTATACCTTTATTTCTGAGAGTGTAGGCACTTTAAACATTGTCTTTCACAGAACTTTCATTAGCATTATGCAGGTCCCAAGCTGTCGCCAAACCGCTTTTTTTCCAGCATCACTCCAGGGCCTTTTCTGACTGTTCTGCCTGGAAGAACCTACAAAAAAAAGAATCAGAAAAGCACATGACATGATTGAAGTAAACATGTATATTAAGTAGGTATGACTTTGCTTGAGTGTTAATAACAATAAAATCACCCATGTATACATCTATTATAGTCCCTTGTGTATTGCATTATTTTACATGCGCACTGAACAACACCTAAATTGAAGAATGTAGTAATATAGTAGTAGTAGGAGCAGTAATATCAGTGGAGGCAGTGGGTATGTATTTTAGCATCAGCAGCAGAGGCTTTAGTAGCTTTTAGAAAATTATATGACTGAGTAGTAAAAATGACAGAGATTTCTATGAGGGTTTATGTTTTTGCTGTATGAGCAATATATTTCAAATACTTGACGTAGTACACATCACAAACAGTCAAAATAATAGGGATCCTTAAACTAATCCATAAAATTGATAATTATTGATAAAGACATTTGTTGTCAATTAAATGGCATTATCAATTAGTTTGAGTGGCAAGACAAAATAACTCAAAATGCTGAAGAGTTCAGATAATGATCTACTTAAGAATATGAGCTGCCAATAAAACATTAGTAAGAAGAGTTGAGATCAACCAGCATGAGGATGTCTGATATATTTTCTTCTGGAGAAGTCTTATTTGTTTTATTTCGGCTAGAATAAAAGCAGTTTTTAATTTAAAAAAAGCATTTTAAGGTCAATATTATTAGCCCCTTTAAGCTATTATTTTCTCGATAGTCTACAGAACAAACCATCATTATACAATAAACTTGCCTAATTCCCCTAACCTGCCTAGTTACCCTAATTAACCTAGTTGAAGCCTTTAAATGTCACTTTAAGCTGTATAGAAGTGTCTTGAAGAATATCTAGTCTAATATGATTTACTGTCATCATGACAAAGAGAAAATAAATCAGTTATTAGAGATGAGTTATTAAAACTATTATGATTAGAAATGTGTTTGAAAAAAATCTGCTCTCCGCTTTAACAGAAATTGGATAAAAAAAATCAACAGGGGGGCTAATAATTCAGGGGGGCAAATAATTCTGACTTCAACTGTATATATATTTATATGTATATGTATATTTGTGAGGCTTTTGTGCATGTTATAAATATTGTGAAAAGGGGGAAACAATAAATCGCTGTATAAATGCGTGTAATGCAGGGCCCCCGAGGCAATTTGTTCCGGCCCCCCAAATAGCGTGACCAAGACATCAAAATAAATTTAGTTCAGTCGTAAAACGGCCGCTATAGGTATGAAGTGGCGTGCATCTGTTCAATACAGCACGAGCTGCAGTTAAAGGCTGCGCAGAGCGTGAGTCACCTGACATTAAGTGAGTGGCGCGAGTAGCCAAAACATTTTGACATGTTTGTAGAAAAGGCCTTTTGTACAATGCACTGATATCGTTAATAGGAATGCAATGATTAGCCGATTTCACTATTAACCCCGCTTTTATTCATCAAAGGCTTCTCAACGCCGCATTTCTGTTGCACGAAAAAAAGCTGCTGCAACTAGTTATGCCAATACGCACGCACATTGGATTAACTATAGCAGCAAGCCGTTGACATATTGCATCTTTTCCGCGCGCAAGTACATTATTTCCAATGGAGACGTGCGCATATTGGAAGTGGTGCGCGCACGGCTCACAAGCGGACCGACACACACCGGCACACAGTAGAAATGATCTCAGGCTGTAGTGGTGAGAGTTGTGCGTGGTTTCAGTGCAATGTAAACTAAAGATATGTTAGATGAATTATTAAAAATTATTAAAATGATTATGTATGAACGCAGATAATAACAACAGTTCATTTAAACTCTTTATATATAGCTTAAATTAATATTAGACAAATACTATTTTTATTTATTCTTATTTTTATGTATTTATTCATTGTTCTGTCATTTATTTTCATTGTAAAATTATCACTCATGTTTAAATCAAAAACTTTTTCATTTATTTTTAAGTCCAAAGAGAGAAATGGACTATTGTTTGTTTTTTATAATATTTTGTGCTGTATTTGGTTACTGAGCAGCAATAAACAACACTTTAATATATCATCATTCATGTGATTTTCTAAACTAGTCGTGTTTTAAATTTAATAAATGCATAATAATGGTGATGACTGTGAAAGCATGATTATTTTTCAGACTATAATCGTACAACCAAAATCTATAATCATTGAATCCCTAATTGTTATGCAGTTTAAAACGCAACATATGAATGTGTTTGAATGTAGATGAAGCCTACTTGAGCAATACACTGATTTTGTGCCTCTAAATACATTTGGATATGCTTGTAAAAAAAGCCACATTGTACAGCAGTGATGTTATGTAGTTTCAAAATACAACATATTAACATTTTAATGTAGAAAAAGTCAACGTGGGTGTCTTAAAAGCAAAAATACAGCATATGAGCTCTTATATTGCTGTTGTGTCATCACTCATATTGCAAGTCATATCTCTCCGGCCCCCAGATGCTTTTATGGACTGGCCCCCCATGACAAACTAATTGAATAGCCCTGCTGTAATGTTTAAATATTTTCCCGTTAATAATGCGTGAAGGTCATGTGACCATCAGGAAGAACGCAGCATCTCATTGCTCACAGAAAGCTTTCTCTGTTCTCGCGGTCTCCCGAGTCCAAAAGGGAAGAATTGGTGTTATTTATTCCTTGATTGTTCAAGCTACCTCACAGAAGTGCTCTGTTTGTTAACAGTTGTAGAATGTTAAAATAGGGAATTAAATAAAAAAATAAGGAACATCGTAGATCTGTTTCTTCGCTCTTCTTTACTCTTTTTTAATGTATTATAGAAGTATCGGATCAGGTTTCGGTAGATACTCAAAACAAATAACTCTGACTCAAGGGCAAAAAAACCTGATCAGGACATCATTTATCTGAATAACTACATAGCTAACAATCTTACCATTTCTTTCAGTCTTAGACGTTCTGTTTTCTTTGGTCTTTGTGTGTGAGTCAGGGCTTTCTGGGTAAAGAAAAGAGACAGCTTATGAGAGATATATATATATACACACACTAAAATGTATAAATTACTGAACTCTAACACCCAGTTTCACAGACAAGGCTTAAGGCTAGTCCCAGACTAAAATGGATGTTTGAACTGTCTCAACAGAAAATATCTTGCACTGATGTGTTTTAAAGGGGTGGTCCACTAGGATATCATATCTTAAACTTTAGTTGATGTGTAATGTAGCTGTGTGAACATAAACGACATCTTTGAACGTAAGACGCTGAAAGTTCAATGCATCGTGAGACATTGACTTTTTACAGAGTTAGCTTAGCAAAACCTACAGCCAACGAAGTTTGGGGACTACAAAAAATACATCAGGACTAGTGATATCACCAACACTTCCCTCCGGTTTCACAAACAAGGTTTAAGGCTAGTCATGGATTAAACTGCATGTTTGAGCTGTCTCAACTGAAAATAACTTGCAGTGAGATGTCTTAAAATATGTCAGAGTCATTTTTTGTCTACAGGTGCACACTAGTAATGCATTTTTCTAAGGCTGATTTTATAAATGTGGCTTAAATAGCCTAATTTAACTAAGGTCTAGTCCTGGCTTAAGCTAAGCCGTTTGTGAAACTGGATCTTCAGGTTACGTGCATTCACCACGCGCACACACATGCTGCGCTGTAATGTTCTAGCAGAGAAAGCTAAAATGGCGTCTAAACGCTGCCATTTTCACAGAGCTTCTTCTGTTTCTGTATTTGGGCTTTTAAAGGACACGACACAAAGAGAGAAGTGCTTACAGTTTCATTTAATTATGTTCCAGATAATAATAAAAATATATATCTATCATTTGACAAAGGACAGCTTGCAGTATCTCTCTCAGTTCAGTGCTGGATTCGGTTAAAGCTCCTCCAACAGACTAAGCTGTGGACTGTGAACCACAACCTGCAAGTGTTTTTATTTGTTAAGATTAATAAATCTTGATGAACGTGTCTCTCTCGGACTCTTTCCCTGCGCTCTACAGCTCAAATAACCAACTCGCAAAAGATATGAGAACGCTTCATATTACTGACACATGCTTATAACCCGAATAGATGTGAAAGACAGTTGTCAGGTGTTATTTTACAGAGCAGGCGTGTTTAGGTGTGCTCTTCATCTTGTGTCAGATTTAAGCACAAACTGCTGCGGCTAACAGCTACTCTGACTGGTCTGTTTACACAGCGCAAAAGCGCGTGCTTGTAGGCGCGTGATGCTTCCTGGTAACATGGAGCTGATCTGCGAATCACAGCACATTACATAGCTGACCAATCAGAGCCTCTCGAGGGCGGAACTAGGAAATATGACAATCGTTTTCATGTTAGCTGAGTAGCTATATAATCAAAGTACGATAATTTTATACAAATGAAGCATGAGCACACACTGCTTTGCATCTTATAAATACAACCAAGCCTTAAAAATACAATGTTCTGTCACAAGATGCACACCTGTAATGTATTCTTCAATGGAATTTTTATAAAAGCTCCTTAAATACCTTAATTTAACTTGGACTAGGGCTTAGTCCTGGCTTAAGCTAAGCCCTGTCTTTGAAACTGGGCTTGAAAGTCTAAGCCAGGGGTGTCCAAAGTCAGTCCTGGAGGGCCGGTGTCCTGCTGAGTTTAGCTCCAACTTGCTTCAACAGACCTGCAAGGAAGTTTCTAGTATACCTAGTAAGAGATTGATTAGCTGGTTCAGGTGTGTTTGATTAGGGTTGGAACTAAACTCTCCAGGACACCGGCCCCCCAGGACAGAGTTTGGACACCCCTGGTCTAAGCTGTATATAATCAAACTGCAAACCATCCGAGTTGGAATCATACGCCTCGTCATGCTCACGTCTGCATTTCAGGCGTCTGGACAACTCTGTAACACAGGAAAATTAACATCAGATTATCACAGCATACACAATGTACTTTGTGTATATATACATATACTAGACAATATAAAGTTTTAATATTGCTATAGATCAACATTGTATTATCCAATATATTTTTAAACAAACATTATATATCATATGGGATAACTTGCATACCACCATGTTCTTGTCTAGGAGACAAGCAACTGTAAGGACAACACAAAAGACAAATGTTTTAAAAGGAAAAAAAGTGATATGTTCTTTACAAATTCACATGTAGTGTATATTGCAGTGCGAGGATAAAGAAAGAGCCTCCTCCATCCGGCTTCTTTACTTTTACTCTTTACTTTACTCCTTTACTTTGGTGGAGTAAGGAAACGGTGAAAGCTCACTCCACTGAACATCCATTAGCCCACATGTTTAATTTCCTTTGTTAAGCACAAAGATTTGTCAAACTATTTCTGAATTCAGTTCTAATCTCCAGCAAAGGAATAAATGAACAATAATAATGAAGTGAGATCAAAACACGGAGTTATATCCAAACACACGTCCTGTTCTTATGCCCCATATGGTGATGCAGACGTCTCCAAAACCCCACAGGGACAAATCTACACTTGTGTTTATTAAAACAAATATAAATCTGCATATAATAAATAATGCTACTAAAATTAATAATAATAATAATAATAATAATAACAACAACATTATACAAAAGCAAGTTGTCATGAATAAACTGAAAAAGCCCCCCGAGGTGAAGGCATGGAGGCAGTGGTGTTTATATTGATGTAGAAAATAGCAACTTTTGTAATATTTTAATCCTTTAATTGTTTTCATCTGTAGAGATATTTGTGTATTGCTGTACATCCTGTGTGTATTCAGCAATGTGTACAATTCAGTAAGGCGCACAACTAAGCGATCTGCGCTGGACTTTAGAGCAGCTTTCAGCTGGTCTATTGCGCAGTCTATTTTAGTTCCTCAAAATAGGTTGTTTTCACATGACGTCATTGCTGACACGCGAGACTCAGATGGAGGGCAGGAAGTGGTTCTTCATAGGAATCACTACCAGAGCAATAAAATATTTCTGTTTTATGTTGTTTATAATTGTTTAAACTGGCTAATATAAGAATGCCGAACAACTTTTATAGACTTCCAAAAGCTTTTGTTCATAAAGGGGTGAAAGTTCAAGAAATGGAAAAAAAGGTGGCGTGTGATAAACATTCTCAATACATCCATGTGTACAAACTTTTTTTGAACGCTATAATTTGTAAGAGCACCAATAAAGATTATATACAGGCCTAGCTGTGTGATAAATATGGTAATGTGTTATATAAAAATCAGATACAAACACCACCACACTTATACAAAATCCAGGAGAATATAAATGATGTACCCTGCCATGTAAATCGCTGTAATGAAATCTCCGGCTTGTTTTGCATTAATCCAAGTCTTTACTGGCGTTTCGGCGGAATAAACACCCGTAACATTAACGTCTATATGCGCAGCAGCGGTGAATGTTTGTTAATGGCAAGTTCACCGACAGAACAAAAAAGAAATGCAAACTAGACAAAACTAGACGATTATTATTGTGAAGCACTTTTCCCTCTTACAAAAATAAATAAATAATAATATGCGTCCACGCTTTTGTATGCTTTCATCTGTTATTTTGTGATGTCTGGAAGATCCGCATGGGGAAAAACTATAGGTTTTTGAACCACAAGTGTTTGAGTATTGAATAATGAATGCTACCGAAGTTAATGAATTCTACCAAATACTGTAGCATAGTAAACTGATAAACTGTAATACTGTTAGTGTAAACTGTGGTGCATCGTGATTGCAAGGTTTCCGCTACATTCATTCATCCGTGGCGGGCCGCCACGCCAAAATTCATCCCGCCACGGCTACATTACAACTTCTCATTTTGTCGTGTTTTTTTATAGCGGATTATAATCGCACCAAAACATATTAGAGGTAAACAGCGCAAACTTTCTGTAACCGTAGTAGTGCTGTGCGCTGTTTGTTCAACCCTTTAAGGTGACATGCTGACTGACTCTCTGACAGACTGACTGACAGGTGTGTGAGTCCAGCAAACACGGTGTAGCTTTCAGTTAAGATGAACACAGTTTCTTTATTGATAAAGGTCAATGGCTTGCATACAATGACTTTATCTTGCTGGAGTTTAATGCCGTTTCATTTACTTCAGGACGCGTTAATGTCGGAAAACGCACAAAAACGCACTAAATCGCGCTTCAGCAGCGCTTACTGGAGAGCGCACGAGAAGATCTGCACTTGAACGTGTAAATTTGAGTGCGTGCAAGAAGTTCTGAGGAAATCGGCGCGCAAGCAAAGAGATTCGCATGCTCGTATTACATGAATGCTATCTCGACTTGCAATACTGCGTGTAATATTTGTCTTTGAAATAGTTGGCAGATCTGTGTAAAAAAAAGTCCTGCCGCCACTGCTGGAAAAAATCCTAGAGGAAACACTGGATTGTGTATAATTATAGTGTAGAGAAGTGAAACCTCTTAAATAATTTGTTTATTACTACAGTAGTCGTACCATAGCAACAATTACTATGACAGTTTAATTCAAGTAATTATCTGTAGTATGCTTCCAAACACTATAGTAATTTTTCATGTAATGTAATAGCTTATAGTGTCTACTGCCTCTATGACACAAATATATTTTAGTTTAGTACAAAACTCGGCCCTCTTCATGATATAAGGATCATGCCCAACATATGTGGTTATTTTCTATTTATATCTCCTTTGAAATATGGTATATCACAAAAATACAGACTTTCCTCTATGACTCCCATTCAGTTTTTACTTCCTGCCCTCCATCTGAATTTCGCGCATCACCAGAATCACATGATTGAAAACAACCTATACCAATGTGCCAACAATGCACCTTAACATACCTCTATTTTGGACCGGAACACCCGTGAGTCCGCAAAGTGGTGCAAATGGATTTACCATTTAAAAATGTGGCGCAAAACAGAAAAATTAGGGTTTCACTGGTTGAAAACAGCAACACATCGTGGCAAACATGTCTTGCACCTTATTGCACCGGAAGTAGGGATGCACCGATCCCGATACTTGGATCGGATATCAGTTCGATACCACATATTTTTCCTGGATCGGGTATCGGCCAGCTGGTACCGATACAAATCCGATCTAGCACGTGCACTATATTCTGTGTAATTAAGGCTATAAGCCCACAAAAGCCACGAAGGTAGCCTATTACAAGGCACTGAAAAGTTGCCATGTAGGCTACTATATCCCAAATGTTCTGAAGCCATTCTATAGTTTAATGTGAAGTAAAATGAATATTCACGTGCTTAAATTCATGTTCAGTTCAGCGCTTCCCGCCGCTGCGCCTGTCAATCATTCTCCATTCATTCACAATTCAAACTGCGTGTCGCGTTCATGACCACACAAAAAACTTTCCCCAAGACTATTTGTTCCTGTTAATATAAATAATCAGTGGAGAAATGCATTTAGTTTTGTATTAAATGGCTTCATTTTGACCTGTAACATGGAGTTTATTGACGTTTCTAATCATGTTGCGCTGTCTGTTAGATCAGCAGATCGCATTCGCAAAACTGGAGTAGAGGGTTATTACTATAGGTGGGCATAGATTCATTTTTTTAATCTAGATTAATCTAGATTAAAATGGCTCATTTGAATTCTGCCGAAGGCATTCAGAATATGTGTGTTACCCAAATAATAAGTCTTTGAGAACAGGTTTCTCAAGCCAGGTGTCGCATTAGACAGGGAAACTGTTCTACTATGATAATTGGTGATGAAATAAATGATGTTCAAAAATGTACTTGTGTTTATTAACTGTTTATGCAGTTAAACATGTATTTTGAACTGTAGGCCTACATAAGCTCCAACAGCGATTTCATACTTTCTTTTGATGTACGGACATACAGAAAATGCTGCTTTGCAAAGGCAAGTTCACAGAGCCCTGACGGTGTCAAGCATTGAGTATGTTTACATGGGCAACAATACTTTAATACGATTTAATATGATTAAAACAATACTCTGATTAAGATCTACCATGTAAACAGCAATTTTTGATTACCTTAATGCAACTAGTCATAACTGTAGTTATGTAGTTCAGTCATAACTGAACTACACAGAAATGGAATTAATACGTGGAGTATGCAGATATTAGTGGCAATACTGACAAACTAGCACCATCATGTAGGACTTTTCGCCATATTTTCCGACAAGATCCACACAGGCGGCTGTCAGTAAAGGACCGCACAGACGTACAGACGCACACACACACACACATCGCGAAATGCGGAAGTTTCTTTTTCTTCTCATTTGGCGTTCGTTATTAAATTCCATAACACTCTCACCAGTCCTTACTCATTTATTAGCGTCTAATACCCCAGTTTGTCACGAAGGCATGACTAAAGTCAGGCATCCTGCTGATTTGATTCAGAAGGGCACTTCATTCTCAGACGGCTCACCGGTCAGGTATACATCCGCGCTAAACTTTCAAGGTAAAAGTCCCCATAGCTTGCGTAGAATAGACCCAGCTCTCAACCCAATTTTGAGAATAGATTAACGCCGATATTTTTTTTCGCGCGATAAGAGTCTCGCGTTAACGCAGCACGTTAACGCTGATAACGGCCCACCACTAGTTATTACCTGCTCTTCACACACAAAGTAGGCCTACCTGAAACTTTAAGTTAGAAAAGGCTCAATAATAATTGGAAAGAACCTCAACGCACTGATTTCTCCCCTTTGCGCTGCTCAGTTTTCAGCTTCATCAAGCGCATCGGCTGCACAGAAGCGGCGTGCGCCGCTCCGTAAAATTATTCTCATAACGTGTTTCTGTTCTCTCATCCTTCCGACTGAGTTTATTCTTCCGAGGGGAATACTTTAAGTGCTGCAAATAGTTTGTAAAGCCTGGCTCACTGTGGTCAATAGTTGTTAAAATTAATACAAGTGTAACTGACGGGAGAAATATAGATTGTCATTAACAGAAAATTATTTAGCCTAATATAGGCTTCTCTGAAACTGTGAATGTTTCACTGTCATTTTATTTATATAATATTTATTTAACAGACCAGTTTGTCAGTTGTGTGCTGAAGCATAAGCGGACCTTGTTTTGAACTTCACCTCAAAGATACTTGTTTATTTTGTCGATAATGACCAACAAAAATACATTAAAATAACCAACAAATTATACCAAACCAAATGAGTTTCAAAAAGATAATAATAATAATAATAATAAGTGTGCGTCTCCAGTGGGAGCGGTCATGGGCTAGCAGTGGTGCATAATAATTAGGTCTGCGTCTCCAGTGGGAGTGGTCAGTGCGCTAGCAGTGGTGCATAATAAGGTGTGCGTCTGCAGTGGGCGGTCACTGCGCTAGCAGTGGTGCATAATAATGTGTGCGTCTGCAGTGGGAGCGGTCACTGCGCTAGCAGTGGTGCATAATAATGTGTGCGCTGCAGTGGGAGCGGTCACTGCGCTAGCAGTGGTGCATAATAATGTGTGCGTCTGCAGTGGGAGCGGTCATGCGCTAGCAGTGGTGCATAATATTAAGGTGTGCGTCTGCAGTGGGAGCGGTCACTGCGCTAGCAGTGGTGCATATATTGTGGTCTGCAGTGGGAGCGGTCACTGCGCTAGCAGTGGTGCATAATAATAAGGTGTGCGTTTCCAGGAGTGGTCACTGCGCTAGCAGTGCATAATATAAGGTGTTGTATCCAGTGGGAGCGGTCACTGCGCTAGCAGTGGTGCATAATAATAATATAAGGTGCGTTTCCAGTGGGAGTGGTCACTGCGCTACAGTGGTGCATAATAATAAGTGTGGTCTCAGTGGGAGCGGTCACTGCACTAGCAGTGGTGCATTATAAGGTGTGCGTCTGCAGTGGGAGCGGTCACTGCACTAGCAGTGGTGCATTATAAGGTGTGCGTCTGCAGTGGGAGCGGTAGGGAGGGATTGAGCACCGAGGATTAGAAAACGCTTAGAAGTTGGAATAGTAAAAGGTGACTGATGGTGCATTTTTCATGAAAAACTTCAATGATAGACTTAAAGAAACTGAAAGTAGTGCAAAGGGAGCATTGAGGAGTAGCCAAAGGCTTTGAAAGGTGTTCCTTGATTTATATCAAGTGAAATTGCAAGTCCACAGCTAATCGCTGTGAAAATAGATGGGGTAAGCTAGACATGTGATTCTGAATGATTTCTGAACAGCTTGGTGTTATTATTATTATAGTATATTTACTTGTTAAATTTAGTCAATTTATTTATTTTATATATTGTCTATTATTTATCATTTTCTTTTTTTCGTTTACTTAATTTATTAATTGTTCCGCTTGCAGAACAAAGATTATGTCTCTGTATACGTTAATAGCATCTTTAAAGTGTCACGAAACACCAAAACACATTTTTTGAGCTGTTGACAGTCATATCTGTGTCCCACGCTGCTTTAAACACTATTAGGACACATATTTCACTAAAAAGTAAAAATTGGTTGTTTTTGCGTTATTTTGAGCAAATTCGTTCTTCCGGTTTGAGACGAATTTTTGAAGCTGCGTCACGGATTTTCACCGTATTTTGTGACAGGATAGTCTATACACACACGGCTTTCTGACGCTACCTACCGAGTGCATCTAAGTTAACGAGAAATGCGGAGGACTTTTTTCTGAAATGTTCCTGAATAAAACGTTTAAAGTGCCAAACTGCAGTTACAGTCGACAAAGTAATAATTTGGCAAGTAATTACATTACTGATGTCCATGTAAACACAGTCACTGTCTTTCTCCCCTGCGTCTGCGTGCCCAAACAGAAACTCCCATATTTGCAAATCCTTCCCTCTTTCCCTCCCCCGACACTCCCACCTAAACAGAGCTGGACACGCCCACTTTCCTGACTTTTTCCAAACTAGAGGTGTGAAAACACCCTGCTGAGACAGGGAAGGGTTTCATGGCCCTTTAAGTTTATCCATGTTTATCCACCTAGACAATAAATCTATCTGCTGTGGGATATAGTCTATACAAGGCATTGTGATCGCCAATCGATTGCTCTTGACTGCCTTGTCCTGCGCTATACAGGTGTGAACTGTAGTGTTTGCTTTTTATGTCGAAGTAGTACGCTACGGACGCTATAGAAATAAAGATTAACTGAATTCATTGAATTGATGCGACCTTAAAACGGTGCACATATTATTAATGTATATACAAATAGTTTTACCTGGTTAATCTGCAAACAACACGAGGGAAGAATAGGCTTGTTATTCCTAAATTTGACGCACCACGAAAGCAGTCGCGTTGCGGGCGGTACTAACGCAGATTCTCGCTGTAAGTTAGTAGAAATGCTTCATGCGAGGGGGGGTGGACAGGGCCGTAGTGGAGACGTGCTCACGCTGTCGTGGCGAATTGGCCGATGATCGGCGCTTCGCCGTGTAAAGCGGCAGGCTGGCACTCGATTGATCTGGCCCAGCGGTTGCCGAATCTGGGGCGCAGCTCAGGTTTGCTGCAGGCTTTGCTGCGGCCGGATGGAATCGCGTCCTCGGCGCCTGGAGGAGCGGCGGCGTTGCGGGAAGGACGGCAGGCCCGAGTTAAGACCGCGGCCTCTGTTGATATGCTCTGCCGAGTTATGATGCGCTGGACGTCGGCGTTGAGTTGCAGGAGGAGCAGTGTCATCCTCATGGAAATTTGCTGTTTGGACATGGTTACAGCGATTGGAAGAGCCAATGCTGAAGTCAAGAGAAAACGGAGGCATGACGTGTTTGACTATTTATAGGGGTTTGGTCTTGAGCTAACTGGATAATAGAATGATTGTGTGTGATGAATTAAGCCGAAGTCACACTACAGTTTGAGCTTGCGAAATTCTGTCGAACGGCGCTGCGAAAATGGGCGGGATTAAACAAAAGCGAGCAATTGCTCCATGTTTTAAATTTCTGGTTAGAGAGGTCATGTTTTGATCCTGGATTGGTCTCACGCAGTCAAGTGATGCGATTTCGCAGGTCAGAGTTCACCAAGTTTGAACTTTGCAATGCAGCAACCTGCGAAATGTGACGCATGACCCTGTGTTTCCGGTCTGACGCATTCGCGTGCGTATGAATGGAAGTCTATGGGGAGTAAAGTCCAGTGTGACCGCGGCTTTAGCCCAGTCAAAGACTGATCGTGCTCCTCCCAAAATTTGTTTATAAAACATCACTTTGGTTTTCATTTTATTAGAATTAATATAATTATTAGGCTACACAACTTCTACATAACATTGGCTCTGATTGCGTTTTTACAGATAGACTTTTTGGCTCGAAGACATTTATACCTGTTAATTTCAGTGCTGTATTTTGACAGATTTCGCAAATGCTTCAGCTATTCTAACTGTCAGCTGGTACCAGCCTCAGTTTTGCGACTTGACTTGTGTGGCGTCTACGTATCAATGTCTGGACGACAGCAGAGAGAGATGAGATCAGACATCAGACTCGATGTGTGGCCGCACGTCACGATTACTTTAGTGCAAATTTTTAATATTGGCTCATCTAAATCAACTTTTCATTCGATTAAAAGCCGAAATATTGCCAAACAGACAAAGCAACTTTCGGTTTTGGAAGAGAGCGGCTTCAGTAATAAAAGACGCACACACACACACAGGATACACTCTTAGGCCTATTCATTATTGATTTTTTTTACATTGAGTACATAATAATCAAGTGCACAAAAAACCAGCTGAACTTCGGAAAAAGTGATCACTGCAGTTGCCGCGATGGTTGCTCTCTGCAGCTTGTCCGTGACGCGGCATTGCTAAATCATTTTTGCTTTAATAAAAAATAAGATTATTTATAATCAAACATTGT
This sequence comes from Danio kyathit, assembly GCA_903798195.1. Lineage (NCBI taxonomy): Eukaryota > Metazoa > Chordata > Actinopteri > Cypriniformes > Danionidae > Danio > Danio kyathit. Next base: position 74,273 of record CAIGQS010000102.1, read on the forward strand.
GTGATGATGGTCGCGTGATTTTTAAAATGAGTATGTGTTGCGTATTTATGGCTCTTGATCTCATCTACCCGCGACCCACTTAAACATCAAGTATCCTACTTTGATTACCTGATCAGCAGATTAACGTGAATATAAAAGAATCACGCATAACAGGGTTTTATGCGTCCCCAGTATGCAGTGTCAAGAGAGTGACTCTTTAAGGTAACGTACACTGCACTCACTTTGTGTAATGTGTAAAGTCGTGGACGAATGTCAGCGCAAGGATAACTCATCCTTTAAATGTCTATGCTTAATCTTAATAGATAAGGTCTGGATTCGCAGGGTTATCAACAATGTGTGTATATTTTTGGCTTGGAACAGCCTTCTGTAAAGGTTTTTGTGTTCATCCTTGCAACAGGCAAAAAAAAACAAAACTAACAAACAAACTTCATTGAAACCAAATCTATGAAGTATCGGTACTCGGTATCATTGAGTACACAAATTAAAATACTCATACTCGTATCGTTTTGTAAAAAAGTGGTATCGGTGCATCCCTAGCCCATAGAGTTAGAGTTAATCTGCTACCTGCTCATCATCATCATGTCTCTCTCAGCCTGGCCAGGGTGGTGACGCTCTCTCAGTCTCTGTCTTGATCTTTCTCTGATATCTGTGTGAATATATAGTGTTAGACACTCAATAACAATCATATTGTGTCCATTACTTATCATTAACACTCAGTTAATCCGTTACCTGCTCGTCATCATCATCTCTCTCAGCCTGCCCAAGGTGGTGACGCTCTCTCAGTCTCTTTCTGTCTTGAACTCTCTCTGATATCTGTGTGAATATATAGTGTTAGACATATGGCAAGCCGTTTTGACTTCTATTCATTCTCAGGATATGTATTCTTGATATCAACAATTCAGTTCTTGATATCAAATAGGTAATTGTTGATATCAAAAATTTAATTGTTGATATCAAAAATTAAAATTGTTGATATCAACAATTTAATTGTTAATATCAACAATTAAATTTATGATATCAAGAATTTAATTTTCACCAGTTAAGTCACCATAGGCTGCCATTCAAATTTATTGTTGGTATCAAAAATTGATTTCTTATTAGTTAAAATGAAATTCTTGATATCAATAATTTAATTGTTGATATCAATAATTGTTAATATCAAATTGTTCATATCAAGAAATACTTTTCAACTAGTAAAGATGTTCATTATTGATAAACAATTGGTTTGTCACTAGTGACAATGTTAATTTCTGATATCATAAATGTAATTGTTACTAGTGAAATTAGTTATTTTAGATATCAAAAATTACTTCCCTAATTGCTGATATCAGAAATACATTTTTAGATATCAGAAATAACAAGTGTAACATGTTGAAATATAATTGCAGATATCAAGAATTTACATTTCAACTAGTGAAATTAATTTCTTTATATCAGAATTGACATTTTTACAAGTAACAATAATTCTTGAAATCAACAATTTAGTTTCTGATATCAGGAATGCAGATTGTTGATATCAACAATTAACTTGTTGATATCAAGAATTTCATTTTTTTATATCAAAACTGCATATCCTGAAAATTAATACAAGTCAAAACAGCTGGACATTATTTTTTGATATCAACAATTACACTTTTGATACCAAAAATGCTGATTGCTGATATCAGGAATTGCATTTCCACTAGTACCAGCCCGAATTCTTGATATCAAAAATGACGTCATTACTCAGAGAAAAACATTTATGATATCAAAAATTAAATTTCAACTAGTAATAAACATAATTCTTGATATCTGTAACTTAATTCTTACAAGTTAAAAATGCCTTTTCACTAGTAATAATTGTTATTTTAGATCTCATGAATTGCTTTTTGGATATGTGCATAGTAATGACAAAATTACATTTTTGATATCAACAACTGAATTTTTGAGATCAACAATTGCATTTCCATTAGTTAAAAGTCACCATAGGCTGCCATTCAGATTTAATTGTTGATATCAAGAATTTAATTGCTGCTAGTAAAAATCGGTTTGTCATATTTTAGATATCATGAACTACCTTTTTGGATATGTGCATAATTTAATGACGAGTGTCATCCTGTCATCCCTTATAGGCCGGTGTTCCGACTCTCGGGACAAACTACTCCCCTTCGCGCGCACACACATCGCACACCTGAACGCAGCACTTGTAGTTTAACCACAGTCTATCTGCCAACACTCAAGTTTTTCCAAGGAGTTTCCCGTATTTCACATTTATCTTACGCCACCCACCCATTTTGCTGTTTCTCCCGGAAAACTTGCGTAATTCCACCCCCCAGTCCTCATCTTTTGGTACGGTCTTCCCGGCGCCTGATATCCGGTCCACGGTACTAGTTACTAAAACCACAAAAATACCGCGACCCCCCCCCGATCTCCCAGAATTTCGGAGACAAATGTTGGCAGGTACCAGCAGTTTATCATAGGCTAAACATTTTATTGATTATTTTGTTTCCACAGTTGGCACCAAGAACGTAATTATTATGTGGAGTGATTAACTTAACGAACTACACCCCTTTGCTCTTCCCAATAAACTTCCCTTTTCATCACAAGAATTATTTGTAATCTTTTGTGTAGGCTATCAGATAGCATCAGTGCTGGTAAAATAACACACAAGACATACAGTTGTGTTCAAAATATTCAACCCCCTGATTTATAAGCCCCCTGTTTATTTTTTTCCCCAATTTCTGTTTAACGGAGAGAAGATTTTTTCAACACATTTCTAGTCATAATAGTTTTAATAACTCATCTCTAATAACTGATTTATTTTCTCTTGTCCATGATGACAGTAAATAATATTTTACTAGATATTTTTCAAGACACTTCTATACAGCTTAAAGTGACATTTAAAGGCTTCACTAGGTTAATTAGGTTAACTAGGCAGGTTAGGGTAATTAGGCAAGTTATTGTATAATGATGGTTTGTTCTGTAGACTATCAAATAAAAAATTAGCTTAAAGGGGCTAAAAGTTGTCCTTAAAATGGTTCTTTAAAAATTAAAAACTGCTTTTATTCTAGCCAAAATAAAACAAATAAGACTTTCTCCAGAAGAAAAAAACATTATCAGACATACTGTGAAAATTTCCTTGCTCTGTTAAACATAATTTAGAAAATATTTAAAAAAGGAAAATAAATCAAAGGGGGTTGAATAATTCTGATTGCAACTGTACGTGTCAATTTTCTAAACATGATATTTTACATCACATATGAAAGCGGAATAAGTAATATTTCTTTTTATGTAAGTTGTAACATGATTGTTATGATAGTACAATATTAAACAACTATTAGATAGTTGCAACTTAGAAAATCTGGAATCTGAGGGTTCAAAATAATTTAATATTGATAAAATGGCATTTTAATTTGCCTAAATTAAGCTTTTAGTAATGAATGTTACTAATCAAGCAGAAAAGTTTTGATAAATTTACAGTAGGAAATTGCACAAGCACATAATCTTTACTAATGATTTTGCCAAAATAAAAATGAATACTTTTGACCCATTCAATAGGTAAAAATACATCTATGCAACAGAAGACTGGTTTGTGTGCAGGGTCACATTTTTCTATATTACTTTTTTCCATTTTGAGACACGATAAGGTACATTACCTAAAGAGAAGATTTGTCAAATTTTTAGACACAATTAGTGATGTAGTTCTGTACCCTATTTTAAGTAAGGACACCATTTAATCTTTTGAGTTATAACTGATATTCTCTGTCTATTCCAGTTTGATATATTATTTTACCAAAATAACACTATGATATAGACAGGCTACAAATAAAGCATTTACTTATTTATTTTAAAAGACTTCTTTTATAATTTAATAGTTGTTGGTCTTAAGGTTAAACATTTATGTTACGATTATAGATTTTAAAAATTTAAATTAAAAAACTGATCTTTGACTAAACAAAAAAGTCGTTTTTGTGCAAGAATTAATTTGATACTAGTTGAAAATGGAAATTCAACATGTTACATTTGTTATTTCTGATATCTGAAAATAGATTTCTGATATGAATATAAATTATGATATCTAAATGTTTTTCTTACTAGTAACAATCACATGCACGATATCAGAAATTAACATTGTCACTAGTGACAAACCTATTCTTGATATCAAATATAAGTTTTTACTAGTAACAATTCAATTGTTGATATCAAGAATAGACGTTTGCACTAGTATCCATATGACAACTGATATCAAAAATAAATGCTTTACTAGTAAGAATTGCATTTCTGATATGCAAAATTGACATTTTAACTAGTAAAAAAATCAATTCTTGATATCAACAATTAAATTTGAATGGCAGTCTATGGTGACATTTAACTAGTGAAAATACAATGACAGATATCAAGAACTATAATTTTTACTAGTTGAAATTCAGTTCCTGATATCAAGATGAACATTTTAACTAGTAAAAACTGAATTGTTGATATCAAGGATAAACATTGTTACTAGTGGAAATGAAATTCCTGATATCAACAATTAGCATTCTGGATATTAACAATTAAGTTGTTGATATCAACAATTTAATTCTTCATATCAATAATTCATATCCTGTTAAGCAATAAAAGTAAAAATGGCTTGCCAGAATAGTCGTTTGTCTTATTGCATAACAGGATGTGGATTCTTGATATCAAGAATTAAATTGTTGATATCAAGAATCAGAATTGTTGATATCAAGAATTGTATTTCTGCGAATGGTGACATCATTGCTGATATCAAGAATTAACATTGTTACTATTTGAAATGTAATATTGATATCAAGAATTACCTTTTTGATATCAAGAACTAAATTGTTGATATCAAGAATACATATCCTGAAAATGAAAAAAGTCAAAACGGCTTGCCATAGTTAGACACTCAATAACAATCATATTGTGTCCACTACTTATCATTAACACTCAGTTAGTCCGTTACCTGCTCGTCATCATCATGTCTCTCAGCCTGGCCAGGGTGGTGACGCTCTCTCAGTCTCTGTCTTGAACTTCCTTTTATATCTGTGTGAATATATAGTGTTAGACACTCAATAACAATCATATTATGTCCATTACTTATCATTAACACTCAGTTAATCCGTTACCTGCTCGTCATCATCATGTCTCTCTCAGCCTGGCCAGGGTGGTGACGCTCTCTCAGTCTCTGTCTTGAACTTCCTTTTATATCTGTGTGAATATATAGTGTTAGACACTCAATAACAATCATATTGTGTCCATTACTTATCATTAACACTCAGTCCGTTACCTCTATCTGTATCTATATGTGTAAGAATGTTTAAATATTTTTTGCAGAATTGTTGAATCGGTTTCCACTGGGTTCATAATTAAGTGTAAAAGTGATTACATTAAGATTTATTAAGCACCAGGTTTATTAGGTTTTAATATGTTTAATTATCATCAGAAAATCAGTGGTACATTGAACTACAACAATTTGTACCTGCTTATTTCCAGAAGGTTTTTCCCCCCATTATCTGTAAAACAAAAAAATTACCTTTCAGCAAGATCACCACACATTATTTTTAAATTACAGTGGTATAATTTATTCTTTTTTTTTTTTAAATAGTGGCCACATGAATGTGCTAAATATTGCTAGTATTACAATGACTTATATGACACATATAATGTTTAATTCAGGATATTTTTGCTAATTGCTCCTACAAATTAGCCTAAATATATTTAAAAAACAGAATAAGGCATCAACTTGATAACTTTAAAGTTTCATTGCACTTATTAATTTCACTACGATTATCATACCATACATAGAAAATATATCCATGTTACAGTTTCATAGAAAATCATTATAAATACTTTTGCCGGGTTTTCACAGCCAGGGTCACTTTTATGCTGCAAAAACGACTCGAATAACTAATTTGTCATCAAAATTGTTACCAAATTTCAGTATTTTATTTGAAGCACGTGTAAAGACCAACTAATGGTAATTAAGCTAATGCTAACGTTAGCTAAATGAGGATCAGGAAGGCTAGGTCAGACTATAAAACACCTCAGCATTGTTTAACATTAATTAAAATTAATAAAGTCTCACCTGTGATACTGATGAATCTCTTGTCCGCTGTTTTCCTCGTTGGCTTTGTCCTATCTTCGAGCACATGTCTCGTGATGGGCTCTGAGCTTTTGCAGCCTCCGTGACAGACACGCGCTCACTTCACATAACGCTGATCAGTGCTATTGATGATAGGTTCAACTTCTTCTCCTTCAGTCGCTCCCCTCCCCCACTCGCAACTCAGACTCCCCTCCCCCAGCGCGGCAACAAGTTCACGCCAGGGTCATGTGCAGACAATATCGCAACAGACTTTTACTCTGGTTCAGCAATATCACAACGACTTTTGCACTTCATTTCACTAGGCTATATTTTAATTAATTGGGTTAATGTTGTTTTAGATTTAATATTATATCACTGTTTTACATTATCTGTAAATAAATAATTTATTATTGCATAAATGCAGTTAAATTACAAAATAAATAAAGGTGTATACAGTAGATAGAATACATTGGATGACATGGAATAAGTTGTAGGGATGTATTTACTAAAAGGGGTAAACATTTAACTGATAAAGTGGTTTTTATATCTTACTTTTTAATTAAGCACGTTATAAGTGTTACACATCTACACACATACAGTAATGTATGTATTTACATACACAGCTAAAGCATAACATTATGACCACATTTAGTTTTATATCACTGTTTTACATTATTTGTAAATATATAATTTATCATTGAATAAATGCAGCTAAACTACAAAACAAATAAAGGTGTATACAGTAGATAGAATACATTAGATTATCTGGATTAAAATGTAGGGTTGTATTGCCTAATGTGAAAAATATTTAACTGATAAAGTGGTTTTGATATTTTACTTTTAAGCACATTATAAGTGTTACACATCCACACACATAAGTATATACATACATACACAGCTAAAGCACAACATTATAACCACATTCAGTTTTATATCACTGCTTTACATTATTTGTAAATAAATCATTTATCGTGCAGTTAAATTACTAAATATATTTAAGGTGTATACAGTAGATAGAATATATTGGATGATATGGAATGATGTAGGATTGTACTAACTAAAAGCGGAAAATATTTAACGATAAAGTGGTTTTGTTATATTATTTTTTAATTAAACACATTACAAGTGTCACATCCACAGTGTACAGTATGTACTGTATGCACATACATGACATTGTATGAGCATGACATTATAACTACAAGTAATAATGATAAAGCATGACATTATTACCAACGGCCTAATATTGTGTTGGTCCCCCTTTTAGTGTTTGCTGATTTTTTTGTAATTTCTTAAAATTAAATTTATTTTTTCAGCTTTTTTCAACACAGAATCTAGCAACACATATATTTAACTGTTTGAAATGAATATTGGGCAATATCAGGCACCTTTGTTTTATTTTCTACAAGGTTTAAAAGTTGGGGAAGGATCCATTTTTCTCAGTCCTGTTACCAAAAATCAAGTTACTTTTAAAAAGGGTGTTTTAAAAAATGTCAACTAATTATTTTGTCTTCCACTCACAAAAGAAAAAGTTTGTAAAATGTTTGAATAATTTATATTTGTTACTAAAAATTCACTAAATATGTACACAAGGTGTATTTAAAAAAAAATGCAAAGCCATTTTTTATTTGTACAGGTGCAAGATTAAACAAATTGAACAAATCTTTCACAAAGTGCAAGATTACATTTTTTTAAGTCATGTAATTAAGTCAACTATTGGATAAATGATGAGCATAACACAGACTAAAAAAAGTCATTTAACCTAATTTTTTAGAACAAAAATATTTAATAACAGGAATGAACACCCAGTAACAGGAATGAATATCCAGACACTCTGTGGATGTTCAGCTTGCTCTGGTGATAACTGTGGGTTGTGTGGAGGGATGTTTGAGGGCTTTTCTGTCTTTGATGCTATGGTGCATCTCTCTCCACTTTTTGCGGCATCTGCACTTTTCTCTCTGAGGTCATTGATCAGTTTCTTCCTGCCTGACTCTAGGTCCTTCCTGTATCTTTCCGATTCAATCATTCATTCATTTTCTTTTCGACTAAGTCCCTTTATTAATCAGGGGTCGCCACAGCGGAATGAACCACCAACTTATCCAGCATATGCACTTCCAGCCGCAACCCAGCACTGGGAAACATCTATACACATTTATTCACACTCATACACTACGGCCAATTTAGCTTATTCAATTCACCTGTATCGTGTGTCTTTGAACTGTGGGAGAAACAGGAGCGCCCGGAGGAAACCCACACCAACACGGGGAGAACATGCAAACTCCACACAGAAACACCAACTGACCCAGCCGAGGCTCGAACCAGTGACCTTCTTGCTGTGAGGTGATCATGCTACCCACTGCATATAATACATGTGATACATTGACCGGCCACTTTATTAGGTACACCTTACTAGTACCAGGTTCAACCCCCTTTTGCCCTCAGAACTGCCTTAATCCTTCATGGCAGAGATTCACCAAGCTACTGGAAATATCCCTTAGAGATTTTGCTCCATATTGACATGATAGCATCACGCAGTTGCTGCAGATTCCATGATGCCAATCTCCCGTTCCACCACATCCCAAAGGTGCTCTATTGGATTGAGCTCTGGTGACTGTGGAGGCCATTTGAGTACAGTGAACTCATTGTCATGTTCAAGAAACCAGTCTGAGATGATTCACGCTTTATGACATGGTTCGTTATTCTGCTGAAAGTAGTTGACACTGTGGTCATAAAGGGATGGACATGGTCAGCAACAATACTCAGGTAGGCTGTGGCGTTGACATGATGCTCAATTGGTACTAATGGACCCAAAGTGTGCCAAGAAAATCTCCCCCACACCATTACAAAACACCACCACCACCAGCCTGAACCGTTGATACAAGGCAGGATGGATCCATGCTTTCATGCTGTTGACGCCAAATTCTGAGCCGAGCATCCGAATGTGGCAGCAGAAATGGAGACTCATCAGACCAGGCAACGTTTCTCCAATCTTCTCTTGTCCAGTTTTGGTGAGCCTGTGTGAATTGTAGCCTCAGTTTCCTGTTCTTAGCTGACAGGAGTGGCACCCGGTGTGGTCTTCTGCTGCTGTAGCCCATCCGCCTCAAGGTTGGACGTGTTGTGTGTTCAGAGATGCTCTTCTGCAGACCTCGGTTGTAACGAGTGCTTATTTGAGTTACTGTTGCCTTTCTATCAGCTGGAACCAGTCTGGCCATTCTCCTCTGACCTCTGGCATCAACAAGGCATTTGTGCCCACAGAACTGCCGCTCACTGGATATTTCCTCTTATTCGGACCATTCTCTGTAAACCCTAGAGATGGTTGTGTGTGAAAATCCCAGTAGATCAGCAGTTTCTGAAATACTCAGAGCAGCCCGTCTGGCACCAACAACCATGCCACGTTCAAAGTCTCTTAAATCCCCTTTCTTCCCCATTCTGATGCTCGCTTTGACCTGCAGCAGATCGTCTTGACCATGTCTACATGCCTAAATGCAGTGAGCTGCTGCCATGTGATTGACTGATTAGAAATTTGTGTTAACGAGCAGTTGGACAGGTGTACCTAATAAAGTGGCCGGTGAGTGTACATTTTCTAATATAAGTAATGGTAACTGAAACCTAAAAGATTAAAGTAAATCATCTTACATTAACAATTTTCTACATTATTATATATGCAGCAGAGTATGCAACTCCTGTTACTATTACTCAGTCCTGTTATGGCTTATATGAGTAACAGGACTGAGGGTAACAGGACTGAGTTTTCAGCATATAATTATCACATTCATGCTAAATAGCCACATGGCAAACATGCTAATGGCATGAGGATATGGAGCACGTTTTAGTGGTTTATCAAAGATATGTATTTTTAAAATTAATAAATAACATCTAAAAATTATTTCAGTAAAAGGACAGTATGTCGAGACTGACCATCTCTCACACAGTTGAAATATCATCAAATATATTGAAAATAAAGGAGAAGACTTCCCCCTTTGGTCTCCCCATTGCTTTTAAAAGATCTGGATGATGCAACTTCCTGTTAAAAATATGCCTTATGGAATGTTCCAAGTTAATCAGAGGAGTAAATGTGTTAGGGTAACAGTAATGAGTGAAAACCTGGGGACACGACTAAAATGTGTATTTTATCAAAAATTTTATGACTTTTTTTATTTTAAAAATAGGAAATCATTGATTTTATATAAAACTGCATGTAAATGCAAAAAAATAATTTTTGGAAGGATTTTAAACTCAATATATTCTAGCAAATTATAGAAGCAGGGAGTGGGGACATGCAACAGCTGCTATTTTTTAGTGTTCTACATAGTTTTTAAAAATGATTTTAATTATTTATTCTAAATTTTGCAGTTTGTTAAACTTGAAGACACTTTGATTATTGCTAAAATGCATTTTAGAGTTCATTTTCATGAATTTTTATACATTTAATATTCTGGGGACATAAATGTTATCCATTCGGTGGAATGTCCCGTATATTCAGTCACCTTTCTATCAGAACCACATTAACTTCTTCAGCAGTCATGTGTGGGTCAGACGGCACGGGCCAGCTTTCACTCCCATGAGCATCAGTGAACCTTGGCTGCCTGTGACAAGCTCTGCATCACTACTGTTCCCTCCTTGAACAGATTTCAAGATGAGTTCACTGACCACTGCAGAAACACCTCACAAGAGCTGTAACTTTGGAGATGCACTGACACAGTCATCTTGCCATCACACTATGGCCCTTATTAAACTCACTCAAATCCTTACACTAGTCCATTTTTAATTCCAACACATCAACTTTAAGGACAAAATGTTCCCTTGCTGCCTAATACATGCCACCTGCTAAAAGGTGCCTTGAGGAAGAGATGATCAGTGTTATTCACTTCACCTGTCTGTGGTCATAATGTTGTGCTTGATCAGTGTGTACACGGTATATCACAGCCAGTCTGCTTCTACAGAACTAGCAGCCTAAACTAGGCTCATGACCAGAGGTGGTTAGGCCTTTGCTGTAGCTGACCGTCACCTGTAAAGCAGCTCGTCATTCATTTTAGAATTGCCTGAACTCTTAAGGACTTTAAATAGTCTCTTTTTCTTTCAAGTTGAGGACAGGGTTGCCAACCTTGTTGCTATGAAATATGGGACAAAATTTAACTAGTGTAGCCATGCAAATTAGCATATGCATTCTGTCATTGCATCATATTTACATTTACTGTTTAAAGAGTACATTCTGTACTGTACATTATTTAAAAAATGTTAAACTAAAAGCTAAATCAATAAAGCCTTCTCAACACCACTGCTGCTTCAATCTGTGGAGCAACCAATAAACAAGACATGGGAAATCACGTACAGGGTAAATCAGGCAAGCTCAACATATGGGATGTCCCGGCTATGGGGCGGTTGGCAACCTTAGTTGAGGACACGACAACTCTACCAGTGTTTTCTAATATATATATATATATACACACAATTGTGATTTACTATGTATTATATTTCTGTTTTAGTGTTGTACTTTTACTTTGTGAAATACTTTGATCAACCTTGGTTGTTTTTAAATAAGGTTGACATTGAGAGCTGACATCAAGCCTGACTGGAAGAGTGTTTGAACGCTTCAATTTAGCTTGCATTACTCTTTTCATTTATCTCACTGGGCACACTTCACTCTCACCCTGCAGTTTTATACATCTTTCCTCCACACCACTTCTCTAGTGAACGGCTGTTCAGCACTGATGGTGTGCATGTACTCTATAAATCAATCTACTTTTTGTAATGTTAACCTGTAAAAATATAGACAGTCTTTTTTGAGTAAACACTAGGAATGCCCAGCGCTTCAGAGCAGCTGACACAGAAGCAGCTCTTCCCCCAAGCTCCATCTCCCTCTTAAACATATAACGGCTCCTTAAAAGCAATATTCTACTTTCACTACTCCTATAGTGCCTCTTGTACTTTATTATATGTTTATTAAATGTACTTTTATGTATTTTATTTCAACAATTATAACACTCCCTCTACTTACAGCATTATGCATTAGCACAAGTGTAAATACCATCTGTTAATATGTAAATTCAACTATAAAATATGGTTATGTACTAAGGCTGCTGGTGACTGATGGGCTAGGGTGAAAAAACATTTGATAAGTTGTAGATATTATGTATTTTCAGACGTTCAATGAGGCTCAGGTAGAATGAGTGCAATTACATTCGTAGCTTCATGTTAAGATTAATGTTAATTAAGATAGTATTTAATTAATGATTAATATAAATTGATATATATGAAACATGAAATTATACAGTAAAAATCGAAACTAAACGGCCAGTGAAGTAAATCGAGTCATTTCATCACAGAATCATTAGTTGAGTTGAATTGAATTGTTCGAACAACTGATGCTTTCTAGAATGAACTCATAGATATAAATGGAATGAACTGACGTCTTTACGAGCGCTTAATTGATTCACTAATTCACTCGCGAGAATCATTGTTTCAGAATCCTTTTAAACGAACATTTGTTCATATGGACACGGCTTTGTAAAGAGAAATTAGAGATTATCTTTGACTTTACGGGAAACTACAGTGACGAAACAGCAAAGTCAGCCTTTGGAGTTATAACATCAGACAAGGTAAGACACTAAACATTTCATCATTGAATGTCGAGAGGTGCAGTTTTGTCAAGCGATTTCATGGCGATCATATAGGAGTTCTTTCACTACATGCGGCTGATGCTCGTATGTGAAACAAAAGGCTTTTCAGATAGGAATTACATTCACTTTAACATTTTAAGGATGTTATTATGGAGTCTTAATAAACAATTTTAATGATGCATAATTTCAAATGTGATTACATTAAATCTAACTGTGAATTAACCAAGGTTTTAATGTAGTAAACGTGTAGTAACATGTTTATTGGCAAATTGACTTCAGTTGATTAAATTTCGTGAGGTAGTATTACAAACATGACATTTCAGTTTGCCAACCGGTCTCATATAGTATAGTTTAATCATGTTTTCAGGCATCCGTCTCCCCTTTCCCCTCCATACACTGTAGCAGCAGTGACTGAAATGGCCAATCACAAAAATCCTCTGCGAGGAAGCTGCGCCGTCCAATAGAAAAAATCCGCTGTCGCTCTCGCTCCTCCTCCCGAGATGCAGGATGCAGTACACGTGTGTGTCCGATAGTAGGAGCTCGCGAACACAAGGCAAAACACCAATTTTCAAGGTTACTATTGTTGTGAGGACTTTTTCTGAAATTTGCACAGCATCATGTATAGACCATTTGGAGGCCATTAAAGCATTAATATTGTGAGGACCACCTAAAATGTCCTCACAAAGAAAAATGTCCTCACAACATTGGTTGTTTCTCAATAGTCGGCCCTCACAAGTATAGCAAAACCAACACACACACACACACACACACACACACACACACACACACACACACACACACACACACAGCGGTCCGAAACTTGAGAGGCTTGGATGAAGAGTTTGTGGTGACCCGACCACGTGGTAGGCGGCCAGGGGCGGATGCAACAGCGGGCGGACGCCGGCTTGATGCTAAAAGGCGCGCAGATTCGAGGCTGCAGTGGGCTTTAAGGGAGACGTATTGATCCGTCCTCCTAACACTATCTTCCAATGAATGGCAAGATGAAGGGCGCCACGCCCCGTACCAGTGTAATCAGGTTTAATCATTAACCAACTGCAAGAAACTACACGTGGTAAAATCTCTGGTAAGATTGTAACTATCTGACATCAAATATTACCAGACGAATATGGTTCGGATTACAAAATTCTCATTTACAGCAATGTATTGCAAATGAAAAGGGGTTTTGTTTGAATACAAACATAAAGCATTTCAGACACATACAGATCATTTTAGACTGTTATAATAGTTAAAATCACACATTATGAACCTGGTTGGTTGAAATAAACACAGCACATCAATACCTATAAATGTCATTCAAAATATCAAATTTTGCCTTGGTTATAACCTTTATAAGAATGGTTTTTAAGTCTCTCGTTCATTTCTTTCCTTTGTCTCTACATTCTGTCCATCTCGTGGTCGAACGCATGGCTATCACATGATCAGTCATTCAAAAGTCTTGTGATGGAGGTAATGAAAGGCGTTTTGTCTAGTTGGTTAACGATTAACCAAAATTAGCTGCAGGGTCCCGACAGCTGCGGCCAGAGTGTTGGGGGCAAAGAGAGTTGAATAAATTAGCGCCTTGTTATGCTGCTGGTGCAAGCCCTGGAGCGAAAGAAGCAATTTGCGCTCAAAATTCCAAAGCCGGATTCGAACTGGTTTTGACCAGCGAGTTCCTTCAAATGTAATGTGCAGATTATGCATAATACATGTTAAAACTCTAAAACAGTATAAATTCTGCACTAAGAAATAAGAACTCGTTGGAAACAAAGGAAATAAATCTCAATGCATAACATAGCTATTCATAAAGTATTTCATTGCTTTAGTACTAACTGTATATACGTGACAAAAAAAGCACAATATTGATAACATTTTTTTTTTGGTATTATATTGAAAGATCAGAGAAGTACAGTTCACCATGATAGAAAGTGGACAAAAGACGTTAACCCCATTTTAATACCAGATTTGAACAGGAATGTGTCTTTACCTATAATTCGATCGACCAAAACACATCGTATTACCCGGTATAAACAAGACACATCAGGCATGTTTACATGACTGATTCCCTCTGTCTCATCCAAGTTCGCCATTCTTGCCGTTCCCATGGTAAGCCTACTAAACAAGTCTACTTACGGTGCGTTATCAGAGGTAGAAAAGCCATGTATTGCAGCGCGCAGGCACACAATTCAAATTGTGCAACAGAGATGGCAAAAGTACACACATCCTTTACTTAAGTAGAAGTACAGATACTCATGTTTAAAACGACTCTGGTAAAAGTAGAAGTACTGACTACACTTTTGTACTTAAGTAAAAGTAAAGAAGTACAGCCTGAAAAATGTACAAAAGTAAAAAGTACCCATTTCAACCACAGTCCAAAGACATGCGGTATAGGCGAATAATAATTTAACTAAATTGGCAGTAGTGTATAAGTGTGTGTGTGTGTGTGTGAATGTAAGTGTGTATGGATGTTTCCCAGCACTGGGTTGCAGCTGGAAGGGTACCCGCTGTGCAAAACATATGCTGGAATAATTGGCGGTTTTTTTCTGCTGTGGCAACCTCTGATAAATCAGGGACGAAGCTAGTATAGCTAGGATAGCGAGTGAGTTAGGTAGGTAACTAGACCTCACATCCTATTGATATATTAATATAAAAAATAAATTACATTTCCAATTTTTTATGTACAATGTTTGTTGCCAATTTTATGAAAGTAGCCAAGCAGCATTACACCCTGTAATATGACACCAACGTTGCTCAAAAAGTCGGCCCATATATCATCATCCTGACACAAACTCACAGGCATCACCATATAGTTTTGTGGCTGTTTGATCAAAAACATCAGCTGCCATTCATGTTGACACTCTACAAATAATTCTATAGGCCTGTCTGTCTTTATAAATGTCTTACATTTTACACTGAATTCTGTCCAAAATATATAGATTTTTTTTTTTTATAAAATAAACACTTATCATATTTGACTGCAAACTATTATTTATTTTTTTTTTTTGCATTAAGCTAAAGCTGCTTATTCTCTTCAAAGAATAGCTTTCATACATAACATAGTTTTGAGAGATGAACCAATGATTTTGAGCAGGAGACTGACTTTTGCAGGTAATCCATGGCGTTTTTTTCTATTTTTTAGTAGTAAATGTACAAATCTTTACAAAAAAGCACTTTTTTAATGGAATTAAATTGAAAGACCAGAGAAAATCTGTGCAGTAAAATCAGAAGTGGACAAAAGGCTTAAGCATTTAAACGGCATGTTTTTGAACTGGAATGTGTCTCTCCTATTTACCTGTGAACCGAACAAGCAAAAGGTGTCTTATTACTGAGTAATCAGGACAGCATCAGTTAAGTTAAATTCACCAACTCCCTCTGTCAGGTCTGCATAGTCATTCTAGCCTTTCTCATAGTAATCTTCATAAACTAGCCCACCTACGGTGCACAATAGCCTTGGAAAGGTCGCACAGTGCAGCACGCAGGCGCGCATTGAGGAAGAATAGATTGACTGCATCAAAAAAGCGTTCATATTGTGCAATGACAAGAAAAATAAAATAGATCGCGCCACCTGACACATGAAAACGAAAGTAACGACCATGGTTTAAAAAAACTAAGTATAAAGTACAGATATTTGTGTAAAAAATGTAAGAAGTAAAAGTAAAAATTTGTCAAAAAAAAATAAGTAGTGGAGTAAAGTATTGATACCAAAAAATAATACTTAAGTACAGTAATGGAGTATTTGTACTTCGTTACTTCCCATCTCTGTTGCGCAATGACAAGAAATAATATAGATCGCGCCACAAAACACAATAAATTGAAAGTAATGAGCCCGATTTAAAAATGTAAGCAGTAGAAAGTACAGATATTTGTGTAAAAATGTAAGGAGTAAAAGTAAAAAGTTGTTTGAAAAATAAATAGTGGTATTTGTACTTTTTTACTTCCCATCATTGGATACTGTGCTTTCAGAAGAAGGCATTCACAACCCTGAAGCTGGTGCTCTTGTAGTGGTCGTTTCTCTGCATTGTGTTATTATTAATTACTGAAGTCTCCACACAAATCTTGTCATGCTTAGGTGATTTTTATTTTGCCCTGTACAACACACACAATCAGGCAATCACTCTCTCAATATCAGTTGAGTCTCTCTTTTGCCTCTCCTCTCAACAGACAGCAGGAAATAGCACAAGCTCTCCATACTCACATTTTCACATACATACACATGAGCTGTATATTATCACACATTAATTTGAAACAATAATAACAATATGAATATAAATAATATTTCTTATTTAAAAATATATGAATAATTATTCACAACAGCATCACAGTACAGCCTTAGTGTTTCCTAAATATCAATTTACGTACCTATACAACACACACAATCAGGCTTACTACTAATATCATTTGAGTTTCTCTTTTGCTTGCACAAAATATCTTTAAATACACAGATATTCAACTACAAAACACAATGCTGTAATGTATATCCTATTAAAAAAGATACAATACATCTTTAGTGTGCTTACAAAATATATATCAAACTTATATACATAATTATATATATTCAGCCTTTTACATACATCTATTTATCAAAGTATATCTATCTAATTATAATATATTTAATCAAAATTTTAGCCGGGAAGGTGCTAATACATCTCTCACTCATGATGCACATGCACGAGGCCGCCATTTCACCCATACCTTTCACCCATTAACAGCACTCGAATGAACTTAACTGATTTACAACTTGAATGAGTGGTCAAACATAACATTACATGGAATGTTCTCTCCAAAGCAAGTCATCTAACCATAAAATAGACAGCTAAACATAGGGTCAAAAACCAAAGAATCTCAACAATGTCACTTACTCTGTGATCGCATCAGATCTGTTCAGTTAACAACTATCTCTTTGGAGAATAAGGTTTACAGGGGTAGCTAATCCCCAAATTACCCATAGAAAACTATGCCCTATACATAGTTTCATAAATAACATTAATATCTGTACATTTAAATGTAAATGGCTACCTTAACTTCTATTCATTGGCCTAAATTTCATGAATTGCATGTACTGTATGTGTAGACATTGACTGAATAAACCTGTTAACTGGCTTAAACCTGACCTGAATCCCTCTTGAGTGTTTGATTCTCCTACACTCTACTGATTTTGCTCATCAACTTATGAAGTAAACACATCACTTAAAACTGAAACAGTGAAATGATTTGTAAAAGTCCATCTATTAGCCCAATGACGAAACTAACAGCATGGTCGAAGGTTAAATGCATGTAAGCCTTTTCCAGTGCTTCTGAAAAGAATTCTGTTATTTATTAGAGTTTATTTATACTCATTTTCTAGCTCCGAACTTTATCTGACTCCAATTTTAAGTGATCGTAATATTTAGACTGTATTTCTAATTATAGGAACGGATCACAATAATCATTTATGACTTAATTTAGAGTTTTGATCTATCTGTTCCCATACTCTTCAATTTATACGTTCATTAGTGGCCATCCGCCGCACAGAGTTTCATGCCCCGGGAATGCATCAGAGCTCACGATCAGAATGCCGGCACTCTGAAATTAGTCAGAGGATACGGGATGAATTAATATTTAATTAGGCTGGTTGTACAATACTAACACATGCCAAAAGAAACATCTCACTTAATTCAAGATCCGCACTTGCTAGTTCCAGTGGTTAAGGAATTAAAAGATCTCTATAATACCGCGTGCAATACTGCGTGTAATCTATAGGTCTAATAACTTCCAAAATTATGCCGATCATAAAGGTAGCGAAAATGACTTCACATAATCTACTGGATATAAAAGATTTCAGGAGAATTCAGAATGAGTCAAAACTTAACATTTTATTCGTCAGGTAAAATTGTATAATGCCAATTATATAATAAAACAATCATCAAGCCAATTCAAAGATGATATCTGTAACAATATAACATCCATTAACTCAGATATAGATTACAGAATTAAAGATGCATACCTGATCAGAGAAATACATTGCAGTATCAAAATGCGTGTCTGCAATGGGGGTCTTGATTACAAGAGTTCCCCCGAGCAGAGTCACACCTGTCCTTTTATACCCACTCAGAACAAACAGTCATAAATTCAAGACAATAGAAGCGTCACAGAGACTCTTGCCTGGTTACTTTGAGATGTTAATCATCTCTAGAGAGGGGGGAAACATCTGGCAAAGATTATATCAAAGTCAAAAACCAAATCAACATATAAAAATGAAATATCATAGTGAAATTAAGACCACTTTACCAATCACACAGAGACATTTAAAATGATACCAAACATGAATACAGTGCTATAACATACATCATATTAAAACCTTGAGCATTTTATCTGGAATGTGCTCTGATGGAGAAAAGGTCAAGAAGGGGCTTGAGGTGAAATGAGAGGGGGGATCTTTCTCGCATTGCCCCCTGGAAAGACGGAGTCCTGGGTCTTCAGCCTGCGTTTGGATTGTCAACAGTGATTTGAATAGAACAGTCCTTATCTTCTTAGACCCGAGAGTCTGTTTTTATTTCATCTCATGAAATTTCATATCAGCTCTTAGGATCTGACATACTGGAGAGGTTAAAGCAGGATCTGACATATTGGAGAGGTTAAAGCCATCTTACAGCTCCGCCCCTGGTCCCTTGGAGCAATTCTGAACAAGTCTCTAAGGGAACACAAGATAATTTGGATGGCTTTTCGAGTGATGATGTCGGTTGTAGCAACAATGTTGTCACCTGAAATCAAAATGTTATGCATATGGAGTTGAGCTTATGCTCAAGTTGCTGCTCAGGCATTTCTGCCATCAGCTTTGTTGGATTTGTGTCCATCTGTGGTGACATTCAGTCCATACGATGACAAAGTCCAGTGCATTGATCAAACAAGTTGCAAATCTCGTTGTACTTAGGGAAACATCCATGTGTATTAGATTCTTTCTAAGTCTTTTATCTGCTCCACGGAAAAGACCTCTGTCAGTTTCAGACATAAGGTGAGGTTCACAAGGCAGATCATATGTCAACAGCTTAGGGAATAATGTCACTGATGATGCTCCTCTGCATGCAAGACACTTGAAAAACATTTGAATGACCATGCGATAATGGAATAAAATGAGCTTTTCATCACTGTAGAATGGGTAAACAAAAAGATAATGACCATGTTCAAAGTGTGAGAGGTAAATAAGATCTTAATAAGTCCTAAATTTAGTGGTAGTAAATTCCCAGATGCTTCACTCCCATATGATGGAACATTTGATATGAGTAATTTGAAGAAAAGGTGCACAGGCCAATATAACCAGTATATTACCAGTGGTATGCATAATAAAATATATATAACATCAATAAGAAAAATACACAATTTCACAATTACAATCATAAAATTGTCTATATAAATGGTTCAATTGAAATAACATAAATGCAGATTTAAGGTTTAACTAAATCAACAAGAGAATGAAAATTCAAACAAAGATTTAAAACCTTAAGGATTTTTCCTTCTTCATTCTTTATGTATCTGATGTACAGGCTAAAGTCACATTCAATAATGCAGGTATAATTTAGAATTTGGTTGAATTGCTAGAGCCTGCATTTTTAGTTTTAGTTGTTTTTATCAATTTTGAGTTTTCAAAAGTCACTGTTGGAAAATAGTGGGCCCTACTATTTTGCAACAGGGCTAAACAGTCATAAATTCAAGACAATAGAAGCGTCACAGAGACTCTTGCCTGGTTACTTTGAGATGTTAATCATCTCTAGAGAGGGGGGAAACATCTGGCAAAGATTATATCAAAGTCAAAAACCAAATCAACATATAAAAATGAAATATCATAGTGAAATTAAGACCACTTTACCAATCACACAGAGACATTTAAAATGATACCAAACATGAATACAGTGCTATAACATACATCATATTAAAACCTTGAGCATTTTATCTGGAATGTGCTCTGATGGAGAAAAGGTCAAGAAGGGGCTTGAGGTGAAATGAGAGGGGGGATCTTTCTCGCATTGCCCCCTGGAAAGACGGAGTCCTGGGTCTTCAGCCTGCGTTTGGATTGTCAACAGTGATTTGAATAGAACAGTCCTTATCTTCTTAGACCCGAGAGTCTGTTTTTATTTCATCTCATGAAATTTCATATCAGCTCTTAGGATCTGACATACTGGAGAGGTTAAAGCAGGATCTGACATATTGGAGAGGTTAAAGCCATCTTACAGATTAGACACAAGTGAGCATATCGACAAAACTGGACTAGGTACGTTTTCAGAGCTGACCTCATGTATTTGTGTTCCCCCATCTCAGTAACACACTCCACAACTGTATCACCCTGTGCATCACTCCATACAACAGACTCATCTCTCTGGATATCTGCGGCAGCATTAAGATCAGCCACCCAACGAGAAGTTCAATCTTCACTATCAGTTAAGGTATCTATATCACAAGAAATACAGACAGAGGAAATTTCAATACTGTCATCGATGTGACTGCCTTCATTCCAAGTGGGTACTAGTAGGAAGTTCACAGGCATTAGCAGATTATGATGTACCGTCTTGATTTGACCTGTCTCAGGGTTTCTTATTTTATGTGTTTAAATTTTCACTTTTGCCCACAACATCATATACCACCCTCTACCATCGATCTGCTAACTTCCTTTTCCCATGCTCCCCCTTGTTGGCAAGAAGAAGTCTGTCACCGAACTCAAGAGAGTTTAGAATGTTCCTGAACAACTGACATTGCTTTTCTCAAGTCTTCCTTAAGTAACTGAACATACTTATGAACATCAACTGACTCATTACTCGAGATGATGCTTTCAAACAAGACATCTACTGGTAATCTTGGTATTCGTCCAAACATCAAGAAGAACGGTGGATACCCAGTGGTCTCATGTCTTGTACAATTGTACGCAAAGGTAAGTGTATTCAACATTTGTAGCCATGTAACTTTGGACCTCGGAGGAAGCGAACAGATCATATTACCTAGGGTACATTTAAATCTTTCCATTTTGTCCATTCCCCATAGGATGAAATGGAGTGGTGTGCGATTTTTCTCACACCTAACAGCTGCAGCAGCTCAACATTCAACATGCTTTCAAAGTTAGCGCCTCTGTCATAATGTACGTGCCTTGGAAACCCATAAATACTGAAAAACTTGTTCCACAAAACATGTGCAAACGCTTCTGCAGATTGATTTGGACACACATAAGCATGGGCAAGCTTGCTAAAACGATCAGTGACCATTAACACATCAACCGACCTGTTGTTGGAATCCTCTGTAAGAAATCAATCTATGTTAAAAGATCAATTTAGAAATTATTAGCTCAGATCAATGACTCGGATCCTGAAGATTCGAATCATTGATTCGACTCAATTGAGTCAGATTGAATCAGATCAAAGATTCAAACTTGTCCCGCAAATGGAGACATCACATGTATTAATTCTCGTCTATATTATTTTCGTGGCCAAGCGATAATAACATAACACGGAATAGGGTTAACTTTTAGCAAGGTAACACGATCTATAGTTTTAGGCAGAGACTTATAAAGCACAGAAACAATAACACGGTTCTTTCAAATGAGAAACGAGGATTTATTGAACTACACTATTCGACACACGAGGCTAACTACGTAGTAATCAAAACAACAAATAACAAACAAACAAACAAACAAATGCACACACACGTTCACACACACACACAGGCAGTTCAGAGGATGCAAAATGAATTGAACAAACAGTCCAGCCGATCTGTTTCGTACTAGATCTTGAAATCACCTGAGAAACCACAAAAGCAGAGAATTGACTTATCTTTAACTGCTTAAAAGCATATGCACCCGATCAGATAGACAAGACAGTTATTTGTGTTACTTGCGAATCTGTTGAAGTCTTCGGGTTGGTTTGAAGAAACACGTGGCATAAGCATGGCTTCCCTGTGACGTCGCTCGCTGGAATTCACTCGGTGGAGTGAAACTCTTTGTCCTGGGTTACCGGGGTACGGACCCGTAGAGAGAGTCAGTTCAGCAGAAGTTCCAGCGGAGTGAAACTTAAGTTTGGATGAATTTGTGGTGACCCGGCCACGTGGTAGGCGGCCAGGGGCGGAGAACAACGGCGGTTGATACCAGCTTGATGTTAAAAGGCTGCGCGCAGATTTGGACGCTGCAGTGGCTTTTAAGGGAGACGTATTGATCCGTCCTCCTAACACTATCTTCCAATGAATGGCAAGATAAAGGGCGGGGCCACGCCCTGGACCAGTGTACTCAGATTTAATCATTAACCAACTGCAAGAGACTCTATGTGATAAAATCTCTGGTAAGATTGTAACTATCTGACATCAAATGTTACAATATGGTTCGGATTACAAAATTCTCATTTACAGCAAAGTATTGCAAATAGAAAATAATTTTGTTTAAATCCAAACACGGAGTATTTCAAACACATACAGATCATTTTAGCCTGTTTAGGGGTAAAAACCACACATTATGAACCTGGTTGGTTGAAATAAACACAGCACATCAATACCTATAAATGTCACTCAAAATATCAAATTTTGCCTTGGTTATAAGATTTATAAGAGAATTGTATTTAAGTCTCCTTCATTTCTTTAGGATCACTTTTTGTCTCTGAGTTCTCTGTCCATCTGTCGGGATGTGGAATGTCCCTAAAGGGTGAACAAATGGCCACGAGATCGGCCATGCCAGAGTCTCGTGATGGAGCATCTTGAAAGACGTTTTGTCTAGTTGGTTAACGATTAACCAAAATTGTGGCCGCATCTGTCCAAGTTAGGGCCAGAGTCTTGGGGAAAACAGTCGGATAACTGTTATGCAGGTCGTACAAGCCCCGGAGCAAATAAAGCAATTTGCGCTCAAAATTCCAAGCCTGTTTCGAACTGGTTTTGATCCGGTGAGTCTCTACACCTCTGCAGACCAAAAGTCAAGGCATACTAATTCTAACGGTGCAGTCTGGATTGACACAAGTGGAACACTTGACTTATGTTCAGGCCGTTTACTCAAAATGCACCTCTCACACTCATTGACATATTTCTTTGTCTCTCTACTTAGACTTCCAGAAGAACCGCTATACTGGCCAACCAGAGGGTGCGTTGCTGACCCTGATGACCAGTGCTATTATGCACATTCTTCAGGACAGTATGTTGTTGGCACAACAAACTGGTAAGTATTTTTCTTAGACACCGCATTCTTCAAGACTCACCCAACCCTAACACAAGCTTATCCCACTGTCTCAAATTTTTCAACGTTCTTTTGGATTCTACGAGACGGCCGTCTACCTTTCTCAACAAAGAACTTCACTCTGCCAATCACAGGATCTTGGTTCTGTTTTTCCAACAATTCATCATGGCTGATACTATTAAGCTGACTTTGCTCTACTTCCGACAACCTCTCTAACTGCTGTACATAAGCCACACTCCTAATGGCTGCACCATTCTCCCAGTCCTGGTAAGATTTAAGAACAGGTGACAAATCTGATCTCGAGACTGCCCCAGAGCAGTAAGTGGCCCTACATACACAATATCATGCCCGCCCGCTCTTCACATGCTCTAAGAAACTATTATCTACTCCTTCAGCATCTGGAAAACGAAAGATGAAATGTATCCCACACTCACTCAACAACAACAGATTTGTCCTCATGCAGCAAAACATGCTTTGGAGTTTTAGTCAATCGATGAAGAATTCCTGAAGTCACAAATGGCTGTCTGCTTAGTGCGTCTGCCACTATATTTTTCGGTCCAGGGATTTACTGTGACAAAATCTTATGGTGACAGCTTTGCTACCCATCGTTGTTCACATGCATCCAGCTTGGGTTTTGTGAGAATGCACTTGAGCACTTGAGGGTTTTTATCAGTCCACACAGTAAACCTGTGTTCCCAGAGCCAATGAGTGAACTTGTCACACATAGCATACTTCATTGCTAAAAACTCAAGACTGGGTGTGTTGGGTACTTCGACTGTGCATGATTTAAAGATTTTAATGCAACCTCAATAGGCCTCACTACCGCACTCCCCTCCTTAACCTGAGACAAAACTGCCCCAAGCCCACTAGCATCTACAGACAACAGAAATGGCTTTAAAAAGTCTGGGTGAGCAAGCAAAGGCAGACCAAGGCAGCCTTCAAATTTTCCAAGGCTGTACTGCAGTCATCAGTCCAATGTGACAAAGAAAGCTTACGACTTCACTTCAGCCACTTTATCCACCTGTCAAAGCTGAAATAAGGGTCTAGCCATCGCAGAGCAATTCTCTATAAAGTGCTGGTAGTACACCACCATTCCTAAAAAAGACCTGATTTTATGAGCTGATGGTGTAACACCATCATCCTCCATCAAATCTTTCTCAGAGACACTCAAGCTCAAATTCTTGCTGGATCACTGGCAACCCCCTCTTCAGAAACGATATGATCAAAAAATTTTACTGACATAAAAACTACTCAAAAATCTGCATTTTGAAGGAGACAGTTTCAAATTGTGGTCTCAAGCCTTTTCAAACTATCTTCTTCTGACTTCACAAAAACTAACAAATCATCTAAATAACACAAAAGACTCAAGAAATTCTTGTCACCAAACACAGTCAACATCATTCTCATAAATGTCACTGGACTGTTGCACAATTCTTGAGGCAACCTATTATATTCATGAAGACCCAAGGGGGTGAACAGAATGCTTTGAATTTCTTATCATCTTCGTGTATTGAGATCTTGTAGTAACCAGAAGTCAGAACCATGGTGCTGAAGTATGCATTCCCCCCAAACCAGTCACCACATCAGCTTGTTGACGAAGGGGATGAGCATCTTTTACTGTGCTCACATTCAGCCATCTAAAATCAGTGCAAATTGTTAAATCTCTGTTATTTTTCCACACTACGACCAATGGTGATGCAAACTCACAGTTCGGCTTTCTAATAATTTTCTTCCCCTAGTCTCTTTCAACTTCAAATAATGCGCAGGAGATACGGAAGACGAAAAGGCCTGTCATCTGTAATTCTGATACGATAACATTTCTTTTCTTCGCCACAATCCCAAGTGTGCCTAGAAAACACACACTCATATTTTTAAACCAAATAAACAAGCTTGTTCTTCCAAAAAGGAGTCACTTCACAATCCCTGATACTCAGATTGTTTAGCCCAAAAGTCATTCAATCTGCTGTCACTTACCAAACTTGCTGCGGAAGTGGACTCTCTATCTGTTAAGCTGTCCCTCGACCTGTCAAAACATACTGTACAAGAATTTTGATTGATCAAATCAGTATTTTGCAGGGGGGCGCCATGGAGCAGTGGAGCAGGTAGACGTGTTGGCCACGGTCTCCACAATCAAGTCAATAAAACAGTAATTTTCGTGTCATTAGACTAACTCAAATGGGCTAAAAGCTTAGCCTGACAACCATAGCGCTACATTTTATCTTTAAACTTTGTCAATGCCGTCAAAAAACAGCCCCAGGGCATTAAACCTTCCCAGTCACAGCTAGAGGCTACTGACAAAATGGTGATGAGCAACCAAACGGCGGGCCTCGGGCTTGAAGGAAAAGATATGTCGATGATGATGGAGAAGATATCGGATAAGATTGTCACTGCCTTGGATGAGAGATTCGACAAACTTGAAGCAACTCTTCGAACCATACAAACAACGCAGCGTGAGCTGACTGAGAGAGTCGAGATGGTAAAGGGGCAGTCTGGTGATCATGAAACCCGTATCCTTTCCCTGGTAAATTCTGTGGATACTTTAAGCAAAGAGAACAAGATACTAAAGTCCAAGCTTAACGACCTTGAGGGTCGATCGCGCCGCAATAACATTAGAATTGTCGGTATCCCAGAAGGAGTTGAAAAAGGAAGGCCAACCGAGTTCGTAACGGAGCTGATACCGCAACTTCTCGAACCTCCAGTCATCGACCGCGCACACCAAGTTCCACTGCCAAAACCCCAGGAAGAAGGTAAATCACGGGCAATAATTGCACGGATTCATTACTTCCAGAATAAGGAGTGGATTCTACGTCTCAGACAGGGACGACAACTCGAATACCAGGGACATAGGGTAATGTTTTTTCCGGATTACACAGCGGAGGTAATGAAACAACGGCGAAGATTCAGTGAGATGTTGCAAATGCTGAGAGAGCTGAAAGTGTGTCATGCTTTGCGCTTCCCTGCCATTCTTTGTATCACCTATAATGGAAATACCAGAAGGTTTACATCTCCTACGGACGCAAAGATATATATTGACAAAGATCTGAAGCAAACCGCTGGGACGGATCAAGAATAACTTTGACTGAGTAGAGCTATGGAGTTTGTATAGAGACTGTGAGTGAAGATAATTTTTTGCTGTCTTTTTTTCTAATAAGACTTGGTTGTGGAGTTGTACATCTCTTTTGAGTACATACTATTTTCTATCCCGTTTCACTTCGTTTAGTTGGAAGTGTTAGTTTAATTTTATCCGTTACTCCACTTTAAGAATTAGGTGTTCTAGTCTCTAGAGGGAGCCATAATGCTTCATTTGGGGAAGTCATTTAAGGCAGATGGGTGGGTTATGGCGTTAAAATGTTCACGCGTGTATTTTTTTTCCTTTTTGCTATTTTTTTCTTTTCTTTTTGGAGGGCATGCATGTTACAACAGGTAAATGACAGGGAATTTTAAAAACAACAGAGGAAATCCTACTCTAACTTTGGTATGGTCCAAATACTGACGACCCTCAGTTTTTTAAGAAAATTTTTGATTTAATCCCAGCTGGGTGTGTAAATGTGATCATAGGTGGGGATTTCAATTGTTATTTAGATCCGATCTTAGACCGTTCATCTTCAAAGCCACCTTCTAACATAACCTCAATACAGATCCTCAATAGATTGATTTATGATAGGAACATGGTAGATATTTGGAGGTTGCAACACCCAGTGGACAGGGAGTACTCATTCTACTCACACGTCCATAAGTTCTACACAAGGATTGATCGTTTTTTGGTTTCTTCTGAACTAATACGTAGAATAACTGATACACAGTATCATAACATGTTGATATCAGACCACAGCCCTATTTCACTTGAGCTTAACAATGTTCTGCCTCGACAAAACTATTATTGGCGATTCAATCCTTGTTTACTTAAAGACCCAGCTTTTGAAAAATACATTAATGCTAAATTGGATGACTTCTTTATGAATAATGATAATGGCCAAGTTTCTGACTCTATTTTATGGGATACCCTGAAGGCAGTCACAAGAGGCCATATTATTGCTTATGAAACAGCTATTAAGAAAAAAAATAATAGCAGGCTTTCAATAATTGAAAATTTATTAACAATATTAGAAAAGGAATATAGAAAATCTGGATTACAACAAGATTACAATAAAATACTGAAGGTAAAATATGAATATAATTCGATTCTAGGCAAAAGAGTTGAGAATCTTTTACTTAAAATGAAACAAAAACACTTTGAATTGGGTGATAAGCCAGAAAAATTATTAGCCAGACAATTAAGCGGTGAGCAAGCAAAGCAAACCATACACCAAATTAAATCAAAAACAGCTGAAATTGTAACCAGCCCAGAAAAAATTTATGAATCTTTTAGGGATTTTTATTCAGATCTTTATTCCTCAAAGTGCAAAGTTAGTCAACAGGACTATGACTCTTTTTTTAACAATCTCAACCTTCCCCAATTAGATAAAACTGCAAAAAAGGATCTAGAAGGCTCATTTTCTGAAGCAGACATCATAGAAGCCATCAAATCCTTTTTACAAAGCACAAGGTCCGGATGGCTTTGGATGTGAATTTTATAAAGCCTTTGCATTAAAACTTGCCCCGTACTTATTGAGAATGATTAATGACTCGTATGAAAATGGCAGACTCCCTAATTCGTTATATGAGGCCAATATTTGTGTTCTATTAAAGAAAGGAAAAGACAACACAAACCCGTCCGATTATAGACCTATATCGCTTCTCAATTTTGATCAGAAGGTGATAACAAAAATATTGGCAAACAGACTTGGGCAACTTATCTCAACAATAGTACACCCAGACCAAACTGGGTTTATACCAGGTCGCTTGTCTTTCTGCAATGTTCGCCTCCTACTTAACATCCTATATAGGGATTGTGCTAAAGAAACCTCAGGTGCAATTATCTCACTAGATGCCCAAAAAAAGTTTGATCAAATAGAGTGGCCATTCATGCTGAAAGCACTTGAAAACTTTGGGTTTGGAAGTTGCTTCATCAAGTGGGTAAAAATTTTATATTTGTGTCCTCGCTCATCTATTCTGACAAACTCGAACAAATCCAAATCATTTGAATTGTGTAGAGGAGTCAGGCAAGGAGACCCTCTTTCCCCTCTCCTTTTTGATATTGCGTTGGAACCACTTGCCATAGGTATTAGAAGTCACCCACAAGTACATGACATACATATTGGAAATGAGGAAGCTTTGGTTAGTCTATATGCTGACGATCTATTAATATATCTATCTGACCCAGCCAAATCAGTTCCACATTTGCTTAACTATATTAATGCTTTTGGAAAAATTTCTGGGTATACTATTAACTGGTCCAAAAGTGAATATATGTCACTTGCTAGACAAACAAGCTCCAGCCAGGCTGGACCCTTACCTTTTAAAATAGTAGAAGACTATTTTACATATCTTGGCATTATGGTTCCAAAAAACCATACGCAGATATTTAAACAAAATTTTTTAGCCAGGATCGACAAAATGAAAGAAAACATTGAACGATGGAGGCTCATTTTGCTATCTATGAGTGTCAAAATTAATGCAATTAAAATGGTCACTTTACCCCAACTCTTATACCTTTTCCAAAACTTGCCTATCAATATACCAGTATCTTTTTTCAAGCTTCTAGATTCAATCATCATGCCATTTATTTGGGCTTACAAGACTCCCCGAATTGCAAAAACGCATTTACAAAAATCCACTCAAATGGGAGGCCTTGGGCTCCCAGTGTTTAAATTTTATTACTGGGTAGCAAATATTAGGGCACTATCTTACTGGCAAAGGGGTATCCCTGATGAAACTTTCTCTGTGACTGATCCCTTATGGCTCAGATTTGAGACATTATCTCTAACTACATCCTGTCTCTCAGTTTTACTTTTTTCTAAAGTGTCTCCCCCATCAAAACAAATCGGTACTAACTTAATAATTAAACATTCAATACGAATATTAAATCAAATAAGGAAACATATTAAGCCACCTGACGTCTCTGTCTTCACACCCATAGCAAATAATCACATGTTCAAACCCTCTCAGTTAGATCAAGGTTTTATGGTATGGAAGGCCAAAGGTCTGAGATCTATTGGGTATCTGTACATTGATGGAAAATTTGCATCTTTTAGCCAGTTGCAATCTGCATTTAATCTTGCAGGCTCCGATTTTTTTCGGTACTTACAATACATTTGAACAATGTTTTTTGGTAAACCCATGTTCTAGACATTTAGTTTCACGCTGTGTTACTGCTTTTCAACTACCTGTGAATACAAACTATATAAAAGAGGCCTGGACTTAGGAATTTGTTGAAGAAGTGCCTGATGAAACCTGGAACGAAAGCCTCAAAAGGATTCAAGGATGCTCAATGAACGCGAGGCACAGGTTGATTCAGTTTAAAGTAATTCACAGACTGTATTATTCTAAAGCAAAACTAAGTAAAATATCTAACTCCATTTCCCCATTCTGCGACAGATGCAAAATAAACAAGGGTTCCCTGTCACACATGTTTTGGTTTTGTCCTAAATTGTTTGTTTTTTGGACTGCCATATTTGATTTTTTTTCAAAAGGAGGTTAAGCCAGATCATTGCCTAGCAATTCTTGGATACTCTGAGGCATTAAACACTCTTCCAAGTTTCCAACAACGACCTCTATTGATGGGCATGATTCTTGCAAAAAAAGCAATTCTTTTAAACTGGAAATCCTCAGACTCCCCATGTTTTAAAGCTTGGTTGGGTGAATTGTTTCATGTCATACAACTGGAGAGGATACGTTCCCTGGAACCCAAATCTCATCTGCAATTTCAAACTGCCTGGCAACCCTTTTTGGATTTCCTCAAAACTGAATAATGTACTACTACTTTCACAGTAATGACTGAATTCACTTTGTTGTTAATTTACAATCTTGCGTTGACTATGTTAAATGTCCCTCACCCTTTTTTTTTTTTTTTTTTTTTTTAAATGGGTGGGGGAGTTGTTTTACTTTTTTTTTCCTTGTTTGTTTTGTTTTGTTGATACATTATGTAAAACCGTTTAAAATAAAATATAAAAAAAAAATCAGTGTTTTGCACAAGGTCCTCCAAAGCTATGCAAGGAAACACATCTGCCACCTTAGCTTTTTTCCTCAGCACAATTTCTGAATTGGTCAGATTGATCATCTTTACTGGAAACAAGCCATCACCCCACAAAAGTGATACAACCCTTCCAACCAAGATGTTTCGATGCACACAGAAAGAAGTGCTTGGCTCAATGACCACTGTGCTTCCTATTGACTGTACAGACCCTTGAGGCAATTAACCCCAATTAAGGTGTTCACACATGGGTTTTAATGTCACACATGACCTCAATTTCAATGTGCCCACCTTGTCAGGAATTGAATCACCCCTCTATCTCTCTATACAGGAAGGCATGCACAAAACTTGGTTGTTATCAGTCTGCAAAACTGGGTCAAGTCTCTTCACCACCTTCCAAAACTGATCTGTCTGCTTCATCTGGCTTATAAGAGGTTTCAAGAAATTAGTTCCAAGTATGACCGGGTCCTTCTGGCCACTCACATTCAAGACAGTAACATAGAAACTAACACTATAGACTTGAAGCTTCAAATTAATTACACCATCAGGACTAGTTCATTTCCCATTACAACCTACCAGAACAATATCTGAAGAGCTCAGGATATCTTGGTTCAGCACCCCGGCATCTCTGAATTGAGGAACCACATCCGCACTCAGTGTAGTCGACATCGAGCCACTGTCCAACATACCCTGAACCTCAACTTTGTCCTGCAAATGCATGCTTGCATAGAACAAACTACTTCTCAGTTTAACTTGCATATTGTTTTGGAAAACTAAAGTTTTGGTATCATCAACACTGTCACAGTAATAATGCGATTAAATATTAGCCTCACCAGAGGAATTACTACACATCCTCACTTCGTCCTCTGCCAAAGGGAGCTGTCTAGTTTCCCTGTTACATTTCCTTTAGTTTCTCATCACATCGACAGGAGCCCACTCTTGATGGAGCGCTGCTGCAGTTGTAACTCATGTGTCCTGCTGCAAAACACTTGAACATCTTCTCACTGCTTTGACACACTTTGCATCCCAGAATTTTATGTCCTGTTTTTTTAGGCCAGGGAGCCCCGCATTGACTGAGTGTTGCACACTAACGATTTCTCACAGAAGTCAAGCCCCACTCGGGGGCAGCCCTCGGCTGGCCTCTTTATGCAGCTCAAAGGACAGAGCTGTCCCGGGAGACGCTTGCTAATACCCAGAGTTGGACCACAGGCCATATGGCCGTTCAAACAAGGTGCACACCTGGATGGCCACGTCCAGCCTAGCACCTTCTTGTGCTGAAAAATGGATGATTTCTCCATATGGGTTATTAAGCAAGGCTGAACCTGGACCTGAGTGTCCCACGAGACACTTGTAACACACGAGACAGGGATCAGTTGTCCCGATTGCCATTTAACCAAGGCTGTACCTGGACCAGCCATTTTTAACACACAGATACAGTAATAATAAAGACACTGCATGGCGAAGACCATATGATCTTTTATTGTTTTAGAAAATTGTATATTATTTATTCAAGAAGATTCAGAGTCCTCTGTTGGTTCGAGCGGGCGTGTCCCCTGGCTTTTCCTCTGCCATGGCAGCGTCCTCCTGCTGGTTCCCTCCTGTGAATGGGGACACAGTAAGGCCAGTTAACCATCACCACATGCCCTGCTATTCACTATTATGCTTAGGCTAGCCAAAGAGGAACTGACTTACCAGGGGTGACCCAGGACTCTCTGCCCTCTTCCTTGGGTGGCTTTCTCTGCCCGCCGCCGCCGCCTCCTCCTCCTCCACCAAGGCCCTCTCGAAGAGTCTGCGGTGCTCACATGCTTGCAGTGGGCCGAGGTGAAGTGCGTAGAACTTATCTGAGGTTGAAGTGTCATGACACATGAACTGCGCCACCTTCCTCCAATCCTCGGAAGAATGTGCGTTCTTTGCCTGCATCAGAGACAGACAGACAGGACCATTTGTAGGGTCAAAGCCGCTGGCAGTCATGTGGCTACAGGGGCATTACATAAATACTCACATGCGTTGCAATGGCTGTCCGGACATCAGTGAAGGTGGGTTTGCCGGGTAGCCCCATGCTGGTCCACGCAGATTGGAAATATTTGTTTAAGGTCCGGCAGGGCAAGGCTCTAGAATTAAAAAAAAAATGCGTGGCCTGCCCTCCACCTGGGAGACTAGCCCGCAGCTCCAAGAACCTCCGGAACCAGCTGTATTCTTCCTTAATGTGGGACAACTGAGCTGCACCGAATGCTCTGTTTGTTTTATGAGTGGTGATCTGGCCCATAGAACAAAGCAGAGAGAGAAGGTGAGGGAGTGCATACTACTGGTGGCCCCCACCCGCAGAGCTAAGGAGTCACACTCACATTAATGACGAAGGCAGACTCGTCTGGGCTTCTGGCGGCTTCTTCCACCTCCTGGATTGTCAGATTCTGGAACACGCCACAGCGGTGGCCTGAGATGGAGGATAATCAGATAATCAGAAATCCATAGAAGCACCACTGTTGCCGGGTGTCTGGCTTTGACTCTAGGCTCTCTGGGACAGAGTTAGACCGGTTAGAACAAACAAAAACACCATGAATGATTTAACTTAGCAAGAGCCGTTGGTGCTCCAGAGCGGAAATACAGTGTGCCCGCCTCCCCCCCGATAGAGTACTGCCCCTGGGGCTTGTTTTCTCCACGCCAGAAGACTCTTACCGAGCCCAACAAACATCCCCAGCCCCCCCGGCGAGGGGGGCAGGGGGCGCACGGGCCGAGAATCAGTGGGGGGGATATAAGCCAGGGGATCGGGCGGGCAGACGGGCTTAGCGGCGGGCACGCTTCTAGGTCAAAACCAGACGGGTCAACTGAGTTCTTTCTCCCACAGATGGAGGGACACCCCACCCTGGCGTCCCCTGAAAGCACGCCCAAAGCAGGGAAGGAATCATCCACACCCATAGAGGCTGACCCCAACCTCGAACACCTTAAGGGGCCAAGGGTGGGGGCCGGGTGGGGACCAACCCTTGAGGCAACAACGAGCTCCTATCGGCCAGTAGAGTGGTCTGAGCGTAACATCGCCATGGACTAAGTCCACATATTTACGCCTTCACCTAAACCTCGGTGGCAGGTCAGAGACATGGCAGGTGTCGGGCGCGGGACGTCCCGGTACATATGCCGGGAAAGGTGGTCTCTGTCGGGCATGGCCTGGCGGGCTTGGGACTGGGTCTAAGCCAGTCCACCGGTGAGGGTCGTCAACTCGTTGCTCCTGCCCACCGGTCGGACCAACCATCTTCCTACTGGACCTTGGTTGTTTTAGGCGCTCGCTAGAAAAACCCACCATCCCCCAAACGGACTTGTCGTTTCAGAGACCCCCGGTCTCCCCGCAGACCCTCACCCCTTCCCGGGCAAGCAAGCTCAGGCTCCCCCGGGCCCTGTTTCTCCTACCACAACCCCCAGACCCCTAAGACAGACCCCCTCTGCCCGCAGACCCTCACCCCTTCCCGGGCAAGCAAGCTCCGGCTCCCCCGGGCCCTGTTTCTCCTACCACAACCCCCAGACCCCTAAGACAGACCCCCTCTGCCCGCAGACCCTCACCCCTTCCCGGGCAAGCAAGCTCCGGCTCCCCCGGGCCCTGTTTCTCCTACCACAACCCCCAGACCCCTAAGACAGACCCCCTCTGCCCGCAGACCCTCACCCCTTCCCGGGCAAGCAAGCTCCGGCTCCCCCGGGCCCTGTTTCTCCTACCACAACCCCCAGACCCCTAAGACAGACCCCCTCTGCCCGCAGACCCTCACCCCTTCCCGGGCAAGCAAGCTCCGGCTCCCCCGGGCCCTGTTTCTCCTACCACAACCCCCAGACCCCATAAGCCAGACCCCCGGTCTCCCCGCAGACCCTCACTCCTTCCGGGGCAAGCAAGCTCCGGCGGAGCCCTGGATTGACACCTGATCTCCAGCAGTGCCCGGGCACCCCACACTTAAGCCCACGCAACATGAACTTAGCCAACCGCACGCGCTAGACAGACGTACCGTTGGTGACCCACCTGGCTCTAGCCCCATCCCCCCCCCCCCCCCCCCCCTAACGAAAACTGAATTCGAATTTAAAGATGGCTTGGGGGCACCAGCCTCTCACAGATCCAGCGCCTGACGCCATGCTGTTTTTCCGAGATGGCTAGGGTGCACCAAAGGCACGTATTTCCACCGCAAGTTGTTATGAAGCTTCCGTAGTTGGCCTCCGCTTATTGTGCAGCGGGTGACAGGGGTCGGACGCGTTCGCTGAGGGAGCAGACCTGATCGGAGCCCCCCTGGGGGTTTGGGGGCTTTTGGTGCCAAAGGCTCGCGGGAAACAAGGCTTCTAACCCGGGTAGCAGACCTGATCGAAGACCCCCTGGGCTTGGGTATTCCCCGTGCCAAAGCGCAGCAAAAGGCATGCAGAAAACGAGGACTCTAACCCGGGTAGCAGACCTGATCGAAGACCCCCTCTGGGCTTGGGTCTTTTCCGTGCCAAAGCGCAGCAAAAGGCTTGCGGGAAACGAGGACTCTAACCCGGGTAGCAGACCTGATCGAAGACCCCCTGGGCGTGGGTCTTTTCCGTGCCAAAGCGCAGCAAAAGGCTTGCGGGAAACGAGGACTCTAACCCGGGTAGCAGACCTGATCGAAGACCCCCTGGGCTTGGGTCTTTTCCGTGCCAAAGCGCAGCAAAAGGCTTGCGGGAAACGAGGACTCTAACCCGGGTAGCAGACCTGATCGGAGACACCCTGGTTCGTTAAACCGCGAAACCGTCAGAACCTAAGTCCACTGTTTTTCGCCTTCACCGAAACCTTGATGGCAGGTCAGAGACAATGGGAGTTGGGCGCGGGACGTCCCGGCACGTAAGCCAGAAAAGGTGGTCTCCCGTCGGGCATGGCCTGGCGGGCTTGGTCCTGGGTCTAAACCAGTCCCCCGGTGAGGGTCGTCATCGTCACTCCTGCCCACCGGTCAGACCAACCATCTTCCTACCGGACCTTGGTCGCTTTAGGCGCTCGCTAGAAAGACCCACCATCCCCCAAATGGACTTAGTTTCAGAGACCCCCACAAGCCAGACCCCCCATCCCCCAAGTGAGAGTTGGTGCAGATAGCAAGAAAGACCCACCATCCCCCAAACGGACTTAGTTTCAGAGACCCCCACAAGCCAGACCCCCCATCCCCCCAAGTGAGAGTTGGTGCAGATAGCAAGAATGAACCACTATCCCCAATCCATTTTTACTTCCTCAAACAAAGTTAATATTTTGTCCAATGCATTTTCATCACTCACTCCGGCACCCTGTTCAGACTTGGAATGTAAGGCAGTCATATCGACTTCCTGCTCAGAGACAATTGTGACAAACAGTTTGACAGCTTGATTAGTTGACTTTCATTCACTCAACAACTTATCAAGCTGTCCTTGCACCTCTGATGCAGTCCAAGACTGTACAGGTTTACTCTTGAAAACGAAAGCTAATTCTCTGTCCGGACAGTTCTGCCCTACAGAACTGCATGATTTTAGCCCTGATTTTGACTCGCAGACTGGTTTTGAGAAATTGCAGACAAATGCCTAAAATAGCAGGCAAATCGGTGCTCGTGCACGCAAGTGTGAACTTTCAAGGACGCGATATGAGAGATTCACAGATGAGTTGCCGACACCCGTGAGATATTTTGCTAAATATGCTAAATATCTGGAGTTGTC
This sequence comes from Danio kyathit, assembly GCA_903798195.1. Taxonomy (NCBI): domain Eukaryota; kingdom Metazoa; phylum Chordata; class Actinopteri; order Cypriniformes; family Danionidae; genus Danio; species Danio kyathit. The sequence continues at coordinate 110,851 of CAIGQS010000102.1, forward strand.
AACGATTCAAATCATGCCGTGTGAAATGTTTTCTGATTGACAATAACATCCACGATCACCTACAGCCAATGAGAGAGCAGCATTCACTAGTACGGGTTACCTGCAGGCCAGTGGGAGGCTGGGGGAGAAGTTAAAAGTGCTCATTTTCAGTTTGTTTGGACCCAAGAAATGGAGAAAAACTATTGTAAATTTTTCAGGAGCACTGTGTCTGTTTGGCATGTCATCTGAGCAATATCACAATTAGGTCAAAAAGTAAAAAAAAGTTGAGGAGAGATTGTTAATTCTCTTCAAAAGTCAGGTGAGCGACACAAGTTTCTAAAGCTAAAGCCTTCTTTTTCCATTATGTAGTTAATAACGAAAGATATTACATGGCCTTGCGTTGTTTCCATGTCACTTCTCACGTTTGTTTGGTTGTGAGACGTAGTTTGGACAAAGTTGTCTGTGATTCTTCTTATTTTAAAGTCATGCAGTGTGAACTCTCCTGTCACCGATCCATCCTACAGTGTAAACACAGCACCGACATAACGCTAACCTGGATAGTAATGCATTGTGAAAACATCCGAAACACGACTATTTTGAAAATCAAGCCATCTGAACTTGGCATAACTTGCTAGTGTTGAATTGAGAAAAATTACTTCGAAGATTTTTTTTTGTTACCCGGAAAAATTTAAAATAGATAGGACATTGGAAAATGGGCAATTACATGTTTCAGTAATGACATTTATCTACATAAAATCTTGAGCTCAAACTTGACCTTGGACCCCTAATTTGAAGTTACTGTCCTCTGCCTTTGTATTGTATGTAAAAACTGAGTCGTGCCAAGGCAAAAAACAGTAACTTCCACATGATCAATATTGCTGCTAAACATGGATGATTGGCAGTTACTTACAGTCATTTACTTAATGCTATCCTGTGCTTTGTTTGCATTTGCAATTTACTTCCAAAATGTAATAGATAATATATAATTAGTTTATGTAATTTGAAAGTAATTGTGTAACACTGATTTTCTGTTAGATTTAAAAACATTCAAATGCAAGGATGAGTTAAAAAACAGTGGTTCCTCTGTCAGCCAAAATTTCTTTGAGTTACAGTATCTGCAATTCATTTTACAGATCAATTTTAAAGTCATGCACACTTTTTAGTTTTTCTCAGAGTTATTCCACTTAAGTCAGGGGTGCTCAACCCTATTCCTGGCGATCGACCTGTCTGCAGTTTTCAGTTGCAGCCCTTATCAAACACACCTGCCTGTAATTATCAAGTGCTCCTCACGTTCTAAATAATTGGTTCAGGTGTGTTTGATCAGGGTTGGAGCTGAAATCAGCTGGAAGGTCCATCGCCAGGAACAGGGTTGAGCACCCCTGACTTAAGTCCAGCTAATATTCATCAAAAAAAAGATGATAGTCCAGCTCCATGCTTCCAACTCTCCTCAAGAAGGCAAAGGCTACATCAACCCAACCTATATCTGTCATGGAATCAGGGAAGGGGACCCAAATGCAGTTAGTGCTGGGGTGTTTATTGATATGTGATGTGAAATAGGGGTTAGGTGATGAACAGTTCAATAGGTGATGGATGGGGTAGTGCTAAAGAGTCCTGGATGGTGCAGATGGAATAAAGGGATAGTGCTGGAGAGTCCTGGATGGCGCAGTCAGAAGTCACAGAATTCCGGGAGACTAGGAGACATGGATGGTCAGGCCAGGCTGGAGGTGTTGAAGGCCTTTGGAAATGTACTGAAGAGGCAGTTTTCATTTTAAAACGCTGCTGCTCTGTGTCAGTGTGGATGGGGAAAAGGAGACATCAAAACGGAGGTGTCTGATTGGGGCTTTTTTTTTTTCAATATTAAGTACACAAAGTTCAGACTTGCATCCTTTCCTTGTAGGTTCAGACTTAAGAAGTTTATAATGTACTCCCATGAAGACACGTCGGGTAAATCTTCAAATGTAACAGCAGTGTACTTTTATAACTTCATTCACTCTGGCTACATTCACTATATAATCAATTAAAAACATGACTTTTTAATTTTTATATTACAAACTTAAACATAACAGACACCACAAATGTTAAGGCATCATGTAGATATTTAGGCTATTTGACCGTCATCTTCACTGTATCCAAATTTAAAACAGAGTCTAATAACTGCCTGCCTTCATTTTTTATTGAAAAATATGAAACATTAGGCTCACTTTACCTGACAACATGTAAGCTAATAGTTTCAAAAGACTGACTCGTTAGATATAGGTCTACACAAGATGAATTACAGATCGTGTTTAACAACTACAGAGAGATGAGATCCAGTGGCAGATCTGGGATGGCTGCTCTCAGCAGGGCAGGTGTGCTCAGAGCTCCCACTGACTGCCTGGAGCTCAGATGCCATCACACGTCAGTGTGGATGTGGATCGTTTTCATTCTAAAATGCTGTTTTAAAACGAAAATGTATTAGTGTAAATAGGGCCTTAGACTAACGAGGACTAGGGCTTAACAAGGGGGCATGTCAGCTGGAAAAAAGGAGAGCATATGGCAGACACAAACACAGGTTGAGCCATGTGCTCAGACACAAGATAAACACAAACACATAGAATGTAGACAACACAGATAGGAAGGGCTCTAACAGCATCCCTTCCATAGAGCAGTCTTTGTGCCGTTTGCATTCTGAAGGTCCTCAGTCTCGCTCTGATATCGGTCAACCCCTGGCCTTCTTATTTAGATAGATAAAATACCTCCGGCTTCAACCTATGCTGTCCAGACCAGAAAAAATCCCCTATTTGTTTTTGCATTCCTTGCACTACATGCTCAGGTGGCTCAAGTATTATCATTCTGTGCCAAAGTGATTATGCCACTAAATTATTACTTATCCCTCTATTGGACAGCTGAGGTAGCAACCAATTCCAGCAATACAACCCTGTACACACTTTCTTCACAAGGCCTTCAAGTTTTTTTTTTTCTTTGTGAACTTTTCTGTCCCTAATAAAATTCCTAAATATTTAAAACCTGCTCATCCCCACTTTAGTCCACCACTCTTCTGTCTTATTATAACCTTAAGATTGTTTTCATTTGTATCAATTGCAATACTGTACACTTTACCTGAAAGTGGACAGCCGTGATTAATTCCTCTTTTAACTTCATTCGAAATACCAAGCCCACCACTAACTTCAATAATTTTGCTTCAATATATAAAAGTTAATAAAGTAATACAATTTTCCCTAAAAGCAAAAGCACTAAGAGTGTCAAACATTAAACCATGATCAACCTTGTCAAAGGCCTTTTCCTGATGTAGGAACAACAGGCCAATATTGACATTTTACAGTGAGCGTAATCAAAAAAAATTCTGATAAAGTGAAGTTTGTCCATGATTAACCTATTATTAACACAGTATGAGTAGTATTTTATAATGCAAACAACACAATTAATCGATTTGCAAGTACCTTGGGTAATATTTCATATTCTGTTCACAAAATTGGCACAGGTCTCCAGTTCTTAAAAAGTGTTAAAACCCCTTTTTTGGGAACAATGATAAAACAGCACATTGACCGCTTGTAGGAAGAATGCCTTCAATACACTATTTCTAAAAACCTCTAAAATGATCATCTCCTATTATTGGCCAAATGGAATTATAAAACTCAGCTGGTAGTCCATCAAGGCCAGGACATTTGCCTGAAGAGAGCCTCTTAACGGACAGTGATACTTCTTTAAACAGGGTTTCCACGGGGTCATAAAAAGTCTTAAAAGTCTAAAATTTAAAAATCGAAAATTTAGGCCTTAAAAAGTGTTAAATTCACTGTTCTAGGTCTTAAATATTTTTGCACAGGTCTTGTTTTTCCGATGTCCATGTAACGCTACCTCTAATGCTCATCTAAATTCTTTTTTGTTGTTGTTGCATGGTTTTCGTAGTGTTGTAGTCCTTTATTTCACTAGTCCAAATGTAATTTGCAGTATTACAACTACAGATAAGACCAACATGCAATAGCCAATAGTTTTCTGTTATTGGTGCAAGTCTCTCTGGGATTGTGTCACAGACGTAAATTTAATTTTAGCTATGGGGAAGTGCATGTATAGCAATACTTGGCTTGAAAAAACTGAAAATAGGGCTTGGCTAAGGCCAGTTGCTAACAACATATTTGAAGCCTACTGCTTATTATACATAAAGCAAAAAAACTGGATATGTTAGGTGTATGGCTGCTGGAGTTTCATGCAAAAAGTGAGAAACATCTAATTGCCATGAAGGCTCTCCAGCAAACGACAGTCATCAGCCAATTTTGCCAAGCATCTGCTAGTTTCTCACTGCCTAGGCAAGGCCCACACTGCAGCTCTGCAAACACCGAAGCGATCTCCGTGTCGCTTTTGGATCAGAGCCAACACTACGAGCGGAGGTGCTCTGGGTCCTCCACACTGCGACTAGACAATAGTCCTATAGCGGGAATAAGAAATCGGCGAATTTTTACAGACAATGTTTCCAGACTCTGACATCGCTAAATCATTTTGGTGTGGGAAAGATAAAACACCTTATGTTGTGCACATTGGACAAGCCTATTTTATCAAAGGAGACCTAATTTCAAAAGTGACGAGACTGTTTGTGCTGATGTTTGATGAAAGTCTGTTGGACCTACACGTATGTTTTTGGGAAAGCGGGCAGGTACAGTCAAGACACTGGGGATAGCAGTTTATGGGACATGCTACTGCCGAGGACCTAATCAAGCATGTGAAAGTAAGTAACGTTATTTTACAATTTTTACATTTCATGTGTATAGTTTTGTATTTGAGATACCTTTTCTGTTGTATTAAGTGGAATGTTGTCCATTTTTCATATTGTTTATGCTACCGGTTGAACAGTAATGTGTCTACCTCCCTTAGCTATAATTGTTTAAGAAATAATTGTTTTTAATCACACTTCATATGTATAACATCAATAACTATGAAAAATAAAACTTTAGCAGATCTATGGCAAAAGGCCTATGTGCCAAGGGTCGGATAAAGTACTAGAACAGTAGTGCAGTATAATATATTACATGTTTCATAGACATTGTAAAATATGGACATTGAATATATACACAATTAATAGAAAAGGGTTTTTGCTTTCACAGTATAATCCATGCTTACTCATTTCTTTGTCTATAGCTGAAATGATAAAAACTGCTCATTTTTTTTTCAATTCAATACAATTTAATATATAAAGCACTTCAAAACAACACAGTTGACTGAAGTGCTGACAATAGAGCGTAAAGCAAAGCATAGCGAATACTTAAAAAAAATAAATAAATATAAAATGTCAACATCTCATGCTGTGCTAAAAGCAAAATTGAACAAGTGGGTTTTAAGTAGAGATTTAAAAACAGTAATGGAAGAGGCTTGTCTAACATACAACGGCAACTCATTCCACAATTTTGGTGCAGCCACAGCAAAAGCCCGATCCCCTCTGAGCTTTCTACTTGTCTTGAGCACACCCAGAAGAAGCTGGTCGGCTGACCTGAGCTACTGAGAAGGTGTGTAGGGACAAAGAAGCTAGAGATAATGGGGTGCAGCACCATTCAGCCACTTAAAAACAAATAAAAGTAACTTAAAATGGATCCTGAAATGCACGGCCAGCCAGTGAAAAGAAGATAAATCCAGGGTAATGTGCTCGTATTTGCGTGTGCCAGTTTAAATATGCGCGGCTGCATTCTGAACAAGATGCAGAAGTTTTTTTATAAAACTTTTGTCAAAATGTAATGATATTTTGACAGAGTAAAAACAATACTGACATTTAAGAATTCATATTTATTTATTCATTCATTTGACTTGTTTATTTGCTGCATATATGCCTTAACCATTCTTCAGGTGGTCATACACGAAATTCACCTCAGTCATTTTCATTAGTTGTCACATTTCAGAGTATGGTGCATTTCTTGGCAGGAGTATTTTTACTGGCACAACACTGGAATAAAATTACAAAACAAACCACAGACGCCTGGGCTTTGAATTGAAACATGCAATTATTTCCTCATTGTTCAAAGAGTCTGCAAGTTCGTGTTCCATGGATATAACAATGTGTTTTGTGTATTATGGACATCGACAATTTTAAGCATGTCTTTATTAAATGCGCAGCAGGAAAAAAGTCTTTCAGCAGTGCATGTAGTCATTGGTAAAGTTCTCACTCAGATCAGAGCGAGTTTTTTTGTGCTGCCAAATACAGTGCTGCATGCAATAAACACACGCTCGGTCAGGTGAAGTAACAGTCTCATTGCCTAAGATGTCAATCAACTTAATCAAGCTCTAGCCATGTATAAAATGATAGGCTATTTTATTATTTTAAGGAAAAAAGGATGTTCCCAAGGATGTGGCATGCATGATTGACTGGTGTATGGATATTAGAGGATGAGCTAGCTGGACCACGCAGACAGTTCTTCTTATGTATTACACACAGAAGGGTGGTGTTGGGACATTCATTTGTGACTGAGAATGAAATTAATTTAAAGAGGATGGCATTTTCTGATCAAAGGTGTCTGTGAATGTAACGGCTGGGTTTTGAAATACTATTAATAATATTATTATAAACGACTATAAATTATAATATTATTAGGGGCCAAGCACCGCAGGTTCTTCTTCTTATTATTATTCCAATTCCGCCGGATTTGAATGGCAGGCAGCCCACATAACTGTATGCGGGAAAGTTGTATAATTTGGCACAATGATAGAGGGCAGTTTCAACATTAACCAGAGCAAACCTGAAGTCTCTGACTCAAACTCTCTAGCGCCACCACTTGTCCAAAATTTCACTTATGTTTATAGTTATAACTTTTAATCTAAGTGGGCTAAAATCTAAATTCTTCTTTTTTTTCCACTGAATCCTTGGCTCAGTCCGATTCAAATGTCCTTTTCCGTCACATTTTTTTTTTTTTTGCTATTTCGAATTTTTCGCAATACTTGTTTGATCAAACTCGTCCCAGGCCGTTTATCCGATTTTCACCAAAATTGAATCACATGATCTACAGACCTTGCTGACCAAAAGTTATGGAATTCAAGTTAATTCACAAGTTAATAAAAATTTGTTTAACTTGAGAACAAATCTAATGTAGAGCATTGACGTAATCACACCAAACTTGGTGTGTGTTATGACAACCATGGTCTGAGTTTATCTGCATCATTTCGGAGCACAGCCCCCTAGTGGTCTGGACATACAAGAAAATGCTTTTTTTGCTTATAACGTCTCAATCCTTTGTCCAAAACTCATAAAACTGGTCTCTTCACATCTGACAGAGCATGCCGAGTTAAATTATTTCTGTTTTTCCCAGGTCAGCCATTTTGGGTGTCGGCCATTTAGATTTATGTCAAAAAATGCTATATTTTGCAAACATATTCACGTATCATTACAAAACATGGTTAGCATCTTTGACACCATGCCCTGAAAGTACTCAAAAAGTTCTGTAACAGCACCACCTTGTAACCAAAAGTTATAAGCAATTTTTTTAAGAATGCTAATAACTTTTTTTAAACTTCTAGTTGACATGACACTTGTCTTGCTTTATTTCCTGCATCATGCCAGGACCATAATTTTTTTTCAATCTCCTCCTAGACCATTTTTTCTCAGACTCAGATCGAATCATACCATGCTGGCAAAAAGTTATGGAATTCATGTTGATAGGTGACATCATTTTCGTTTATGCCGTCAACAAATGTGCTGGCATGGTGTCAAAGATCATCTGAGGCTGTAATTCTGCAACATTTAAACACATTGATGCTGAACTTTAGGTGTGTCATTGGTGCCTCACAATAACCACCACACATAAATTTGATAACAGCACCGCCTTGGATTTTGTTTACGCCATTGACAAATGTGCTAGCAGGACGTGAAAGTGCATCTGACGCTGTAACTCTACAAAGCTTAAACATATTGACACGGATCTTTAGGTCTGTCATTGGCAACTCTCAATAACCCCACACAAATTTGGTTACAGCGCCACCTAGGGGTCAGGAGTTATAAACTGTTCACTAACCATCAATAATGAATCATACATTTGCTACTAACTTTAGACTGCATATGTTTATTTGTTGCTTTTGTTCTTAGAATGGAAATAATGGAACAATAATGGAAAAGCGGCTATATCTGTCTCCTCACCCTCACCATCAAAGGCACTTTCTCAAAAACAACCATCCCAAACTAAAACAGCAACAGCTGCTGAATCAATTTGTCTACATTTTAGATAGTTTAGATATATCTGTAAGAAAGGCAATTTGGGCTTTACTATCCATCATTAAGAGTTTATAATGCTAAAAATAAAAAGTTGACAATAGATGCTTAAGTGATATAAAAAAAATTGGAAAAAGTAATAGGTCAAAGACCACTCTTCTCCTGAGTATGTGTTAAATTTTATGAGGATATCATGCAAAATTACTTTTCTAGAATTATTTTTCTGAGAAATTGTCTTGCAATTTTCTCCCTCTCCTTGTTTTTGGAGTATCAGTCTGATGACGTACTGAAGGTTTCTAACAACCAATTTTGGTCCTTTCACATAATAATAATTTTATTATCAGTATAACAATTCTTCAATTTTTATTGTAAAACAACAGACAGAATTGTATAGTATTAGTGATTTATTTGAGCACAAGAAGTATTCACATTGTGTGAAAAGAGTCTAGTGCATATGCAGCAAAAAAAAAAAGTCTTACAAGAGTTTTTTTGGAATATGAGAGTGCTTGAACATCTTTTCCTTATGGTAATGCCAAATATTATTGAAACATTATTGTCAGGTATTCACACTCATGGGCTCACGCTAGACACACACACACACACACGCACACGTGTGCGCACTAGTGCATAGATACACCGTCATACAGCTCATTAAATATTTTTGTTCACATTTTCACATTTCATTAATAAAATCAAACAGACCACCAGTTGGTTAAAATTTGCAAAGAATAACATTGACCTTCTCAAAGAGAATTGTGGACTGATGAGAGTAAAATTGTTCTTTTCGGATCTAGTGTTCATCAACGGTGTCAGATGATGCCCTGGTAACTAAACTCAGGCCTCAGTTTATATTGAAGTCTATGAAAAAAACATGATATGGGGATGTTTCTCATACTGTGATGTTGGGTCTGTTTATCGTTTGCCAGGTATAATGGATCAACTTGAATACATAAATATACTTAAGAGATTGTTGCCCTATGTCAAGGAGGACATGCCTCTGACATCAATGTTTCAACAAAACAAGATCCCAAAAATATAAATGAGCAATATCTTGATACGAGGCAAAAAGGATATTGGTAATGGAGTAACCAGCTCAATCCCCCAACCTCAACTAAAGTGTAAACACTTAGGATGATATTAAAAATTCAGTGTCTTAAGCAAAACCTAAAATTCACAGGAATTGTGGGATGCAGTTTGTTTATTATAGTCTGGGATACCTGTTTCTGGGTTTCCATGTGTTTGACTGGAAATATAAAGCCTCTGCAACTAAATATTATTTCAGTAATTTGAACTGGGATGCAATGTCTTTAGTTTATAGGTTTTTAAGTTTAAAGAGATAAATACTGCTATTTTTTGCACTGGTTATTTTTTCTTTTATTTGCCTAATGTAAAATACACACAGAGTCCATAAAAGCTCTTAATATTTTGATTTAGAACTGAATGTTTAATGTTATCACTATATTTGAAATATGGAAATACAAGCTAAAATATGGCTCTTTGTTCACCTATTATAAGGCACTGCTATTTTGTTAACATAGCTGTACATGTGTCTTACATATTAGAGCAGTTTGTGCAAAAACTGTGTTATCAGATTTAAGCCTTTAATATTTTTATAAGAAGCTGTAAAACACACAGATGTCAGTACCCCAAAGCACCCGTAGACCCCAGAGGGTTAATGATTTTACTTAAGCCTGCCTTGGTTAAGTGTGTTTATAAATGACCTACATTGGCTGGAAGTTTCTTTGTTAATGAAATCTTCAGTTAATTGCCTGTTACTTTGTATTTGGATGATTTTCAGACTATTGAGCAGTTCTTTTGATTTGTTTTGAGTTTTTATTTTTTTTATTTGTCAAATGCTGTGGAATTGTTTAATCTTCATCCCGGCATTTAATGTTTTATTTGTTTACAATACTTTTTTTTCTCGTGTATATTGCAGCTGTTAAGCCCTCATTCCTTCTCAGAGTAGTGGTTATGGCTTTGGTCCTCCATCACCACACCCTGGGTTTAAACCTTGAATGTAATGATTGTCTGCATGATCAAATGCTTTACTTTTGCATTTAAAATTATTTTTCATATTCATATTATATTTCATAATTTAGTCAATATCTGTTTCTTCAAAAGAAAGTGGTTGACAAAATGACAATGCAGAAATTATTTACTGTAGTTTACTTTTCTAGTAACGGTTTACTTGAAGGGAGTTTTCATAATACTGTCACACCTTTATAATCATGATGTGACATGCTTTGATGTGTCACATCATAATTATAAAGGTGTTATAATCATGCATAAAATCTTATTCATATTTATGACATATCACAGCATGGTTATAAAGGTGCCATAAAAGTCTTATGAACACCCCCTTCAAAGTAAAGTGTTATCACTTTTCATTTTATGACTGAAACTGAAGACAATAACAACTACTGAACAGGTGACTGTGTTATAGTGATGTCTGTCTATTACATCAATGTGATGTGGACAATTTGTGTGTGTGTTTGTAGATTGTCTGGCTGTATGGTGACAGAGGAAGGCTGTGGTTTTCTGTCTTCAGCTCTGAGTTCAAACCCCTCACACCTGAGAGAGCTGGATCTGAGCTACAATCATCCAGGAGATTCAGGAGTCAAGCTGCTCTCTGAACAACTGGAGGATCCAAACTACACACTGGACAAACTCAAGTATGTGGAGCATATACATGCTTTTGTTTATATATATATATATACATAAGTGTTGGACAACTCCTCCTTTATTACAATATATATGAAGATAAATATTACTGGAAAGGTAAAATGATTTTATAAATAATTTCCATATTAAAACATGAATCATCATTTAAAAGCATATGCTTAAATTAACACATAAACATTCATTATTAAGTTCTATAATACAAAACAACTGGTAAAACAAAACTATAGATATTTTAAACTAAACATTTGAGGCATTTTTAATACACATTTGGTAAGCATTTTCTGATAAATAGTTTTAATATTGATATCCACACCTTTTGGCGTTTGCTTTGCACTACGCACATGAGCTGGCAAAAGTCCTGCATATGCAAAGTGTTCATGCAGACATTATAGTATTTTTGCATAATTCTATTTCTATTTTAAATGTAAGTAAATTAAATGAACTTTTACGAGATTACAAAGGTGTTATGTGAAAATTGGAGAAATTTTTTTTATATTGAACATAGGAGAATGTATTTCTGTAACATTTTTCTGAAAAGTGAAATGTTTAGCAAAAATAGATCTTTTGATTTATGTTAAAGTATTTTTTATTCTTTATTGTAAATGAAAAAGGTGTAGAAACTTTTGTTGAAAACATTGTTTAATAAATGTATTTGATGTTTTTTTGGATATAACAAAATGCCTTTAAATAGTTGTTGAAGGAACACATTTGACACTGTTAAGGTACAAAGTGTCTTTTCACTGTAGTGGTACCCAGTGCTTAATTTGTGAATTGCGAGGTCCCGGAACAGATCGGGGTAAAGGATCCGGCATGTTACCCGAGGATGGTGAGGTGTCACGCACGAAAGTGAAGAGGTTTGGGGAGTCACGGAAGAAAGTGAAAGTGAACAGCGGATGGGGGAGGAGGGCGGTTGAGGAGGGGGATCGGTAAAATGAGGTGCTGGATCCGGCATGTTCCTGCACAAATAAACCCTGGTGGTACCTTCATGGATCACATTTGTACCTTTGATGAAGGTACAATATTGTATCTGCAGGTTTTAAAAACCAAAGGTACATTTTGGTTTCCCATGGTACAAATCATGTCCTTAAAAGGTACAAACTGCAATGGTACAAATTTGTTTCTTTGTCTTAAGGTACAATTCTGTTCCATAAAAAGATACTGCCCCAGTAGGGTTTGTACCTTCTTTGGCACAATATATATACACACACACTCTCAGAAAAAAAATATATGTTATAGGTGGACATAGATAAATTTTTTAGATTAATCTTGATTAAAATGGCTTATTTTAATTCTGCTGAAGGCATTCAGAATATGTGTGCTACCCAAATATTAAGTCTTTGAGAATGGGTTTCTCAAGCCAGGTGACGCATTAGACCAGGGGCTCATCTCCTGTTTCCAAAATGCATCACAAACTGCTTGAGAAACTGTTCGACTATGATAATTGGTGATGAAAATAAACGATGTTCAACAAGATGTACTTGTGTTTACTAACTGTTTATTCAGTTAAACATGATATGTAGGCCTACATAAGCTTTAAACAGTGATTTTTGATGATCTTAATCCGACTAAAGTCATCACTGAACTAAACAGAAATGGAATTAGGGCGTGGAGTATGCAGATATTAGTGGCATTATTGAAGTAAACACCGCAATCAGTAAACACCGTCATGTAGGACTTTTCGCCATATTTTCCGACAAGATCCACACACGCGGCTTTCAGTAAAGGACTGCACACACACATTGTGAAACTTGGAAGTTTTTTTCTTTCCAATTGGCGTGCAATATTAAATTCCATAACACTCTCACCAGTCCTTACCCACCGGTCAGGTATACATCCGCGCTGATATATCAAGGTGAAAGTCATCATAGCTTGCGTAGAATAGACCCAGCTATTTGAAAATAGATTAACGGCGATTTTTTTTTTTATCGCGCGATAACAGTCTACAGTTAAAGTCAGAATTATTAGCCCCCCTTTGGAATAATTTTTTTATTTTTAAAATATTTCCCAATTTATGTTTAACAGAGCAAGAAAATTTTCACAGTATGTCTGATAATATTTTTTCTTCTGGAGAAAGTCGTATTTGTTTTATTTCGGCTATAATAAAAGCAGTTTTTAATTTTTTAACAGCCATTTAAAGGTCAAAATTATTAGCCCCTTTAAGCTATATTTGTTTTCGAAAGTCTACAGAACAAACCATCATTATACAATAACTTGCCTAATTACCCTAACCTGCCTAGTTAACCTAATTATCCTAGTTAAGCCTTTAAATGTCACTTTAAGCTGTATAGAAGTGTCTTGAAAAATATCTAGTAAAATATTATTGACTGTCATCATGGCAAAGATAAAAAAAATGAGTTATTAAAAATGAGTTATTAAAACTATTATGTTTAGAAATGTGTTGAAAAAATCTGCTCTCCGTTAAACAGAAATTGGGAAAAAAATAAACAAGGGAGCTAATAATTCAAGGGGGCTAATAATTCTGACTTCAACTGTATATATAATACAGTTTTAAGCAAATTCTTTATTTATGTCCATGCACAACTTAAAAATAAACAAATATTTTACTATTATTGATAGTATTATTGACTATTATCAAAATATATAAATAAATTATGCAGCAACACAAGGATTATATGTGGGCCAGCCAAAATGGCCTTCCATGGCTTTTAAAGTGCTAACAGTAAAACCTCATAAAATAAAACTCTTACACATTGCATTATGTCACAGAAAAATTGAAGTCTTTTTTTCACATATGAAAAATGTGTTTCAATTACTTGCGACCTCTTGCAATACTTATTTAGTGTGACTTCTGGCTTTGCATTGTCTTGCTAATAGTGTTGGTCTGGTTTGTAAGTGGTCAAGTTTAGTTTTCATGCCAGCGTTTAAGCTCTCATCTGTTAATCTTGCGCACTGGTGGCACTTTATGTTATTCATATGAGAGAAAGATTGCTTGCAGGAGTACGTGGAGCCAATCATTTTCAGAATGGCTGTATTGACATGTTGCATAGTAGCAAAATTAGGGGGAAGTTCATTCCAAGTTTTCAAAGTGAAATTGTCCTCAAGCTCGAAGTTCCCCATGTCTTTCTACTTATGTTCCTTGGTCAAACGTTTACGCTCACAAATGAAGCTTTCTAACTTGGTATTTAGGGTGACAAATTTGTTTGACCAAATTTCTGAAGATTTGAGATCAGCTGCCTCTAACTCCAAAATCACAGTGGAGGTGCCAGGGATGACACTGAGCTGGTCATCATCAAGTGTGGATGAGTGATGAATTTGAAAAATCTGTGTGCACAAATGTCCCTAAAATGTTCTCAGAATTACATCAGAAGGTCAGATATATAAGAAACGAGCTGACATCAGTGTGACAACACATGCAGACTTACATGTGAGGTAGCTTTCTCTGAATACTCATAATGTTTCAAAGTGCAGGAGGTGGCCACTTTGAATGTACTGTATGAACAGTTAACATTTTGGTTCAAATGTCGAAACAGCTTGGTAAATTGAAAATTGTGGTCCTGTGTCCCTGCATCATCACATTTAACTGGTTCAGATGCCCTGTAATGTCCATCAAGTAATAGAAATTGCAAAGCCCTTCCTGATCTGTGAGCTGAGCATGCAAAATTCCATACTTTGTCAAAAAAATCATTCACCTCATCCAAGCACGCAGCAAAACGTGCAAGCACTCTCCCTTTTGATAACCAGTAGACATTGCTGTGCAACAGTAGGCTGGAAAAGTGGCTCTCGTTTCCTCTTACTGATGCTTATTCAAAGCACACGCCACTTCACATAGTATGTGTCCACATTACTGAACACACAGTGCCTCTTGATGTAAGGCACACTAATGCTTTACTTGCTCACATAGTAGAGACACAAAGCCTTTTCTTTTGCCCACCATACTTGGAGTTCCATTGGTGCACATGGACAGGGGTGTTGCTACTGGGGGCAAATGGGTGACAGAGTGCATAGGGCCCTGGCAATTTAAAGGCCCTGCAACGGACAGCCTGGGGGGCACATTTTAGGCTTTATGCAGTTATGCCTCTCATCTTTGTTAGGGGAATATTCGCAAAGATTCAGCTGTTTTTTTCTGATGCATTTACCATTCATGTTGGCAGAAGACACTCCCTGTCCGAGAAAGAGAAAGCACTCCCTGTTTGTTTTACTATTATTTTACAAAAAAAACATACTTTTGTTGTAATTATGAATATACAAACAAAAATAGAACTTTTACAGATTTAAAATATGTTTTTGTCTTATCAATATGAAAAATGACAGAGTATGATAAGTGTATGTTACGGTGTACTGTTCTAAACCATGCATCTGTGTTTGCTAACTCCAGAGGGTTAATTGTTTTTTTAAAAGTTCAACTGAGCCAATAGTTCTCAATGCATGCTGGAGAGAGTTCCAGAGCCTTGGAGCATAAAGGCATAGTCACCTTTAGTCTTAAGACGTGTTCTGGGCATAGTTAAAAGGTCTTGGCCAAAAGATGTCAGAGAACGGCCACAGGAGTGAATATGTGAAAGATCTTGAAATTGAAAGGCATCCTGACCATTCAGAGCTCTATATGTTATTACTAGAATCTTAAAATTAACTATAAAACTAATAGGAAGCCAGTGAATGGCCTTAAGCACAGAAGTAATGCGCAAGTGTGTGTTAGTTGAAAGCCTCGTAGCTGCATTCTGCACAACTTGCAATCGCTCCATAGATGATTTGTTCCGACAAGTGTACAGACCATCACATTAGTCCAACCATGAAGAGATAAAGGCATAAGTAAACATATCTAGCTCTTGCTTTGAAACCATATTTAGGATTTTTGCAATGTTCCTAAGATAGAAAAAGCAGGTGCGAACAACAGACTTATTGTCACTTAAAACAGAGCTCTCTTAAAGATTACACCAGATTTCTAATGTCACTGCAATTTGAGAATGACCGACACAAAAAAAAAACTTGTCTAATCCAAAATCTAAATCTCCATTTAATCAGATTAAGATCTTAGATTAAGTTGCAGTAAATTGTCAGCCATCCTTTTTTAATGAAGTTTAAACAATCCTGCAAGAGAGACCGTTTATCTGGTCTGTCAGGGCTGAAAGTAAAAGACAATTGCACAATTGCAGCATATCAATAATAAGATATAACTTCAAAACTAAAAATAATATTGCTTAGAGCACGTGTCAATGTCAATACGTGGAGGGCCGCAGCTCTGCACAGTTTTGCTCCAACCCAAATCAAACAGAAGAATCTTGAACACCTTGATTACTTGCATTAGTTGGCCCAAGGCTATGCCTAGAAATTCTGTCCATAAAAATTATAAACAAAACCAGTGACAATTGTGCTGGAGCACAACATGCACCGGGGACAAGTCTGACTTATTGACGGCAATGCAAACAATAATCTTGCGCTGTCCGTACAGGGACTGAACAGTCCTTAACAGAGCACCTCTAACCCTATACTTCCAAAGTGTAAGATTTTATTATTTCAGCCCAACAACGGAATCCAATAAATGTGTGTAGGCCTTTTTTAGAGCTTCTGAAAGGAATTCTGTTATTTATTAGAATTTATTTATATTAGTTTCTAGCTCTGAATTTAATCTGACTTTCAAATTTAGACTGTATTTCTAAATAGGAACGGGTCATATTTGTCATTCATTAATCAATTTAGAGTTTTGATTTATATCTGATCCTATTCTCTTCAATTATACGTTCAATAGGGACCAGACGCTGCATAGAGTTTCACACCCCACATTTGCTTTATTTCTCATGGACACTATCTCAACATTCTGAAGTTAGTCAGAAGATGCATAGTTAACTAATACCCAATTAGTCCTGATGCCACTTGTTCACTTGTATTAAAAGTGTAGTAGGTTTAGTAAATTCCATAAAACTTGCTCATATCAGTAATTAAACAAATTAAAAGGTCTTCATGCTGCCATGCCTCCTGCTTTGTACAGTCAAATGAGCCTTAAAATCTATTAAATCATGTCACAGCATAGAAGTACACACCACAAAATCCACTGAATATAATTATTTCAGGAGAATACAGAATAAATCAAAGCTTAACACTTTATTTTCCAGATAAAGTGTATCATGCCAATTGGAGAATTAAACAATAAAAGCCAATTCAGAAGTAAATGCACAACACAATTTACTCAAAGAGTATAGATGAATTGTCCAAATTATACATAGTGTTGAGCTTGAGAACTCTCCACTAAGGGCTGGTCTGAATACAGACTCGTGCCTCTAGACATTTCTTCTTTCTCTTTAAATGCTCTAGGAGAGCAATGAATCATTCTTTTGTTAAAGTTAACCAGTGACTTAAATATTTACTCATCTGTTTGGGATTTAATCAAAAGTTATCAAAGATAAGGCACAAAAACGTGTTACCAGTCACACCTGAGTATTTATCACTACCAGAGGGGAAGGAAAGTTCAGGGAAGAGGGCAAGTATGTGTCAAAGTCTATCCTGGGCATTTTCTCACATGTCCTCTACTTAAGATTTCAAAGTTTTTATTGTTTTCTCTAAGGACACATTTACTTTTGAGTAAAATTCATCCCTATACAGAGCACTTCCCCACAAGGGAATGCCACAAGGGAAATCAAGTGCTTTCTCCAAGTCCACAAAACACACGTGGAGCAGTTGTGCATACTCCTATGAACACTCTACCACTCTTGTGAGTATAGAGCCGATCAGTCTTCCATGGCTTGGACAAAAACCACACTGTTCCTGAATCCAAGAATCAACCATTGCCCGGATCCTCCTCTCAAGTAACCTGGCATAGACTTTTTCGGGGAGGCTTGGGAATGTGACCCCCCTAGAGTTGGAACACACCCTCTGGTCCTTCTTATAAATGAGACGTACTGTTTCCGACCTCCAGGCGATATTGAAGAAGCATGTCAGCCAAGACAGCCAGAGACTTGAGGTACACATGGTGTATCTCATCCACTCTGCTGTTTTAAACTGCTGAGCTTGCAAACTACCTCAGTGACTTCAGCTTTGGTGATGGTGGAGTCAACCCCTGTATTCCCAGTTTCTGCTTCCTCAATAGAAGACATGTCAGTGGAATTGATGAGATACTTAAATTATTCCTTTTACTGTCCGACAACATATCTAGTCTAGGTCAACAGCTCCCCACTTTTGCTGTAAACAGTGTCGGTGTAGAACTGCTTCTCCCTCCTGAGGTGCCAGACAGTTTCCCAGAATTTTTTTGAGGCCAACCAGTTGTCTTCCTTCATGGTCTTCCAGAACTCTTCCCAGGCATGATTTTTATTTATTTAGATTATTATTTTTTCTTCTGCAATGGCCCGAGCTGCCACTAAGCCTGGCAGGACTCTTTGGATATTGAATTCCCCCAATAGAGTAATGGAGTCCCCAGTCAAAGCACCTCCAGCACCCCTCCCAAGGACTCCAAGAAGGCCAGGTACTTTACACTGATGTTCGGCCCTAAGGCACAAACTAAAGGCTACCTTTCCCAGACTTGAAGGCGCAGGGAGGTGAGCCCTTTCATTCACTGGGGAAAACTCCAACAGATGGTGGCTAAGTTGGAAAGCTACAAGCAAGCTCACACGTCCCTGCCATCTCTCGCCGTGTGCAACTCCAGAGTAGAAGAATGTCCAGACCTTATTAAAAAATTGAGTTCCAGAGGCCAGACCGTGTGTGGAGGTGAGCCCGAGTATCTCTGCAGGAGGAGCTGTAAGGGCAGGTGCATTGTGGAACGGTGCACTTCCCTCACTAGGAGGGAAGGAGCTTGTGCTTGTGTGGGAGGTTGAATAGTACTGACTGGAGATGGTGCCATGTTGCTCCTTTGGACTGAGCTCATCCCACAGAACCCATCCACCAAACACTCACATACAAGCTCCATGGTTGAGCCCCGGCTGCGCCATACCGGGAGACATGACAGACCTCAATCTTTTGCTTCTCATAAGGGGTTTTGCACTGGTCTGATATTAGTCTGATTTGTCATTGTAGGAATGGGATTTTACTTCAGCGGTTTGAACTGTAGATCTGCCGAATCGCTAAAATGTTATCAGTATGATGATGAAAAACTGTACATTTCTAGTCAAACCAACCTTCTGCAATCTTATGCCAAAAACAAAACTAAGGGCAGTTTTAATAGCTAAAAATGTGGGAGATCTTTGCTATTATGTGATTGTATTGTACTGCAATATAGAGCAATTAATTGTTAGATTAAATTAAATGTAATTCACAAATACTTGTAAAAAGAAATTAATGACAATAATTTAATATGGTTACAGCTGAATTAAACATCTGATAAAAAGATCTGATAATAATTGTACCCAGCTTGAATGAAATTAAATTTACCGGAGAGAAAAAAAAAGAGAGAGAGAGAGAGAGAGAGAGAGAGAGAACAGATAGTAGGTCCCAAAGAGAGCTAGATTACAGTTCAGGTGGCAGATACACTCTGTCAGTTAAATTAAATACACATCTCTTTGCATTAGCATACACATAAAACACAAAAGCTTTTGAAATCCAAATCCTCTAAAGGATTGTTAGGCTGCATTGATTAGGGCAACCAGAGCCAGAAACACTTCCCAAAATACATTATAAATTGAAAGGCATCTACGCTTATGTTAGTCAGTTTTTCCATAACCCTGAACCACATCGTATCCTGAGCAGATGTTATGGTGATCATAGAGGAGTGGAGAGCATGAGACTGATTTTTGAAAGACCCCAGTGACAGATGAGTCTCGCATTGATACCGTGGGCCAACCCGAACACCTGCCAGTGACCTACTCACTTTCACTTGTTCGTCAATTGGTGAAGTTTTGTTCCTCGCCACTGCCACCACTGGCTTGCTTGGTTTTGGGACTTATGGAGCTGCGCATTGATGGGTTTGCTCTTCAGTGTTTGGACTTTCAACAGTTAAAATCAAACCACACTGAACTGAACTAAACTGAAATTCAACTCTAAAAAACGAGACTGATACAGTTTCAATTTACAAGAACTTCTATGTTAAGCTGCTTTGGCACAATCTACCTTGTAAAAACACTGTAAAAATAAAAATGAATTGAATTAAATAGAGCCAGAGAGAATGACTCAAGATCAGAAAAGATCAGAGCAGTAGAAGAGCAAAGAAGGAAAGAGCCTGAGCAAATTATATATCCAATTTGTCTCTTTCTTGATCATGTGACCAAAGCCCAAATACAGAGACATACAAACTGACCAATCAATATGTGACCATATCATAAAAAATAAAAAAAACAGGTCCACACACATCTTAGTCATTCCCTGATCCTTATAAGCACTGCCTTTGGAATCTGTACAGGCCTTCATGGTGAAAAATACATGTTTTGCAATAAAACAAATGCATATGATAATTTACATTATTGCTGTTACTTAAGACCTTTTTGACTTGAGAGACCCTACCAGGGGCATTAGCCACCGAAAACATAGGTCTTAGGATCACTCAGGCACTCAAACCCCTCCACCACGATAAGGTGACAGATCATAGAGGAGTTGAGGAGCATTTATGATGCATGTATGTTGTTCATTTGAATGACCTATTTTACATCACAATTCAGAGAGAAATATATATGATAACAGTGTGTGACACATTCCTGACCTTCCTACTCAATAAAGGACCAATAATGACTCCTGTATTCTTTACAGAATGAATGAATTCTCTCATTATCTCCACACTTCTATTATTTTGAACACAACCATTTCACACCCAACAGCTTTATTGTTTTTCTATTATACTACTACAGTCACAAGTAAATTATTTGCAGTGCACAAATATCACTATTGCTAATAACATTGATTCAAGAGGTCACACATATTGTGTTGCTATTTTGTTACAGTTGCATGTATATATGTATATACATTTCTAAGCCAATGTTTGTTTACTGACTGAATGTAAATCTGTGTGTTTACAGTCTGGATCATGGAGGAGAGAAGAGGATAACAGCAGGAGTAAAGAAATGTACGTCTACACACAGAGATACACACAGCTGTACTGAGTGTTGTTGTGTTAAAAACGTGTCTCTTCCTGTGTTCAGATTCCTGTTTTCTCACACTGGATCCAAACACCGCAAACACTGAGCTCATTCTGTCTGAGGAGAACAGAAAGGTGACCCATGTGAGAGAGAAACAGCCATATCCTGATCATCCAGACAGATTTGATCATCATCTTCAGGTGTTGTGCAGAGAGAGTGTGTGTGGACGCTGTTACTGGGAAATTGACTGGAGTGGAGATGGAGTGGAAATAGCCGTGTCATATAAGAGCATCAGGAGGAAGGGAGGAAGTTATGAGTGTTGGTTTGGATGTAATGCTCAGTCCTGGAGTTTGATCTGCTCTTCGTCCAGTTTCTCATCCAAACACAATGGCAGACAGACGCATCTCCCAGTAAAGCATATCAGCAATAGAATAGGAGTGTTTGTGGATCAAAGTGCAGGATCTCTCATCTTCTACAATAGAGACACAATGAGGCTCATTTACTCAGTCCAGACCACATTCACTGAGCCGCTCTATCCTGGGTTTACTGTTTTTATTACTGGATCATCAGTGAAGCTGTGCTGATCACTGAGAGACTGATGAGAGATTTACCTCTGCAGGATCGAGGCTGAATTATTCTTTAAGTGATCAGCGTATCTCATGGCGCATGCCTTGCATGTAGTCATGCATTTATACTTCTGCATTCTATGTGTTCCACTGCGAAAACACTTCTGAAACAGTAGCTGGCAGTGGGGTTTTTATGTTTCTCTGTGTACAGTTTCTTCACGGGTGTTTTGTTTACACTGAAAATACCTGTAATTTCTATTTTTTTTTCAATTCATTTTATTTCTATAGCGCTTATACGATGTAAAATGTGTCAAAGCAGTTTAACATAGAAGATTATAGTAAATTAAAACTCTGTCAGTCCAGTTTTCAAAGTTTAAGTTCAGAAGAGAGCTATAAATCAATCAAATCTGTTAGGTGTCTACTTTTTTGTGTACACAATAACAACAAATGTGTGTGCTTTAGCAAAATAAGGATGATAAACAGTGTAGGCATTCTTTCTTTTTTCTCCGCAAACTCTCTGTTTTTAAAAACACATCCGTAAAATGCACTGAAACTCTACGAAAACAAAACACACAGACATGAGACACATGTCTATAGAAAGCTTGAAGTGTCTACTTTTAAATGCAGTGAGTGCTTGTTAAAAAGAAACATTGTTTGATAAAGTAATCAGTATGAAACCAACATTATGGCTAGTTCCCCCTCGGCATGGGAACTTCAATGCTATGTGGAAACTTCCACTATGGGGATTTCATTCAGTAAGCCAATCATCTGAAAGAGTATGTAAATGGGCCAATGAATTGCCAATGAGTTGGCAGCGTCAGCCTGCACAGCTGATGCTCGTCGCAATTAATTTGCCGATAAAAGTACAGCGCATGCTAAGCTGAGCATCATTTTCGCTTCAGAGACTTCAACACCCTTCTGAGAGTCAATGAGCGTTCCTCCAGCTGTGATTTAGACAGAGAGTGAACAAGAGCGATCTCCCGGTCCAGAGTGTGGTACATGCGGCAGCAGATGGTCAAGCAGTTTGTATTTTTGCAATTTTCCCTAAAAGCGTGTCTTTTTCAAGATGTCGCTCCGACTGTGCGTTACTGGATGTGGTGGTTTCCTGTCCCCGGATGATGGGCACAAGCACTGCGTTTCATGTCTGGGGGTCCAGCATGTTAATGCGGTGCTCGCGGGAAGTCCATGCCACCACTGCGATGGCATGTCTGTTGCGCATTTAAGATTGCAGCTAGCTCTTGCAAAAGGGCGAACCACCCCAGCTGTCCCCTGCACTGCAGTGGGCACTCGGGCAGATCTGAGGGTTCCAGTGGGAGTCAATCCGCCGCCCCCAGGTCTGCGAACCTCCCGCTCCTTCAAGCGCTCCATTCAAGCTTTGAGCAGTGGAAGCGATCCGTGTAAGTTTCTAGGTATACTAGAAACTTCAAGGGAGGTGTGTTGAAGGAAGTTGGAGCTAAACTATGCCCTCCAGGACCGAGATTGGACACCCCTGGTCTAACCAGATGGTAGGCCTCTCGCTCCATGACACTGGGGACCAGACGTCCAGTGGTGCATCCGAGGGTGGGCTTTCATTGTCTGATGAGGATCCGGACCTGCTTCCCCCCTCCAGGCAGGTGAGCACTGTGTCGGATCCCAAAACGGACATGTTAGCTGTGCTTTCCCGGGCTGCTTCGGCCGTGGGGTTGGAAATGGTTTATCCCCCAACTCCGCAGCCGGACCGACTAGATGCAGTGTTTCTTCTAGGATTTTTTCCAGCTGTAGCGGCAGGACTTTTACACGGATGTGCCAACTACCTATGGGTGTTATTTCAATGACACATGTTGTGAGCGCATTTATGTAATACGAGCATGCGAGTCTCTGCTTGCGCGCTGATTTCCTCTGTTCGTGCACAACTTCACACTCTGAAATATACGCTGCTCAAGTGCGTTAGTGCGTTTATGTGACGAGTACATCTCCAACATTTATTTGCTAGGAATATTTATGAATCTTCCCGGTAGACCTACAGAGCGGCGTTAATGTGTCCTGAAGTAAAGTGAAACAGCTGAAGTAGCTGAACAGTCCTGAAGTAAAGTGAAACCGCTATAAACTCCAGCCAGATAAAGTCATTGTATGCAGAACCATAGACCTTTATCTATACAGTATAAGTATGGAAACTGTGTTCATCTTAACTGAAAGCTACGTCGTGTTTGCTGGTCTCACGTCTCACGCACGCCAACATGTCACCGTAAAGGGTTAAACAAATAACGCACAGCACTACTACGGTTAAAGAAAAGTTTTAGCTGTTATAATTCACTTACCTTTTAATACGTTTTGGTGCTATTATAACCTGCTATTAAAAAAACAACAATGACTGAATGTTTTGAATGGGAAGCTGTAATATAGCCGTGGCGGGATGAATTTTGGTGTGGTGCCCCGCCATGGAAGAATGAATGTAGCGGAAACCATGAGATGGGTGCTACATTGAGGATGCCAAGAAGGCTAGACCTTCTAAGCTTCTCGTCCCCTTCTTCCCGGAGGTGCACACCAGCCTCACACAGTCTTGTAGGGCACCTTTTTCTGCCCGATTTGCGTGCACCTCCACCCTCATCACTCTTGACGGTGGTGCAGCCAGGAGGTATTAGCCAATCCCGTGGGTCGAGCGCGCCATTGTGGTCAATCTTTGTCCGTGTGGGGCTTCTTCCTGGCAGGGTCCGTCTTGTCTCCTGTCCAAAGCCTGCAGGTTATCTGCCTCCCTCGGAGCCAGAGCCTACAGAGCTGCGGGCCAGGCTGCTCCCGCCTTGCACGCTATGGCCACCTACCAGCGCTACCAAGCACAGGCGCTGGCCCAGCTGCACGAGGGTGGTTCCCACCCAGGCTTGTTACACAAGCTCTGCACCGCAACCAACTATGCTCTTCGAACCACTAAGTCCGCTGCGTGTGCTCTGGGAAGGAAGACGGCCACATTAGGGGTTCAGGAACGCCACCTCTGGCTAAACCTGGCAGACATGCGCAAAGTTGACAAAGTTCGCTTTCTTGACTCCCCCATATCCCAGGCTGGCCTGTTTGACGACACTGTTGGTGAATTCACGCAGGAATTCAAGGCGGTGAGAGAGCAGTCAGACGCAAAGGGCAATGTCATCTATCGGCGGGACCGTAAGGCCGCTCCGCCTGCTGAGCCATTCACATCTGCTGCTCCTCGCCGAGGGCGCCCGCCTACCAGAGCTACCCCGCCCCCGCCTGCACCTCCAGTGAAGCGGTCGCGTCAAGCACCTCGTAAGCAGGCAGTCCTGCAATGAAAGAGCACTTTTCCGTTCCCCGGATGTGACAGCCCAAACTCTACCAGTCTGGGACGCGATGCCTTCCAGCTCGCAGGTTCGGTGCATTTCGCCAGTGGCTCACGAGCTGTGGGAAGACGGCCTCCTTTCTTTCACTCCCCGAGCCCCCCCTCCGGAGTCTGGGTACGAGGTGAGAGTGAATCTCTTGCCTCCAGCTCTTCCGTGGGACCCTAGCGCTTCTCGGATCAGCACACCCACTCTGCGATGCACCATTACTGGTACGTCAGCGATTGTAGCGATAAAGCCATTAGCGAGGGTTCTGTCTGCCTGGTTAGCGCAGGCCAGCCCTTCGCGGTGGCTCATATGCACAATCAGACTCAGCTATGCGATTCAGTTTGTGAAACTGTTCAAACAGTTCAAGTTCACGGGTGTGTGTTTTACCAGGGTCAGCTAGAGGAGATTGCTGCCCTCCTGGCGAAGGATGCAATTGAGCCAGTCCCTCCAGCCGAGATGGAAAGCGTGCAGGGCTCGAGGATCTTATGAGCTTAGGGCTCTCTCCCAGGACAAGTGTGAACTCTTAAATACATATCAAGTTAGTGAAAATGAAACCATTTGATAGATTTGATAACCATTTGATAGATTGTATTGGCTTGTTTCATATGCAAACAAGTATCTGCATCTGAAATGGTGTGAACCAAATGGCCTACAGAAACTCAAGAGTTATGACCCAACCAAAGCAGTTGGGTAATCTCCAGGGGGTTACATCCTTTGTTATAAAGTAGTGTCTCACTCACAGTACTTTGGGTTAAGTTACTAATGAGTTAACATCACTGCTGAGGAACTGCACTATTCATCGTCTTCAATAAAGCAATAAAGTCTTCTCCCTCCTGATCTTTGGTCAGCTTACTTATTTGATGTATTAGAGCAGGGGTTGGGTATGTTTTTTCAGCAAAGAGCCATTTCTAGCAAATGCATTTTTTTAAAGAGCCACCTGACACACACACACACACCAATATATATATATATATATATATATATATATATATATATATATATATATATATATATATATATATATATATATATATATATATATATATATATAGTGTTGGTAGCATAATCTGATGGGTAGTATCGGTCTTTGTCAGTCAAGTGCATTTGATGTGTGTGAGACGTCACACCTCCGCCATTTTTGAGGTATCACTTCTCGAGACAACTTGAGAGAGACAAATAACGCTAGAGAGAAACATGCCATAAAAAGGTCAAGCTGGAGAAGTACA
Organism: Danio kyathit; assembly: GCA_903798195.1. NCBI lineage: Eukaryota > Metazoa > Chordata > Actinopteri > Cypriniformes > Danionidae > Danio > Danio kyathit. Next base: position 136,738 of record CAIGQS010000102.1, read on the forward strand.
AGAAAACTGAGAGTACGCAGTACCGCAATAAACTAAACAAAGATGCCAGGGATCGTCATTTTGATAAACCATCTTACATTCAGGATATAGATCTGTTTGAATTAACTGCAAACCAACAGATTTGTGCTGCCGCCGACTCCTCATTGCTGATAATAATAATGACATGTCATACTGTGACGAGCTGGTAGCGGTCACTTAATGTCCACAAGGGGGTGACGTATTTTAAAAACCTCTCTAAATCGTGGTGCAAAAGTATAAAAGAAGAAAGTGTTTGTTCACCAGGTAGCAGAGCATGCGGAGCTTCGTCCAGGAGCTCAGGCAATGACCCACGTAGGAGGGGACGTTTTCGCGACCTTGCGCAACGTTCCCTAAAAGTTCTGTAAAGGTGACGAAAGTTCCAAACCTTTACAGAACATTCGGGATGTTCTTAAAACGTTCTCCTTTGGTTATGAAAGTATTGTTGTTCAACGTTCCCAATATGACTTTAGGGGAACGTCCTGTATTGTTTATTCTACTGTCATCTAGCAACGTTAAAAAGAGAACATCTGGGACTTTAAAAGAACGTTCCCAAATGGTCCTCTGTTGGTCAGATGATAACGTTCCCGATGTGACTTATGGGGGACGTTCTGCTTTGGTCATTCTGCGGTCATACGGCAACGTTAAAAAGAGAACATCTGGGACTTTAAAAGAACGTTCCCAAATGGTCCTCTGTTGGTCAGATGATAACGTTCTTAATATGACTTATGGAGGACGTTCTGCTTTGGTCATTTTGGGGTCATACAGCAACATTAAAAAGAGAACCTCTAAGACTTTTACAGAACGTTCCCAAATGGTCCTCTGTTGGTCAGATGATAACGTTCCTGATGTGACTTATGGGGGACGTTCTGCTTTGGTCATTCTTTAGTCATACAACAAAGAGAACATCTGGGACTCTAACAGAACGTTCCCAAATGGTCCTCTGTTGGTCAGATGATAACGTTCCTGATGTGACTTACGGGGGACGTTGTGCTTTGGTCATTCTGCGGTCATACAACAAAGAGAACATCTGGGACTCTAACAGAACGTTCCCAAATGGTCCTCTGTTGGTCAGATGATAACGTTCCTGATGTGACTTATGGGGGACTTTCTGCTTTGGTCATTCTGCGGTCATACGGCAACGTTAAAAAGAGAACATCTGGGACTTTAACAGAACGTTCCCAAATGGTCCTCTGTTGGTCAGATGATAACGTTCCTGATGTGACTTATGGGGGACGTTCTGCTTTGGTCATTCTTTAGTCATACAGCAATGTTAAAAAGAAAACAATGAGGATAAATTAATGTATTTTTAAACTTTTTATCTTATTAGCAAAATTTCACATGCATAAACAAAACTTGCTTAATCTCCTATTAGTTTTGTTTGTTACTTTTATATTTCTTCACTGTTAAAAAACAAAATGTCTAAAAGAGTATGATACACTCAATCCCTTGGTACATTGTAATCCTTATTCATTACAATTGAAAATGATGTATGCTTTTTTCATTTTGTCTTATTTGTTCTTATTTTGTATTGTTCTTATTTGAATGTTACCTATTTCAATTTATACTTTTCAATAAATAACACTTAAAAAAATAATAAATTATTAATATCTCTTGCTATGCAAATGTATTTTATATGAAATATCTTATTCAGGTCAGTACTAAAAAAAATACATGCATTTTAAAAACCCTCATTTTAGTAAAATAATCATGTTGCAAATTCTGCAAGGTGTTCATAAACATTTGACAACAACTACATTTTTCTATCTCATTTATAAACATCATTTATTTGAGCCAAGTTCTCATTAAAATAATAATAAAAATAAATTTCAATCAAATAGTATCTGTTATTTCCCTATCTTTGTGGAACGTTAGCGTTTTAAACCAATACAAAGGTCACGTGCGGCGTACGCCCCAATAGTGGTGGAGGTGGGCGGGGCATGTATTCCAGCGTCCGTTGATCCAGACTGAGGACATTTTGGCGGCCTTTTTCCGGCTAGCAGCAGTTTATGTGGTGAGTATGACTGTTAATTTGATTAAGTTAAGTATTTTAATAAGTACTTTTTTGTGTAACCATAAATCATAGTTTGCAGTGGGGAAGGCCTTTTCTCCGACATGCTATGACTGACCGTGGGCACCAGGTCGCCCGCAGGCCTGTTCTAAAAATAGCTCACCATAGCGCTTATACCATTCATTCATTTTGAACGAATCTTTAATGTGACTCGAGAACAACAATGAGTCATCTCAGGGAGTGATTCTTTCATTCGGGTATGCGCACATTTGTGCAGGTGGAGGAGAAGACTAGTTTATTTTTTCGAGTCCTCTATCGGTTTTGAGTCATTCTTTCATCGCGTGAAAGACAGAAGCCAATCATTTGCGTGTAGAGCCAGAAAAGGTTTAATTCGTTCATCTCTTGAGTCCTCGGTTTTGACTCATCTCTTTACATGCTGTCGCGTGATGAACGAACGATTCATAAACTCGAAGACACAAAAGGTGAACTAATCATCGGTGTTTTCGGCTCATACTGTGCATTGGTTAAGCTTATATGAAACTGTCAGTGTCTGGTGAACTAACGACTCAAATTTAAAAACCAGAGATGAGGTGACCAGAGTGAATCATAGACAAAACAGCAGGTAAACAATGAAGGATTATTTTCTCTTTCTTAGTATAGTAGCGTTTTGTGACTAGTCTGTAGTGTGATCAACGTTTGGGCTAGTTGTAGATGTGTTTGGAAGCGTCTCGTAACATTTTAATGTTATTTTGGCAAATTGAACGAATCCAATGACTCGAAAAAAGATTCGTTCATCTCAATGAACGAGACTCAAAGGTCCGAGTCAGTAAAATGATCCGAACTTCCCTTCACTAGCATACAGGGGCAACCACGTTAAAAGTGGTTAGAAGAGTGTCGGCTATGTTAAAAAAATGCTGTAAATTTGGTGATAATTTTAGTAAAATCTTAAAGTTAATTTATGTTACACAATAATCTGTACAGGGCAACCCAGTGGCGCAGTAGGTAGTGCTGTTGCCTCACAGCAAGAACGTCGCTGGGTCGCAGGTTCGAACCTCGGCTGGGCTGGGTCAGTTGGCGTTTCTGTGTGGAGTTTGCATGTTCTCCCTGGGTTCGCGTGGGTTTCCTCCGGGTGCTCCGGTTTCCCCCACAGTCCAAAGACATGCAGTACAGGTGAATTGGGTAAGCTAAATTGCCCATAGTGTATGAGTGTGAATGTGTGTGTGGAAGTTCCCAGAGATGGGTTGCGGCTGGAAGGGCATCCGCTGCGTAAAATCGTGCTGGATAAGTTGGCGGTTCATTCCGCTGTGGCGACCCCGCAAGGGACAAAGCCGACAAGAAAATGAATGAATAATCTGTACAAACATGGTACAGCAGTGCATGATTAGTTAATAATTGTTAGTGGCTAATGAAAATAGTGTAGAAGTGATTATTTGAAAATGTATATACTTGCAGAGCTTTGTAGAAATAAAGTGTTGCATATTGATATTTATCCTACCTTGTTAAATCATTGTTGATAACTATTGTGAGAAATCATTAACATGATCAGTGTCTTCACATAGATGAATTTCATTAATTATTAATAATAACATATAAAGGTAAAGTTGGTTTTATATTCGGATATTCAGACATTCTCCTTAATAATATAACTTCAGAAATGTATTATTTGCAAATTCTAAATAGCAAAATCATATAAGCAGCCAATGACTATCAAAGTACAGCATTGTTTACAGTCAATTAGATAGTGCTAATGTTGTTTTGAAGTCATACTTGTGTAAAAGTCCATCTATTAGCCCAATGACGAAACTAACAGCATGGTCGAAGGTTAAATGCATGTAAGCCTTTTCTAGTGCTTCTGAAAAGAATTCTGTTATTCATTAGAGTTTATTTATACTCATTTTCTAGCTCCGAACTTTATCTGACTCCAATTTTAAGTGATCGTAATATTTAGACTGTATTTCTAATTATAAGAACGGATCACAATAATCATTTATGACTTAATTTAGAGTTTTGATCTATCTGTTCCCATACTCTTCAATTTATACGTTCATTACTGGTCAATCGCCGCACAGAGTTTCATGCCCCGGGAATGCATCAGAGCTCACGATCAGAATGCCGGCACTCTGAAATTAGTCAGAGGATACGGGATGAATTAATATTTAATTAGGCTGGTTGTACAATACTAACACATGCCAAAAGAAAACATCTCACTTAATCAAGATCCGTAACTTGCTAGTCTCAGTGGTTATAGAATTAAAAAGATCTCCAAACTACGGGGGCGATCCTACATATAGTCTATGGGTCTAATAATTTCCATAATTATGCCGCCATAAAGGTAGCGAAAATGACTTCACATAATCTACTGGATATAAAAGATTTCAGGAGAATTCAGGATGAGTCAAAACTTAACATTTTATTCGTCAGGTAAAATTGTATAATGCCAATTATATAATCAAACAATCATCAAGCCAATTCAGAGATGATATCTGTAACAATATAACATTCATTAACTCAAATATAGATTACAGAATTAAAAATGCATACCTGATCAGAGAAATACATTGCAGCACCAAATGAGTTGCTACAATGGGGGTCTTGGCTAACAAGATCTCCCCCGAGCAGTGTCCACCTTATACTTTTATACCCACTCAGAACAAACAGTCATAAATTCAAGACAATAGAAGCGTCACAGAGACTCTTGCCTGGTTACTTTGAGATGTTAATCATCTCTAGAGAGGGGGGAAGCATCTGGCAGATTATATCAAAGTCAAAAACCAAATCAACATATAAAAATGAAATATCATCGTGAAATTAAGACCACTTTACCAATCACACAGAGACATTTAAAATGATACCAAACATGAATACAGTGCTATAACATACATCATATTAAAACCTTGAGCATTTTATGTGGACTGTGAATTATGGAGAAAGGTAGCTTACAGGTCAAGAAGGGGGGCTTGAGGTGAAATGAGAGGGGGGTCTTTCTCGCATTACCCCCTGGCCTGTTGGCAGTCCACACCTATGTTTGATGTTTGAATGGTCAATAGTAATTAAAATAGAACAGTTGGACAGCTGTAATCCTGTAATCCTTATCTTCTTAGACTCGAGAGTCTGTTTTTATTGCATCTCATGAAATTCCATATCAGCTCTCAGGATCTGCCATAGTGAAGAGGTTAAAAGCCATCTTACAGATCCTTACAGACGGCCCCTGGTCCCTTGGAGCAATTCTAAAGAGTCTCTAAGGGAACACAAGATAATTTGGATGGCTTTTTCCGAGTGATGATGTCGACTGGAGATAACAATGTTGTCACCTGAAACCAAAATGTTATGCATATGGAGTTGAGCTTATGCTCAAGTTGCTGCTCAGGCATTTCTGCCATCAGCGTTGTTGGATTTGTGTCCATCTGTGGTGACATTCAGTCCATAAGATGACAAAGTCCAGTGCATTGATCAAACAGGTTGCAACTCTCGTTGTATTTAGGGAAACATCCATGTGCATTAGATTTTATCTGCTCCACGGAAAAGACCTCTGTCAGTTTCAGACATAGGGTGAAGTTCACAAGGCAGATCATATATGTTCACCGCTTAGGGAATAATGTCACTGATGATGCTCCACTGTATGCAAGACACTTGAAAAACATTTGAATGACCATGCAATAATGGAATAAAATGAGCTTTTCATCACTGTAGAATGGGTAAACAAAAAGATAATGACCATGTTCAAAGTGTGAGAGGTAAATAAGATCTTAATAAGTCCTAAATTTAGTGGTAGTAAATTCCCAGATGCTTCTCTCCCATATGATGGAACATTTGATATGAGTAATTTGAAGAAAAGGTGTACAGGCCTATATAACCAGTATATTACCAGTGGTATGCATAATAAAATATATATAACATCAATAAGAAAAATACACAATTTCACAATTACAATCATAAAATTGTCTATATAAATGGTTCAATTGAAATAACATAAATGCAAATTTAAGGTTTAACTAAATCAACAAGAGAATGAAAATTCAAACAAAGATTTAAAACCTTCAGGATTTTTCCTTCTTCATTCTTTATGTAACTGATGTACAGGCTAAAGTCACATTCAATAATGCAGGTATAATTTAGAATTTGGTTGAATTATTAGAGCCTGCATTTTTAGTTTTAGTTGTTTTTATCAATTTTGAGTTTTCAAAAGTCACTGTTGGAAAATAGTGGGCCCTACTATTTTGCAACAGGGCTAATGAATGAACATGAATGGATTAAACATCTAAAGAGACTAGTAGCCTCGTTTAGATTTTGCTAATTCACAAGTTGAAATAATTTGATATGTGACTGTATCCATGCACGAGACTTCTGCACATTACTACATCAATACACAGCAATTTGAAAAACCATAAAGTTGCAAAATTGTTTACCACAATTGATATTTAAATAATGTCTCCACATTGTCCTATATGTATGAGCTGAATAATGTATGATAGATATGAATGAGGTAAATCATTTTTTTAAACTGGATAGTCGACATATACCAGTTAAAAATACTGTGAGGTTGCAGCAATGAATGTGTGTGGTGTGTGTTTGTGTGTATGAGATGGGTGAGGTTTAATTATAATTTGTGTTGCAAAATTTTGATCCAGCGCTACACTGGGAGGCCATGTAGATAAACATGTGTTAGTGTATTTATGGGGTGTGATTGGCCTCCTTAAATACCTTTGTCACCCATCTCATGCAAAGCTGTGTGTCCTGTCTGGATACAGGCAGGTTTAGGCAGTCGTCAACCTGAATGGTAAAATAAATGCAGAGAGTAAAACAGTTTTATCTGAGCCTTTACACAAATTACATTAAAATAGCTGGTACTATTTTAATTCTCCATGTATGGTCTTAGCCAAACAGGTTTTACAATTGGCATCAAATTAAATGCCATTAGAATTTGTGTTGGTTTACAAAGACATTTCATTCTCCTGATCCTGTTTTTGCAAAGCAAAGCGTCAGATAAACTGAGCATCGATGGTCAAATTTGAGCATGTCCTTTTAAACTTCTTTTGCATTTGAACTTTCAGTCCGCCACAATGTTTTATGAACTCAGATTTACTGAGATATGTTTTATTCATTCTGGTCAGATCTGTGTTTGAAGCATCAGTTCCTCAATTTGGATGCTGTGATTTTCATTTAGCAATGAAAATTTAGGAATGCTGATCAGATTCCCCATCTTATACATCTCTGTATTTTATATATGAATTTCTGCCAAAGATTGTATTGCACACAACTTTGATTATGTGCCCAATTAAATGAATCTCCTGATTAAATTTAATACTAGGTATTGCTCTCCCAGAGAGGGATATTTTAGTTTAAAATAATTTTATCACAGAGTTCCAAGGAAAGGTACAGATATGTACCTCCCCTTGTTACTCAGTCACAGCTTTAAGTAAATTCTGCAAAGTTTAGACCAATAGACTCCTTTAAAGAAGACATTTTCTTTGTTAATGCAATTATGAAAGAAACTCTAGCCTCATGGCTAATACTGTACTCCTGTTAGTGGTTTAAACTGCAGCTATATTGAGAATAGCACAGTTTTCCCCTTTTAGGAGACAAACTCATTTACCATAAAAACACGTACCTTAAAATTAATTAATTAATTTCAGCATACAGTTAATTCCATTTTGATACATGACATACGGTCTAAAATGCATCTGTGGCCTCTAAAACCTCAAACCCAAGTGTTTCCACACCTGCAGTAAGAAAATCATGTTTTAGGAATTACTCAGTCTATGTGTATATTATCACAAAATACTGTTGGGTTCTATGGCAATGAAAAAGTGTCTAGCACAATTACAAATATGAAAACGCAATCAGTCTATAACCCTGCCTATTAACTAATAAAGCCATTACTATTGGGTTAACGTTTACCGAGAGTATTTTTAATAAAATCAGGTCGATCAGTTTAGTTGACAAATTTTGGGCTTGTCGATTGATCCCATTAAAGATTTTTGCATAATTAAAAGATAAAGAAATTCTTTCTTTGTAATTTATTTTCTCTTTCCGTTTTCTCTCTTCCCTACTTACTGTTTCCCATCTTTAACTTCTTTTCCATCTGCTGACTTCTTTTTAATGTTTTAGCATTAATAAAGACCCTCATTTTCTTGCTACATGTACTCGCTCTCCTTTTCAAACTTGCTTTGTCCATTTTTCATCCATTCAATTTTCTTTTCTCTTCCTAAATCATGCTGAATCACTATGAGATTTAAATGCCATTATTGGCTGTGATAATATAATATATCATGATGTTGTTATGATATAAGGTATATTATCTTAAAATGGAATGAATTTAAAATATATTTTATTACTGTACTCTGTAGAGTCTGCCGAGTTAACAAATCAGAATGACTGAATCTCAACTTACTGGTCTTTTAGAAGTCTCGCTTTTGATTTGATCATGTGCTGCAGTTGTTTTTACATTTTCTCTGTGTGCACAGGATTAAGTTAAACTGGAAACCAGTCATAACCTTTGTTGCCTGGGCATTTAGTGAAACGCAAGTACATACTGCTTGAAAACACAAGTCAATCATTGCTTGGTTTAAAGGTTTTGTGAGGAACATTCTTTAGCAGATCTTTCTTGATATGTGAATGTTTGAAAGGGTATCTCAGGGCAAATGCACAATACACATCTTCTAGATGTATGATCTTATCTGTCTAGGGTTGGGTGTAATTAATCACAAAGTAAATAGTCGCTGTAATCCAAGATTACTTTTTGCCAGGGGCAAAGTAAGGAATTATTTCTCATTCTTAGATAATTTAATTGCCTAAAATGTTATATATAATTTTAATCATTTTATTTAAATCAAATTAGAGAAGTAGGGTGATCCCTATTTTACCTATCTCAAATAATGTAAGTTTATGAAAATATAGTGTCATTTATTTGAAATCTTGTGTTTTCTATTAAAACAACACTAAACCTTCCGGTTTATTTTATTTCTATTACCCATGCAATTTATTCATGTGGAATTTTAGTCTTTAGTCAAGCAATTAAATTACTTATTGAGTAACTGAGTTACTTTTCAGGCAAAACCATTAGAAACCTAAATTAACTACAACTGTAGTGATGTAATTAATAATTTTCCTTTTGTCTTTTTTGTTTTTAAAGTAACTCTCCCAACACTGATCCTGTCCTTATCTGCCTTACAGCTTTGAAACTCATAAGGGTGTAATAATGTAACGATTTAGACTGAGTCTTAAACAGCATTTTAAAAACTATTTTAAGTGTTTTTATAACTTCTTGAAAGAGTTTCATTACATTTAATTTATAAAATTAGGAATATTAAAGATTAATCTTTATCGAAAATAATTTATAGGCTTTGTTATAAGTTTCTGTGGCATTATAATCATATTTGATTTCGTTTTGTATGTAACTATTACTGGGTCAGTTTTCTGAACTATACTGCATGTGAGCCGTATTTCCCAATATAAATGTTATTTTAACAATTTCTCCAAACAGTAAAACAAAAGAACATGCTTTTTCTACATTCTTTTAGCGAATGCTTTAAATTTCTTCTTTAAGAATTCAAATTTTAGAGAACATATCAGGTCTAATGTTTCTGTTTGGAGAGAAAGTTTTTCTTTTGAAAAATTCCTATTTATAAATTTAATTGCACTGTATATGCCCTCTTTACATTCACATACAAAAGATTCTCGCAAGAATTTTCAGTTCATCTGATTACAACTTTCCCGAAATTCTTAAATATAACTTATTGTTTGTTTTCAATATTGCAAAGTTATTGCAACTTATTCAAGAAATAATCCTGAGTGGAAATTATTATATTTAGAATTCAGGTGTTAATTTACAGCTCTCTGTTGAGTATCAGAATAAAATCTGGATGATGTTATTCCATTTTAAAATGTAATCTCTTAAAGAGATCTTAGATTTGGGGTTTTTTAGTACTTCTTCTGCTACTCTGCGGCTATTATATCCCTGAAAAGGAATGTGGTTTTGTCTAATTCTCAGCCCCGCGGAGTTACGGACTCCGGTCTAATATTGAGCATTTCCGACTCATTCTACAAATGTGTCTATATGGGATGCATTATTCTTTCCCTCAACACTTCTAAAAGGCAAATAAGAATTGACTTACCCCAGCAGTAGGAAGAAGAGAAACTCAAACCTCTTTTCGGAGCATTTCTTTTGCATATCGCACTGAAAAGACATCACTCGCCTTATCTTTCTGGGAGATCACGGAGGGACGGTCACCAACTGTAAAAGTCCATCTATTAGCCCAATGACGAAACTAACAGCATGGTCGAAGGTTAAATGCATGTAAGCCTTTTCCAGTGCTTCTGAAAAGAATTCTGTTATTTATTAGAGTTTATTTATACTCATTTTCTAGCTCCGAACTTTATCTGACTCCATTTTAAGTGATCGTAATATTTAGACTGTATTTCTAATTATAAGAACGGATCACAATAATCATTTATGACTTAATTTAGAGTTTTGATCTATCTGTTCCCATACTCTTCAATTTATACGTTCATTACTGGTCAATCGCCGCACAGAGTTTCATGCCCCGGGAATGCATCAGAGCTCACGATCAGAATGCCGGCACTCTGAAATTAGTCAGAGGATACGGGATGAATTAATATTTAATTAGGCTGGTTGTACAATACTAACACATGCCAAAAGAAAACATCTCACTTAATTCAAGAACCGCACTTGCTAGTTCCAGTGGTTAAGGATTTAAAAGATCTCTATGATACCGCGTGCCATACTGCGTGTAATCTATATGTCTAGAAAATTCCAAAATTTATGCCGATCATAAAGGTAGCGAAAATGACTTCACATAATCTACTGGATATAAAAGATTTCAGGAGAATTCAGGATGAGTCAAAACTTAACATTTTATTCGTCAGGTAAAATTGTATAATGCCAATTATATAATCAAACAATCATCAAGCCAATTCAGAGATGATATCAGTAACAATATAACATTCATTAACTCAAATATAGATTACAGAATTAAAGAATGCATACCTGAACAGAGAAATACATTGCAGCACAAATGAGTTGCTGCAATGGGGGTCTTAGCTAACAAGATCTCCCCCGAGCAGTGTCCACCTTATACTTTTATACCCACTCAGAACAAACAGTCATAAATTCAAGACAATAGAAGCGTCACAGAGACTCTTGCCTGGTTACTTTGAGATGTTAATCATCTCTAGAGAGGGGGGAAGCATCTGGCAGATTATATCAAAGTCAAAAACCAAATCAACATATATAAATGAAATATCATAGTGAAATTAAGACCACTTTACCAATCACACAGAGACATTTAAAATGATACCAAACATGAATACAGTGCTATAACATACATCATATTAAAACCTTGAGCATTTTATGTGGACTGTGAATTATGGAGAAAGGTAGCTTACAGGTCAAGAAGGGGGGCTTGAGGTGAAATGAGAGGGGGGTCTTTCTCGCATTACCCCCTGGCCTGTTGGCAGTCCACACCTATGTTTGATGTTTGAATGGTCAATAGTAATTAAAATAGAACAGTTGGACAGCTGTAATCCTGTAATCCTTATCTTCTTAGACTCGAGAGATTGTTTTTATTGCATCTCATGAAATTCCATATCAGCTCTCAGGATCTGCCATAGTGAAGAGGTTAAAAGCCATCTTACAGATCCTTACACTAAAAACAACACAAAGTTTACACAAAATTATAGTCTTTTTCTGATAAATGTTCATTGGCTATATGAATTGTAAGAATAAATTAAAAGCTGTAATTGCCTGCCTTTTGTTGCTAAATGTTTATTTTTGTATGATTTATAACTGTTACTACAATGGTGCACCTATAAATGATATTGCTGCTAAATGATAATTAGCTATATGAATTATAGTTATTTATAACTGATGCGTTACAGTCATTCTGCTGTGAATAATAAAAATGTCTCAATGTTTATTATGGTTACTAATATGTTACTGTGTTATTATTACCCATCTGATAAAAGCACGTCTTTTGCTAACATATATTTATTATACTTAATAACAATTATTTATAACTATTGTGTTGTAATAGTAATTCTATTTTTATGTTTCTATTAATTAATATGTTTTTAATACTATCCCTTTACCATAGCAGAGAAATTAACTGGGAAATGTGATCTTTCTTTTGCTTGTTTCAAGCAACAGGCTACAGTATTGGAATTAATGCACTTGTTAAGTTTTATTTACATTTTATGTTCAGATGAGCACTAAGCCAAAAAGCCACAAGTGTAACCAGGGATGGATGCTGACAACAGGATGCGGATCCAAATGCAGGTTTATTTAAAGGGATGGTCAGACAAGCAATGATCAGTACAGGAGCAAACAGATGTATGAGGACAATCCAGAGTCGTAGTCAATATAACAGGCAAAAGGTCACAGGGATGGCAGCAGACAGGCAGAAACAGAGAATCAAGGCGAGGGTCCAAACACGACAAAGACAAAACAAGGAAACGCTTAGAATTGACACTGTGAACAGATGAACAAGACTCGGCAACTGGAGAGTGTGTGTTTGCTGTTTATATACTGTGTGTGTAATCAGTCCTTGAGCGGTTTCAGCTGTGGATGTAATCAGTGAAGATGTGGAACCGGTTGTGTGTGATGTCAGAGTATGCATGTATGGGGAATGTAGTCCATATGATGGTGGATTTGTAGTCCATGGGTGTTTGTGCATGTAAACCAGCGATCTAAGGGGAGAAGATCGCTGGTGATTGTGACAGAGCCCCCCCTTTAAGGAGTGGCTTCCAGACACTCCTATCATAGTTCAGGCGGGAGGTGGAGCGGAGGCGGAACAGGGGGAGGGATGGAGGGCCAGGACCATGCAGCTGAGGAGTGTCTGAAGCATGAAGCAGCAGTAGGCCCAGAGAGTGGAGCTGCGGAGGGCCTGGAGCGTGGAGCTGCGGAAGGCCCGGAGAGTGGAACTGCGGAGGGCCTGGAGCGTGGAGCTGTGGAAGGCCCGGAGAATGGAGATGTGGAGGGCCTGGAGCGTGGGGCTGCGGAAGGCCCGGAGAGTGGAACTGCGGAGGGCCTGGAGCGTGGAGCTGCGGAAGGCCCGGAGAATGGAGCTGCGGAGGGCCTGGAGCGTGGGGCTGCGGAAGGCCCGGAGAGTGGAACTGCGGAGGGCCTGGAGCGTGGAGCTGCGGAAGGCCCGGAGCGTGGAGTTGCAGAAGTTCTGGAGAGTGGAGCTGCGGAGGGCCTGGAGCATGGAGCTGTACAAGGCCTGGAGTATGGGGCTGCAGAGGGCCTGGAGCGTAGAGTTGCAGAGGGACTAGAGCTTGGAGTTGCGGAAGGCCCGGAGAATGGAGCTGCGGAGGGCCTGGAGCGTGGGGCTGCGGAAGGCCCGGAGAGTGGAACTGCGGAGGGCCTGGAGCGTGGAGCTGCGGAAGGCCCGGAGCGTGGAGCTGCAGAAGTTCTGGAGAAGTGGAGCTGCGGAGGGCCTGGAGCATGGAGCTGTACAAGGCCTGGAGTATGGGGCTGCAGAGGGCCTGGAGCGTAGAGTTGCAGAGGGACTAGAGCTTGGAGTTGCGGAAGGCCCGGAGCGTGGAGCTGCAGAAGGCCTGGAGAGTGGAGCTGTACAAGGCCTGGAGTATGGAGCTGCAGAGGGCCTGAAGCGTGGAGTTGGAGCTGCAGAGGGCCTGGAGCATGGAGTTGGAGCTGCGGAGGGCCTGGAGCATGGAGTTGGAGCTGCGTAAGGCCTGAAGAGTGAAGCTGCTGAGGGCCTGGAGCGTGGAGCTGCGGAGGGCCTGGAGCGTGGAGCTGCGTAAGGCCTGAAGAGTGAAGCTGCTGAGGGCCTGGAGTGTGGAAGGCCCGGAGAATGGAGCTGGAGCTGCGTAAGGCCTGAAGAGTGAAGCTGCTGAAGGCCTGGAGTGTGGAGTTGCAAAAGGCCTGGAGCATGGAGCTGAAGTTGGTCTGGGGCTTAGGTTCAGCAGGCACAGGCAGTTCATATAACCCCCAGGGATCAGGAGGTTTTGGTTCAAGGGGCACTGGCAGTTCATTAAACTCCAGTGGGTCAGGAGGCTTGGGTTCAGGAGATACAGGCATTTCATTTAACCCGAGTGGGTCTGGAGGTTTGGGTTCAGGAGACACTGGCAGTTCGTTTAACCCCAGTGGGTCTGGAGGCTTGGGTTCAGGAGATACTGGCAGTTCATTTAACTCCAGTGGGTCAGGAGGCTTGGGTTCAAGGAGCACTGGCAGTTCATATAACCCCAGTGGGTCAGGAGGCTTGGGTTCAAGGAGCACTGGCAGTTCGTATAACCCCAGTGGGTCAGGAGGTTTGGGTTCAAGGAGCACTGGCAGTTCGTATAACCCCAGTGGGTCAGGAGGGTTAGGTTCAAGGAGCACTGGCAGTTCATATAACCCCAGTGGGTCAGGAGGCTTGGGTTCAAGGAGCACTGGCAGTTCTTTCAACCCCAGTGGGTCAGGAGGCTTGGGTTCAAGGAGCACTGGCAGTTCATATAACTCCAGTGGGTCTGGAGGCTTAGAGAAGTCACTCGGCTCTAGTGACTCTTGGAAATTATACGGCTTTGGCAGTCCTTCGTGGGACTGAGGTGGCGGCTCTGACCAGTCATGGAACTCAGGTGGCGGCTCTGGCCATTCGTGGAACTCAGGTGGCGGCTCTGGCCATTCGTGGAACTCAGGTGGCGGCTCTGGCCATTCGTGGAACTCAGGTGGCGGCTCTGGCCTTTCGTGGGACTCAGGTGACTGCTCTGGCCTTTCGTGGGACTCAGGTGACTGCTCTGGCCTTTCGTGGGACTCAGGTGACAGCTCGGGCCTTTCGTGGGACTCAGGTGACTGCTCTGGCCTTTCATGGGACTCAGGTGACTGCTCGGGCCTTTCAAGGAATTCAGGAGGATCTGGCGCCCGCCCTTCGGGGAATTCAGGAGAATCTGATGCTCGCCATTCAAGAGATTCAGAGGTTTCTGGCGCCCGCCATTCGAGGGATTCAGAGGTTTCTGGCGCCCGCCATTCGGGGAATTCAGAGGTTTCTGGCGCCCGCCATTCGAGGGATTCAGAGGTTTCTGGCGCCCGCCATTCGAGGGATTCAGAGGTTTCTGGCGCCCGCCATTCGAGGGATTCAGAGATATCTGGCGCCCACCATTCGGGGAATACAAAGGGTTCTGGCGGCGGCGACTCTGGCAGCTCTGGCGGCGGCGACTCTGGCAGCTCTGGCGGCGGCGACTCTGGCAGCTCTGGCGGCGGCGACTCTGGCAGCTCTGGCGGCGGCGACTCTGGCAGCTCTGGCGGCGGCGACTCTGGCAGCTCTGGCGGCGGCGACTCTGGCAGCTCTGGCGGCGGCGACTCTGGCAGCTCTGGCGGCGGCGACTCTGGCAGCTCTGGCGGCGGCGACTCTGGCAGCTCTGGCGGCGGCGACTCTGGCAGCTCTGGCGGCGGCGACTCTGGCAGCTCTGGCGGCGGCGACTCTGGCAGCTCTGGCGGCGGCGACTCTGGCAGCTCTGGCGGCGACTGAGGATCTGGCAGCTCTGGCGGCGACTGAGGATCTGGCAGCTCTGGCGGTGACTGAGGATCTGGCAGCTCTGGCGGTGATTGAGGATCTGGCAGCTCTGGCAATGACTGAGGATCTGGCAGCTCTGGCCGTGACTGAGGATCTGGCAGCTCTGGAGGTGGCGGTGGCAGCTCTGGCAGTAACAGCTCTGGTGGTGGCAGCAGCTCTGGCAACTCAGGTGGTGGTGGCCATTCTGGTGGCTCAGGTGATGGCATTTCAAGAACAGGAACAGGAACTATGGCAGGAACAGACTCGGAACAGGAAACCATCTTTTGAGCTATTTGCAGATTGGCGCTTACCTCTGCGTGAGCTGGAGGGCTGGTTGTGGCCACTTTGTGAGCTGGAGGACTGGAGGCAGCCATTTTGTGAACTAAAGGACTGGAGACAGCCATCTTGTGAGCTGGAAGACTGGAGGCGACCATCTTGTGAGCTGGAAGACTGGAAGCGGCCATTTTGTCAACTGAAGGACTGGAGACAGCCATCTTGTGAGCTGAGGAACTGGAGGTGGCCATCTTGTGAACATGAGGACTGGAAGAGGCCATTTGTTGGCTAGAGAACTGGAGGCGGCCATTTTGTCAACTGAAGGACTGGAGGTGACCATCTTGTTAGCTGGAGGACTGGAAGTGGCCATTTTGTGAGCTGGAGAACTGGGGGTGGCCATTTTGTTACATGGAGGACTGGCGGCAGCCATCTTGTTATCTGGCTGTGGTCTAGGCTGGTGAACAGGGGACAGGAGTATAGGAGATGCCAGCATAATGGTTTTACTGGGGGGAACAGCCAGCCCCGTTGCCGGCGGGTCTCGCTGTCTATTGCCCCCCCCCAAAAAACATTTAGGGGTTTCCTCCACCTCGCCTACGGTGAAGGGGGACCCACTGAGTTTGAGTACAAGGTCAATGTAAAACTCTAGTGTCCAATGGGGTTCAGGAAATGGCATGTATGAATAAAATGGCTCAGAAAGTCCTCCACGGAAGAAAATCATTAGGCATGAATTGTTCATAGATGTTAAATGAGCTACCTGGATAAAGTCCTCCACATACTCCTCGATTGACTTGGCTTCCTGACGGAGACGCATGATCTTGACACCCGCTGGATCCATGTTGTGGCCGAGTCTTCTGTAACCAGGGATGGATGCTGACAACAGGATGCGGATCCAAATGCAGGTTTATTTAAAGGGATGGTCAGACAAGCAATGATCAGTACAGGAGCAAACAGATGTATGAGGACAATCCAGAGTCGTAGTCAATATAACAGGCAAAAGGTCACAGGGATGGCAGCAGACAGGCAGAAACAGAGAATCAAGGCGAGGGTCCAAACACGACAAAGACAAAACAAGGAAACGCTTAGAATTGACACTGTGAACAGATGAACAAGACTCGGCAACTGGAGAGTGTGTGTTTGCTGTTTATATACTGTGTGTGTAATCAGTCCTTGAGCGGTTTCAGCTGTGGATGTAATCAGTGAAGATGTGGAACCGGTTGTGTGTGATGTCAGAGTATGCATGTATGGGGAATGTAGTCCATATGATGGTGGATTTGTAGTCCATGGGTGTTTGTGCATGTAAACCAGCGATCTAAGGGGAGAAGATCGCTGGTGATTGTGACAACAAGGCTATGGGTGATGGGGAGTGGATGGCCAGGTTGAGGGTTTTTGCCAGCTCTGGCGTTTGGCCTTCTGGAGCAGGCAATCGACCAGCTCCAAGACAGCGGAAGTGGTATGACATTTATCAGAAGGTAAGGCAAAATTACTTATACTTCATGACATAATATGTAGTATGCAGATTGCTTGGTAATGGTGCAAACAATATCAGTGCTTTGACGTTTAAAACTCTTATCTCCTTATCATGAAAATAAATAACCATGAAATAGAAAAATAAGAATACAATGTCAAAAACAATAAATATGTGATTAAATTACATGAACAATGTTTCTAAATAATGATATGATTAAATGAAGTATTCAGACGAATAAAGAATAAAAGCACATAAAACACAACAGCAATGCATGGCTGCTTTCTCAAAGCAAAACACAGAGGTTAGAAAGAATCCTCAGATCTTTCAAATCTATCTTTTCAGATTGAGAAATGCCCCATGCATGCCTGCGGACAGACCACTCTCTTTGGAGGGTCCAAGGTCTGCAACTGTGGATTTCACACCATTAAGGTGATATATTTAAAAAGGACATTTATGAGAATTCAACAAATATATATTTTTATTAGTGCTGTTATGCTTTTTCACTACATATTTTGACCATATTTTTTTTTTTTTGCAGCCTGCCACTTTCACTCAGTCTCCTGCTGCACCACCACAGTCTGAGGCTTCAGACACAGCTCCTGGCGCAACTGGCCCACAGTCTGAGGCTTCAGTGCCACAGTCTTTCTTAAGGCCCCCTCTAAGTTTGTCAATGGTGAATATTTTCTGTGTAATTAATGCTTGCTTAAAACCATTTAGTATGTTTTTGACAGGATAAACATACACAGCAAAATCCTCTGAGTAAAATTTACTCAGTTCAGAGTTAAAGATAATGAGACAATGATGGGGTTAATTAAGTGATGATTGAGCGCTGATGATGAACACCTGCTGTTAATAAGCAGAAACAGAAGAGAAGCAGCAGCAGCTTTGCTCATTGATTACCTGATTGACTTTATTTCTGTCAGATGTTCACAGAAGTCCATATGAGATTTATTCCCCCGGTTTCACAAACAAGGTTTAAGGCTAGTCTTGGATTAAATTGCATGTTTGAGCTCTCTCAACTGAAAATAACTTAAAGTGAAATGTCTTAAAACATGGCAGTGTCATTTTTTTTGTCTCCGATGCACAGTAGTAATGTATTTTTCTAAGGCCATTTTTACAAATGTGGCTTAAATAGCCTAATTTAACTAAGGTCTAGTCCTGGCTTAAGCTAAGCCTGGTTTGTGAAACTGGGCCATTGAGAATTAACTGTTTTAGGTATTTACATTTTACAAAAAAACAACATGTTTTTTCCCCCCGATGTCACCATCATGGAGAAAAGTGGTAGATTTACTTGGGCTCTTTGACTCAATTTCTGTTTTTGTTTGCTTGCTATAACAAGTTTAAAGAGAGCAATTATGATCAGGTTGACTGATCCTGTATTATTTCTTATTCTTTATAAGAGTTACTACTATAAGAGCTTATGTTTGACTTTTTAAATGATGTATAAATGATGGTTTATCATATAAGAAACCAAATTCAGTGTTTTACAAGTGAATGAACCTCTGCTATGGTTTTATACATGTTTAAAAGAACACATTAACCATCTGAAACACTTCAGAGATGCAAACATCAATAATCAGCGTCTCTATCTCAATAGTGGTTAGAGAGTTGAAAAGCATACGCTGATTCTTTATGTCTGTGTGTTTTGAGTGTTTCAGATGTTCAATGTGTTTTATGAGCTGATAAAAGTATTGCTGAGTTCCATTTTCTTGATAAAGTGCTACTTTTGTGATAAAACACTATTCAGACTTAATGTGGCAATACAAATTTTGCCAATTTGACCAGTGACTAAATCACCACAGAATCAATTATCCAGAGCACAATTGCTCTCTTTATTCAATATTTGCCACAATACACTATCTGGCAAACAAAGAGAAACTAACATTAGAAATCGAGTCAGAGCCCAAGTAAAGCAACTACTGTTCTCCTCAATGGTGACAGCTTAAAACACAAAAAGTGGTGTTTTTTTATTGTTATTGTAAAAAATGACTTGGTTCTTAATAATATCACTATATGGAATGTTGTAGAGTGTGGCAGAAGTAAGGCCAAACAGGTTGTTAATAAGTAAAGCTGCTGTTTGTGGAGTTGCTTAATGATCCTCTGCTGAAATTTTGAGAGGTTCAAGGTGTTTTATTTCAGTTTATTTCATCTACGACTGTGACTGAAGTCAGTTGTAGTTTTGTTTCTCTTCTCTGTTATAGTTTTGTTTTTCTCCTGTTTCTGCTTATTAACAGCAGGTGTTCATCATCAGTGCTCAATCATCACTTAATTAACCCCATCATTGTCTCATTAACTTTAACTCTGCTGCTGAGTAAATTTTACTCAATTTAGAGAGGGACCAAATGTTCTCTGAACTGAGTAAATTTTACTCTGAGGATTTTACTGTGTTCTCCTCCAATCAGTGTAATGATTTATGTGTAATATTTAGGAATTCAGTTAAATCAAGAGTCTTAATAGATTTTAATTATTATAAAGTCATGAATGATCTTGCAAAGTTTAATTTAATTTGGTGTCTTAAAGGGGCTTTGTGTGTAATTATTGAGAACGAACTATGTTTTCATTTTTAAAGTTTTGTTTTAATGTTTAATAATTGTGTATATGTGTAGCTGAAGTATATTGTAATAAAAGTAATTTGAACCTCTCACACACACACTCTCTCTCTTTCTCACACACACACACACTCACTCACTCTCACACACACACACACACACACACACACTCACTCACTCTCACTCACACACACACACACGCACACACAAACGGATGCACACTCTCTCTCTCTCTCTCACACACACCACACACAGATGCACTCTCTCTCTCTCTCTCTCTCTCTCTCACACACACACACACACACACACACACAGAGAGACACATACACACAGACACAACAATGAACATATGTGCACACAAATACACACAGAGCAGTGAACACAATTCACGCACACACACACACACACACACACACACAATCTCTCACATACAGACAAACTCTCTCTCTCACTCAGACACACACACACACAGTAGTGAACACGTGTACACACACACACACACACACACACACACACACAGTAGTGAACACATGTGCGTACACAAATACATCAGTGAACATGCTGCTCCTACAGAGGATTCTGGGTAAATCTCTCATCAGTCTTCAGCACAGTTTCACTGATGATTCATAATAAAGCCCAAACCCAGCCCAGAGCGGAGTAACTTACCGTTTTTTTACGGGACAATTTTTAACAGTGTAGATAAGTTAACTAACGTTAGCTACCCACGGTTCATAACATGCTGCAATGTTCACTTAACATTTTATTTATATTATAAATCGTAAACCATGGTTCTTTTTAAAATAAACAAAACAATATGATGTCTTTGGACTGCTTTCTTTAATAACTACATAACACAATACTTGTACTTTTACTTTCAGTACTTGAGTAGAAAATTTTAGAATAAACTACTTGCAATACAAAAAATGTTGAATACTTTAGTACTTCCACTTAAGTATGGTGCTTAAAGAGCACTTCAACTTCTACTTAAGTCACTTTTTTGATAGAGCACTTGTACTTTTACTTAAGTCTGGGTCTCTAGTACTTTATACATCTCTGAACATGACACAGCGGGGCTAGTTGTAACAGGGTGTAACAATTAAGCCACACACTGTTGAACACCAATTAAACTAACAAAATATTTATTTGAATTTTGAGTGTAATGTTGATTATGTAATGTTAAATAAAAATGTTTTTTAATAGAAAATATTTTTTTTATAGAAGAAAAAATATTTTATTGCTAATAATGCAAATAAATGCATTAAATAAATAATGAATAAATGGATAATAATGCAAATAGATTCCAATGTGTTTATCCAATCAACAAAAAAATATATAAACATACTGTGCTATGTAGAATAAAAAAGAAAGGAGCCAATTACTGAGGAAATATAGCTACTATTTAAAGTAAACTGAATTTAAATTAATTGTGTGAAATCTGCCTTTATAAGCATGTGTTACAACTAACCCTACATACGGGGTAAGTTGTAACATTTCACTCCTGGCGCTTTTGGCAATATTGTAAAGAAACGGTGAGTCCGATGGACATGCAAATTGTGCTAATTTGTAGGAGAGGCTTTTATTTTATCTGTATAAAAATATAATTTGTCTAACCTCATTACTTTTGGTCGATAATTGGTCAAAACAAAAAATGTTACTTTGTACCCCGCGCTCCCCAATATACAATTGCATACAATGCAATGCGTGGTGCACCTAAGAAAAAAAGGCGCACCAAGGCAAAACGTCTAGCCCTGTATTGGATAGATTGATAGATTGTGTGTGCATTTTAATAACATTGACACTATACTTTTACGTTTGATTAAACTAGGGATGCTAACGATTACTCAATCATTTATTGTCGGTAGGCCTAACCCAAAACCGATAGACCTTATCGATTAAGCATGGGCTATTAATAAGTTATGCTTTGCGCTGTGAGACCCGTCCACAATTTCACACATTACATAATGAAGTGTGTGCAGTTTACGTTATCTTATGGAGTCGTGCACTCTCTTGACTTCGCATAGCCTTTTGGGGAGACCTAAAACCCTGTTATGCACAGATCTCATTTATGTCCGCTGGTGCTGCCGTTAATCCGCGGGTCAAGTAATCAAAAAGTAGGCTACATGACGTTTAATTATGGGTTATGAAGACCAAACATTGGTTGTGCAAACTTTACATATACTTCCTCTAAAATATTATTATTATGAAAGTGTTTCAAGCTATAGGCCTATTATATTTTTATGAACTGGCATATGCCTAAATACGCATCACGGCCAGACATTTATAGTTTATATAAAAACGAGCGCACCTCATTTCACTGTGATCATTTTGCGGATCATATTGCATATTCGGTTAATTCTTCAGTAGCCTTGTAAATAGTATTTTATTAATGAATTGTTTATAAGGACTAAGCTATTAATTACTGTAATTCTCTGAATGGAAAATGCTTGGGTGGTTTGATAATATATCATATTCAAAACTTTATCTATCATGTTTATGATCTGCCCTTCATCCTTCAATAGGCTATTACAGATCGATTTATCAGATGATTTGTCATAAGGGAAACATTAACAAAAGGATTTTCTTTATGGAGACCCATCTAAAAACAATCGACATTCAATAATTCCTTTAGTACTAATACAAGTTAACAATAACTTAAACCGAAACATACCTTTGTACATGAAAGAGCAGGTTCTCGGTAACCTTTAAGACAAGCTCATCGCATCAGAAACGACTCTCGCTTATGACGTCTGCTTCGCGGGCATTTCACGTTGTATGCGTCACCGTTGCATTTGTTCACGTGCTTTAAATGAATGATTTTTGTCTCCCAAATTCATATAATAAAGAGAACGATAAAATAACGTTATTAACCGGTTGACTGTAAACGTTTCTCTTCAGAACCATTAAAGTTTATCTTTTTTTTCGTTTTCATTTCTGTTCCTGCAAAATGTCATTCGTTTCCGTTTTCGTTTCTGTTCCTTGAACCGGTTCAGAGCCCTGGAAGTGAGTGCACAAAACAGCTCTTTTAAGACATGCCGCAAAAATCCCAAAGAACATGAATCAATGATGTTATGATCTGAAATTTCACAGACACATAAGAGAAATATTATATCTGGTAAAAACAGGTGCTCTTTAAACCCAAGGCTTTTCTCATATTTGACATCACTTCACACTTGAAATAAGAAATACACAAACTGAATAATCATACAAATAAAATACATGGCAGCATATTTTTTTCTCATGTCATCATTCTTTGTGGTATTTGCATTGTGAAAGTAATGTAAAAGTGTGGCAGCATTTATATTTTTTTTATTTTACCTCAGTGTCTCAAGTTTACAGTTTGGACTCTTCAGTCCATCAGAGAGAAGCTTCACTCCTGAATCCTGCAGGTCATTGTTACTCAGGTCCAGCTCTCTCAGGACACAGTTTGAGGATTGTAGAGCTGAAGACAAACTCTCACAAGACCGAAATGTGAGATTACAGCACTGTAGCCTGTGAGAAAAAACAGAAATAATGATTTTGCATTTATCTAGCAGGGGCAATACAGAGCAGAGACAAAAACATGTAAACGTTGTGTTTTAGTTTGAGCAAAGGTAAAATCACTATATGTACTCTGTAAATACTGAATTTAAGGGAGAATCCAAGGCTGTAAAATGAACAAAGTATTCTTTATCTAACATTTCACATTTTTGTGTGATAATTAATCATTAGTTATCATTAATAAAAGCTTAAAATAATTTTACTTCCCTTCTCCAAGCTCATAACATATTAGAGCTAACAGTTTTGAAATGCACACTATGTATATTTAAACATTTCAATGTGTTAACAGAAAGGAGAGATTATATTATTGTATTGCGTAAAAGAACAATCAAAGTAGTGAACAGAATGTCTGAAAATGGAGTAAACATGAGGAGAACAGATATTGTCTACAGCAGGTGATCTGTAATACATATTTGATGTGAAAGCACAAATAGTCTGTGCTGTTTCTGCGTTACATGCATATGACTCATGGGTTGCAGATGTGTTGAAAATCGATCTGTGAAATGAGCATAGGTGTATACAGAAAACTCTTACAGTGCTCTTGTGGTGTTTTTTACCACTGGCATCAGTTGCATCAGTGCTTCATCAGATCTTCTGTATTTCTGCAGTTCAAACTTTTCTTGAGTCTCTTCTGACTTTAGTAGCACAAACACCAGACCCGACCACTGAGCAGAGGACAGATGCTGTGATGTAAGATTTCCAGAGCTCAGACTCTTCTGGAGTTCCTCCACAAAGTCATCTTTTAGTTCATTCAGACAGTGGAAGAGGTTGATGGTCCTCTCGGCCGATTTCTCCTCCTCGATTTTCTCTTTGATATAGTCAGTCGTGTCTTTGATGTTCTCAGTTTTGAGCTCCAGTCCTGGCAGGAGCTTCTTCAGGTCACTCTGATTAGATTCCAGAGAGAGACCCAGCAGGAACCGGAGGAAAAGGTCTAGGTGTCCATTCTTGCTTTGTAAAGTCTTCTCGACTGCATCCTTATGAAGTTTAAACACGGTCTTTGTAGAGAGTTTCCACGTCAGTTCCTTTTTCCTGGTCTCAAGAAATGGATTTGCTTTCTTGTTTTTGTAAGTGAAAAACACATAGAGAGCAGCAATGAACTCCTGAATGCTGAGATGCACAAAACTGTAAACCTGTTCCCCTGAAATGGGGTTTTCCTCCTGAAACATTCGAGTACATAACCCAGAGAACACAGACCCTTCCTTGACATCTAGCCCACACTTCTGCAGATCTGTTTTGTAGAAAATCAGTTGTCCTTCCTCCAGCTGTTTAAAGGCCAGTTTCCCAAGCTTCAGAACAATGTCATCAAAAGACCAGGCATTGGCTTCAGGTTCAGAATCATTGCAGTATTTTTTACTCATCTGTTGCTTTTGAGACAGTACGAAGCTGGTGTACATCTCTGTGAGAGTAGTGGGTGTTTTGTCATTGCTCTCTTGACCCAGCAAACGCTGAAGAACAGTGAGAGAGATCCAGCAGAAGACGGGAATGTGGCACATGATATACAGACTCCTGGATTTCTTGATGTGGCCGATGATGTTTCCAGCAACCTCAGGACTGCTGTTTTTGATGAAGTACTGCTCCTTCTGTTCATCATTGAATCCTCGCACCTCTGTGACCTGATCAATGTAGTCTTGCGGTATCAGACTGGCTGCTGCTGGTCTGGATGTGATCCAGATGAGGGAAGAGCGTAGCAGCTGTCTCTTTAAGAGATGTGTTACTATCTTACTTACTGTCATTTCCTGATCAACATCTGTAAGTCCATCATCCTCCTTAAAGTTCAGTTGAAAGCGATATTCATCCAGTCCATCAAAGATGAACATGACCTTGCCTTGTTCTTTAGGAAGAGAGCTCAATCCTCCACTACTAAAGAAATACTTGTTAAGCAGACCTATGAGACTGTACTTTTCTTCTTTAATCAGATTCAGTCTACGGAACGGCAGTGGAAATATAAAGACTATTTCCTGATTGTCTTTTCCTTCAGCCCAGTCAAGGATGAATTTGCTGACAGAGACAGTTTTTCCCACTCCTGCAATCCCCAGTGTCAGGACTCTTCTGTGTTGTCGACCTGTATCAGGCTGAACTTTAAACATGTCATTACACTTGAGTGGTTTATCATTGGCTGTCTGTTGGTTGTGTTTTGACTCCATCTGTATCACCTCATGGTCATTCTCTCTTCCTCCAGTCTCGTTTTCCACCACATATAGATCAGTGTAAATATCATCCAGGTACTTCATACGACCTATCTGTGAATTACCAATCAATATCTGCTTATAGTCCTCCTTTAAGTTCTTCTTTAGTTCATTGCTGGTGTTTGTGTAATCAACAGGAGGGGATTTACAGTTCTCTGAAGCTGCACCTTTACAAGAGAGAGGGAAAAAAAAATCAAAGTAAAACATGATTGTGCCCTGTGCTTCCCGTAATGAAAAAAATAACAATTACACATTTAAACAAATTCAGATGTACAAGACAAACAATATATTTACATTCAGCAAAAGCAGACATGCAGCTTCCTGAAGCCCATAAATGTTGATAATGTGAAATTCAGGCACCTATTTATATTCATTAGCATTATTATTGACAATCACTGTTGTATATAACAATGCTGAATTTTAGACTGTTCATCTGGTTAAAAAGCTGTGCAATACATGTTATAACAATACATTTGACTCAAAAACCATTGCTAGGACAGGGTTTTTTAATATGAAAGATTTGAACTGGTAAAAACGTGTCAAATGATCACATTTGTAAAGTTTGACAGGAAATTAAACAGTACCTTTCTTCTGTGTATTCTCCAGCTGATCAGCCAAGTCATTCTGTTTTATTTTCCTCAGGATGTCCACTGTGATCTTCACAGCTCTTTCTCGTCCAAAACATGACACTATCCTATCCACTGCATCCAATCTGTCTGCATTCTTCATTACAGATTTACAAATATCTCCATGGTCCATTATTAAGTGCCACTAAAACTCTTTTAGTTCATCTTCTACCAGTTCATCCAGTGATTTCTTGAGCAGCTGTTTAACATTCGCCATTGTGCTTCACCCATTCACAGCTACAGGACAAGAGCAACATCTGAATTAGTTTCACAATTAACATATGGACCTAAGCATTTATTTATTATTTCAATTTTGAAAAGTTCTCAAGTAGAAACTTGATATTTAAAAAAGCTAAATTTAGAAAATTGATTGTCACTATTTTAAGTGGCTCTTACTAAATAGGAATAATGTAGATGTTTCTCAATTGTCTACTTAACTGGTGTCTTGAGCAGAAGCTCAGTAACGTTTCTTCCTGTATCATCATACAAGAGTTTTTATTTAGATACTCAACTGGTTAAACCACAACCAATTTAGAAACTAATAAAACCAGTTTAGGAAAGACTTCAGATGACAGGTGAGACTGGTGGAGAATCACACACATTTGTCCACTGTTAAAAGACCCTGGCATACTACATTCTTAGGTAAAAATGCCTATCACTGCGGTGGTACCCTGAAAGGTACCTTTTTGTACCTCTAGTATAGATCTTATTATTCATATGGGGTACAAAATAAGGGCCTATCGACCTTTTAAGGGACAGTTATATTTAATGTACTTTTTTCCTGACAGTATTGTAGAATGATTACAAAAAAGTAAACACTGAAAAAAAAAAACTGATGACTAGTATAATATAAAAGCTCATGGGATGTACTTGTACATGCTCAGAATCCTCTAAATTAAAATCTTTTTTCTTTTGTGACACACATGGCCACAAGGACAGCAAGACCCGCTGGCAATGGAGCTGCCAGAGCTGCCAGATCCCCCAGCACTGTCAAAGCTGACAGATCCTCCATCACTGCCAGAGTTGTGAAATCCCTGGAGAGGGCACCAGATCTACTTGAATCCCTTGAATGGCAGACGCCAGATGCTCTTGAATCCCCTGAATGGCAGGCATCAGATTCTCTTGAATTCTGTGAATGGCGGGTGCCAGATCCTCTTGAATTCCCTGAATGGCAGGGACCAGATCCTCAGAAATCCTACAACGGCCAGAGCTGCCATGTGACTTTCCAGAGCTGTGTGACACTTCAGTGTTTCCTGAACCTTAGCCTCCTGATCCACTGGGGTTATCTGAACTGGCAGTGCCTCCTGAACCACGCGCCACAGCTTCACACTCCAGGCCCTCCACAGCTCCATGCTCCAGGCCCTCTACAGCTGAAAACTCCAGGTCTTCCACAGCTTCATGCTCCAGACAGATGAACCTGCACAAACCTGGCCCTCCATCCCTCTCCCTGTTCAACCTATGCTCCACCTCCCTCTTGGCCTTTATTAGGAGCATCTGGAATCGGCTCATAGAGGGGGGCTCTGTCACGATCACCAGCAATCGAACTCTTATCTCTTAACTCTGATCTTACAAGCTAAGATTGCATTTCTCAGCGATGCAATGTCAGACAAAATGCACTCAATAGAGCCAATGACGTCATTGGGAGGGGTAGGGTTATGTGAGCCCATTAAAAAGCATTGCATGCAGCTCAGATTGCATCTGCACCAGGTCTGCATCCAGACCCTTCTTAATAAAATGCTGTTTAAAGTTTTTCATAAATGATCAAAGGTGGGTAGTAACGAATTACATTTACTTCATTACTTGAGCAAAATTTTGGGAAATGTGTACTTTTTGAGTACATTTTAAAATGTGTACTTTTACTCTTACTCAAGTAAATTATTAGAGGAAAATCATTACTCTTACTTCGCTACATTTGGCGGCGTTCCTCTGTTACTGTCAAATGATAATAAATATTATTCATATGACTGGTTTGCAAATATTGCGAGGCACCGCATTGGAGGTTGTGTCACGAGAGGTTGCTATAGAGACACGTCTCCCGCTTTCGATTAGAGCGCGCGCACCTGTGTTGGAATGATGGCTGAAGTCAAGGAAGATGTCCGAGTTTACATTGCCGTCACACCATGGCCATCTGCGGTTCCGAGAAGGACGGACACGCTGTCTGTGCAGTGAATTTAACGGAGCAGGTAACCCGCGGCCTCAAGTTCAATCTATGTTTTCACTTCAAGATGTCAACAAGAATAGTTTGATAATTCGATCCACGCTGTACATCGAACTAAAATCGCAACATATACATGAGTTACAGCTTCAACCTGAAAAAAACACGTAGTGGTAAGTGTCAAAATTAGCCCAATTTAACCTTATTAATGGTAACTAAATTAATGGATAACTGAAGAAACTGCTGTTTAATGGATAACTGATTAGCCCTGCACATACAAGTCATTCACACTGTAAACCATTGAAAACATTACATTTAAACATTACTTTCTAACATATGTATGTGTATATCTATCTATCTATCTATCTATCTATCTACTGTATATAATGTGTATGAAGTCAGAATTATTAGCCCCCTGTATATTTTTCCCCAATTTCTGTTTAACGGAAATAAGATGTTAACACAACACATATCTTTGCCATGATGACAATACATAATATTTTACTAGATATTTTTAAGATACTAGTATTCAGCTTAAAGTGATATTTAAAGGCTTAACTAGGTTAATTCGGCAAGTTAGGGTAATTAGGCAAATGATTAATGATGGTTTGTTCTGTAGACAATAAAAAAATACTGCCTAAGGGGGCTAGTAATATTGATTAACAATATTGACTAAGTTTTTAACATGAAAAACTGCTTTGATTTAGCCGATATAAAACAAGTAAGAATTTCACCAGAAAAAAATATAGGAAATACTGTGAAAAATTCCTTGCTCTGTTAAACGTCATTTGTGAAATGTTTGAAAAATTCACAGGAGAGCGAATAATTTTGACTTCAACTGTATATATATATATATATATATATATATATATATATATATATATATATATATATATATATATATATATATATATATATATATAATGAAAAGTAACTAGTAACTATTTACTCGAGTAATTTTTTCATCAGATACTTTTTTTACTCTTACTCGAGTAACTTTTAAAATTGCTACTTTTACTTGAGTAAAAATGTCCACAAGTACTTGTACTTTTACTTGAGTATAGATTTTGGATACTCTACCCTCCTCTGTAAATGATGAATAATATTGTCACAACCCAGATCTCTGGTGTAGTGACTGGAGAGATGTACCACTGAACCATTCATATCAAATAATTCTGACTTACTAGCAAACATTCAACCGAGGTTCTTTTCAGACTGAGGTATACAAAATGCTTAAACAGAGAAATAAACTTAAAAGGAAAACTCCATGATGGGAGAAAACAATCAATAAGGGAGTAAACAACAGGGAAGACAAAAGACCAGAGGGGTATTGCACTAAAGTGGATTGTCTCATTAAATTGAACTCTGCTGCTGAGTTATTTTAACTCAATTTAGAGTAAGACCAAACACACTCTGAGCTGAGGAAATGTCACTCAGAGGATTTTGTCTTTATGAGAGTCAGATGATCATTCCCAGGTAGCAAAGAGTTCTGGCTCAGATTTGGCACAAAGTTGGCACAGCAGGCATTCGTCTGGCACTGGCATGCAACATGTGGGCCAAAGATGGCCTGGCTTTGGCAGAGGTGGCACCGTCTTTAAGTTGGCACACAAGACTTGGGCCAGATATCAAATGTAGTATTTGGCCTAGATGTTAAAAATGTATATGTGGGCCACGTAAGTTTGGCCTGATTTGACCCACATTTAAAATACAGTAAAATAATTTTGGAGTAAAGAAAAAATTCTACCAATTAGGTCACTTGAAAAGAAAGCTCGGCTATAAAGTGAAATGCTTCATGGGTTTATCAAATTCATTGCAGTCATGACACACCAACATATCTGGCCCAGTTCAGGCCCAGTTATGGGTTATTAAGTTGTCTGAGACTTGGCCCAGATATGGTCCATGTTTGGCCCTTGTTAGGAACCCAGACTTGGTCCAATCATGTACCGTAATTCACTGCGGCATGTGGGCCAAGCAAGAGCTGATTGTGTGGGCCAGATCTGGGCCAGAGAAATTTTGCTATGTGGGTTTGCACCTATTGCTCGTTACTCTACCAGCTCAAAAGCTGAGCAACATGTCTGCCATGCTGGAGCCTGATGTCAGAGTGATGAACCTCTGTCCTGCCTTACTGTAGTGGTGCTGAAAGTACCAGAGATCG
The DNA here is from genome assembly GCA_903798195.1 of Danio kyathit. Lineage (NCBI taxonomy): Eukaryota > Metazoa > Chordata > Actinopteri > Cypriniformes > Danionidae > Danio > Danio kyathit. Next base: position 167,221 of record CAIGQS010000102.1, read on the forward strand.
CTACTGTGTGGAGCTTAATGAACCCTACACCAGGATCACTTCCTCAACCGACCCCTCACCTATCACACTCAACTCCTCAGAAGTCTACACCGCACTGAGTCGGATCAATGTGCGTAAGGCTGCTGGACCAGACAGTATTCCTGGGCGCATCCTCAAAGCATGTGCAGAACAGCTCGCTGGGGTATTCACAGACATTTTCAACCTGTCCTTTAACCTAGCAGCTTTGCCAGCATGCTTTAAAACCACCTCTATTGTGCCAGTGCCGAAACACTCCAGCCCAACATGCCTGAATGGCTACCGCCCTGTAGCACTTACACCCATCATCATGAAGTGCTTCGAGCGGTTGGTCCTGGCACATCTGAAAGACTCTCTGCCCTCCACACTGGACCCACATCAGTTTGCCTACCGTGGCAACAGGAGCACAGAAGATGCAGTCTCCATAGCACTGCACTCTGTACTCACACATCTGGACAATAAAAACACTTATGCACAAATGCTGTTTGTTGACTTCAGCTCAGCATTCAACACTGTCATACCCTCTAAGTTAATGATCAAACTTAGAGACCTGGATATCGACACGTCTCTCTGCAACTGGGTTACTTTCTGACTAACAGACCTCAGAATGTTAGATCAGGCCATATATGCTCCACCACCGTCACACTCAACACTGGTGTACCACAGGGCTGTGTGCTGAGCCCCTTCCTCTAATCCCTTTTTACCATCGACTGTAGGCCTGTGAACAGATCCAACACCATCATCAAATTTGCAGATGACACCACAGTGATTGGTCTAATCAGCAACAATGATGAGACTGCCTACAGGGAGGAGATACAGCATCTGGCCACTTAGTGCACTGACAATATTCTGCTCCTTAACACCGACAAGACCAAGGAGCTCATTGTGGACTTCAGGAAGGGACGGACTGGCTCACATTATCCCATCCACATCAATGGGATGGCCGTTGAGCCTGTTGAGTTCCTGGGGACCCACATCTCAAAGGACCTTTCCTGGACCACCAACACCTCCAGCCTGGTCAAGAAGGCTCATCAGCGACTATTTTTCTTAAGGCAACTTAAGAAGAACCAGCTGTGATCAGCCGTCTTGGTGAACTTCTACCGCTGCACAATAGAAAGCATCCTGACCAACTGCGTCACAGTCTGGTATGGAAGCTGCTCTGTTGCGGAGCGTAAGGCACTGCAGCGGGTGGTAATAACTGCCCAACGCATCACAGGGACCACACTGCCAGCCATAGAGGACATCCAGAAGAAACACTGTCTGCGCAGAGCACGCAGTATTCATAAGGACTCCTCTCACCCTGCTCCCAGACTGTTTTCTCTCCTGCCTTCCGGCAGGCGCTTCAGGCCAAGGAACAGCTTTTTCCCCAGAGCTGTCTCCCTTTTGAACTCTGCCCCCCCTACTGACTCTTTTGCCCCCCTAATACACCCCCCACCCTCATAACTCTTACTCCTCATAATCACTCTACTATTTAACACTTGCACATTTAAACATTGCACATATTTATTGCACTACATTGCACTGATCCATTTATTTTTAAATGTACATACCCATGTACATTTGTAATTATGTACACACCCACTGTACATATACATTTGTAATTGTTTATCTATCTGCACACTTCTGATTATTAATAGCAACCTGTACATATACCCATCTATTGTAAATGTCTGATCATAGCTAATACAACCTGTATATAATGTTCATAGTACATCCATTTGTAAATATCACCATAGTTTTTCTATAACTGCACTTTATAACTTATACCTGTATCCTGCACTTGCTGCTATTGCACTCCTGGTTAGACCTAAATTGCATTTCGTTTCCTTGTACTTGTACATGTGTAATGACAATAAAGTTGAATCTAATCTAATCTTATCTAAGTTACAGCTTATTGTAGTCTAGAAAAGCTTTATCATTGTTATTGTTATCCTTCTCTCTGTGTGGGAAGCTGTAGGGATGTGGGTGCCATTTAATTCCTGTGAACCCCTTTTCTCTTGTTTATGTTTAGGGAACTAGTGTGTGTTCTTGATGTTAATTTTCTTTTCATTTGTGGGTTTAATCAGCCCTGCTGAAAAATCCAGTTTAAATCAGCCTAATCTGGTTGGCTGGTTTTAGCTGGTCGACCAACCTGGTTTTAGAGGGGTTTTGGCCATTTCCAAGCTGGTTTCCAGTCATTTGCAGCCTAGTCTTAGCTGGTCAAGCTGGAAAATGACCAGCTAAAACCAACTTGACCAGCCTGGTTTAAGCTGGACATAGCTAGTTTTGGCTGGGCTCCCAGCCTGGCTAGGCTGATCAAGCTGGTTTTAACTGGTCTTTTCCCATCCTGACCAGCAAAGACCAGGCTGGAAATGGCTGGAAACCAGTCTGGAAATAGCCAAAACCCCTCTAAAACCAGGCTGGTTGACCATCTAAAACCAGCCAACCATCCTAGGCTGGTTTAAGCTGGATTTTTCAGCAGGGTTTTACTCCCTCTAGTTAAAGACTGTTTTTGTTTGTTTGTTTGTTGTTGTACTTGAAAATAAATGTAAACATGTTTGTCTTGTGGGGCAGAGGACTGCTACTTGCTCACCTCAACATCTGAGAAAGAGACACAAGCCCTGGTGATAACTTTAAAGCATTTTGAAGTTTACCTTGGCGGTAGTACAAGTTCTATTATAGAAGATCTATTATATTTTCCAGAATCTGCTAAACGCATTCAGGTACTCCATGCTTACAGAAGATTTGCCACACGCAGGACAGCAGAGAGAAAAGTCTTCAGTTTACTGCTAAATCTACCTTCTACTATAAGCTCAACAGCACTTCAGACATCTGTAAACTCTTCAGGACATTTAATGCACTGCTTTGTCCTTCCCCATCACCGCCTTGTCAACTGAAGATTTTGTTATATTCTTTACTAATAAGACTCCAACTATTAGCTGTCAGATTTTTTAACTCTCTTAAAGCCAATGTCTCCATTTGCATTGAACTTTGAGCGTGTTATATTCAGAGATGCTGTTAATGTTCACACAGCTACATTACACATCAACTAAAGTTTAAATATGATATCGTAGTGGGGGGCGACGCAGTGGCGCAGTAGGTAGTGCTGTCGCCTCACAGCAAGAAGGTCGCTGGTTTGAGCCTCGGCTGGGTCAGTTGGCGTTTCTGTGTGGAGTTTGCATGTTCTCCCCGCGTTCGCGTGGGTTTCCTCCGGGTACTCCGGTTTCCCCCACAGTCCAAAGACATGCGGTACAGGTGAATTGGGTAGTGTATGTGTGTGAATGAGTGTATGGATGTTTCCCAGAGATGGGTTGCAGCTGGAAGGGCATCTGCTGCGTAAAACATGTGCTGGATAAGTTGGCGGTTCATTCTGCTGTGGCGACCCAGCTCTGTGAGCTCATAAACTCCTCCAGAAACTTAACCTGGATGAAGGAGGCTTTCAGTGATGCTTCTGACTGAGCCGAGCCCAGTTTGATGAACTGTTGTCGGTGTCAGTTGGAGGATTTCCCCCGGGACACCAACAACAGGTGCTATGTAACAATCATGCCCCCAGAAGAGCAAGCTCTTGGATGTCTGCAGAAGTTCAGATTTTTGAACTTGAGCGATTCGCGCATGAAGCGTGCAAAACGCTCAATTTGCGCCACGCCATTCGCTCAATTTGCATCATTAGTGGCACGCCATCCGTGCGTATCATGCCGCAGGATGTCTATTCGCGCGTTTTCATTGACTTAACATGTACATCACTCGCGCTTGACGCTTCTTCCGCGTCTGGTGTGAACGCAGCATTACAGAAAGTCATTATGATGAACGGAGAAGAAGTGGTCATAGTGTTTTACATTAAGCACATCAGTGATCAACTGGTTCTTATAAATGTCTATTCATATGATGGTTTGTGTGTGTCATTCCAACGCAATCTCACGGCAATTTGTAACTTTTTGATTTAGTGGCTAATTCGTATGAATTCGTACAATCTAATTCAAACAATTTAGTACGATTTGCTCATCACACAATGACGGTTGGGTTTAGGGGCGGGGTTGGGTGCCACGCCTCTTTTTTAAAATTGAACATTTTCATACGACTCAACTTGTACGAATTCGTACGAACTAGCCACTAAACTGAAAAAACGTAAAATACTTACGTTTCCTCGTAAGATCAGGCTGGTCATTTGAAAACAAAATATCATTTTGAAAAGAAATCACAGTGACTACGTTTACATGGACACCAATAATTCGATTTTAATGCGATTTAGACAATACTCTGATAAAGAGTCTACCATGTAAACAGCAATTTTTGATTAATTTAATCAGATTAAGGTCATAATCGAACTAAAGAGAAATGGAATTAAGACATGTGGAGTATGCCGATTTTAGTCGCATTACTAAAGTGCAGTACAGACATGTAAACACCTTAATCGAACTATTACCGTCATGTAGAACTTTAAGCCGCTTTTTGAGACAGGGTAGTCCACACACACACCCACACCCACACACATAGGCATGGCTGATTGAAACTCATTGCACCTACCGAGTCAGTGTAGACCACAGACACCTGCATTGTGAAATGCGGAGGTTTTTTTTTTTCTTCCATTCAGCATGCGGTATGATCTTCTATTAAAAACAACACTCTTCCGGCACCTTTCCAATATCTCATTTGTCACGGGGGGCATGCATGGAATGTTCGTGAATGAAAGTGAAAGTGCCAAACTGCAGTTAAAATCGACAAAATAAAAATAAAACACCCGAAATTACATGAAACTTCTGAGAAAATGTGGATAGCGTGGTGACGCAATGACGTCAATCGAATTATGTGTTATAACATGTAAAGCGCGATTATGAAAGTAACACTCAAAAAGCAACTCATGTAAACACCTTAGTCTTATTATTCTCTTAATTAGACTAAAGCAAACAATTTGATTACTTATGTCCATATAAACGTAGTCAATGTTTTGAATGAAAAGTTTTTCAAGTTGGGTTTTGCCCAAAGTTTGCATGTCTTTTTTGATTTGTGTGTAGAGTTCTTACAATATGAGGCATGCTTTCAAAAAATGTGTGTAAACAATTGGGGAAAACTGTAAATGAATGTTCCTGTCTGAAGTAGAAAAGCTGCTCATTTTACTGATTGAGTCTGTAATTAATCATGTAGACACAGTATTACATCAGAATAAAGCTGTCCAGTGAGTTTCTGTCTCAGAGTTCACAGCAATATGATAAGAAACACAGTCTGAGAAACACAGACTCACTAATACAGTTTTTTCCCAGTTGTTTACCTTATAAGGAGCTGAGCCCCCCTAAAATGAAAAGCCTAAAATCTCCCCTGCCCTCAACACTTATGTATAAACCATCATAAAATCTGTATCATGTATTTTAAACAACAATATTGAATGATTGTTAAAGATTGTTTATTGAAACGATGTGCATCTTGTGTGCTGGTGATCTAAAGTTGTGTTCCTGTAGTATTTGTTTGATAAAAAGATTATGTGAACCAATGATCCTGCAAATGCAAGACTTCTTTAAGGAAATGAACACAGCATGCAGAGTTTTGAACACCGGAGAGTGGTTTTAAAAGTAGTGACTTTTTTATGTCTAGAGTTTTAAAAATTGACATCAAGGTTCTGAAATTTGTGGCAAAACAATTGAAGAAAACTCTAAGACGACACTTATAGATGGTATAAAGTACAGAAAGAGCAAACTCTCACCTCAAATAATGCCTGCAGATCTTACTATTCCTCCGCTGAACTGTTGAGTTGAACGGCAGAACTGAAAATATTTTCACCTATGGAAAGCACGTCAAAACATGTTTGAGACATGAGAAAAGAAAAAAAATGATGGTAAGTGTGTAGAGAACAGGTGTTGATTCCAGTTCCTGGAGGGCCGCAGTTCTGCACAGTTTAGTTCCAACACACTTACCTGTAGGTTTCAAAACAAGCCTGAAGGACTCAATGAGTTTGATCAGGGGTGTTTAATTAGGGTTGAAACTAAACTGTGCAGAGCTGCGGCCCTCCAGGAACTGGAATTGACACCTGTGGTGTAGAGTAAGAGTTTAACAGAGAAAAAGAGTAAAAGTAGCACAACAGCAAGGATGAAGCTGTTCAAAAAGACTTCAGTAAGCTGTATCTTGGATAAGTTTCAGACAGTATTGATATCTGTAACACTACAGCAGAGCCAGACAGAGCTTCATCATTCTCCATCAGACTCCAGGATGGCAGACATGTTGCTCAGCTTTTGAGCTTATTTCAGCTGATTTCATCTAAGCCTGTGACTGGAGTCAGTTTTAGTGTTTGTGTTTCTCTTCAGTGACTCTGCTTATTTACAGCAGATCTCCGTCATCAGTGCTCAATCATCACTTCATTAATCACTTATTTGCCTGATGAACTTGAACTCTGCTGCCGAGTTACCTTAACTTAATGTAGAGAGGGACCAAATAGACTCTGAGCTGAGGAAATGTTTTGCTGTGTAGTGCGAGTTGTGTGGTGGTGTGTAATTCAAACACAGCTAATGCACTGATCTGAGTTATATTTAGCAGATTCTGGAAAATAAAAGAGGTCATCCACCCACATAGCAAATGTTTTCTGGCCCAGCTTTGGGCCACTCAATAACTTTTTCCCTCGGCCCAACTACCGCAAAGAATGAAGGTCCTGAAGTGGCCCATAACTGGATTAAAGAAAAGGGCCATGCATGGGCTATAACCGGCCTGAATCTCAGCCAATTTATCACCCTTAACTGGCCCTGAACTGGGCCAAAACAGGTTTATTATTGGTACCAATTCTCCTCTATAAGTTTATACTTTAACCAGAAACCCCAAAAACTGAGCCATAACCCAGCCTAATGTTACCTAAACGATGTGAACAATCGCTACACTGATCTGGGCCACACACCTCCCATCCACAACTGGCCCAAATGTAGTTTGCCGTCATGCTTGCAGTGCCATCATTGCCATGCATGGCCCACATTCGGCTGACATTGTGCATGCCAGTACCGGCAACACACCAGCAGTGCCATAATGAGGCCACATTTGGGCCAAGTCCGTTTGCTATGCGGGCAGGTATTCAATGCATACCGAAGATTTGCACACTATGCACAGCAAACATACTGCAGAACGAGTCAGAGTAGTATGATAGTATGGCATTCCCAAAACAAATATACAAACCAAATACTCTCATTTATATGTTTACTCTACAGCCTAATAATCTCTCAAAAGCTGCACTATGTTAAAACCTTTACAGTATACTCAAGGTGTGTTCCTCAGAAAAGCAAGAGGATCATGGTCTGTTTTAACAGTGATTATATGACTACTGCCTCCAGGGTAAACTCCAGAATGCTGTAAAGCTGACACCAGCACCTCCTCCTCAGTTGTCCTGTACTCTACTCTTGTACTGTACTTTTGAGCATACAGGATGATTTACACCAGGGATGTCAAACTTAATTCCTGGAGAGTCCTGCAGAGTTTTGATCTAACCCTGCTACAACATGTTTACCTGCTGCTCAACTCTTCTTTGTGCATCCTCGCTTCATCTCCTGAATTAACTTCTTGCCTTATATTCACATTCATGCGCATTTGTGTTTTGGCTGAGGAGGAGATAGAAAGCAAGCAAATATATTGAGAAGGATTTCATGATTCATATGGGAATGAGAGACTCATCTTTATTACACAATACATATATGGAGTCATTCCATCCTAATGTCAGTGTAATTCTGCAGCAGACGAACAAACAGACAACAAGACTCATCGTTTTCCAACAGCTCACAGTGCCACTGTTGGTCACCCACAGCTGTTGTGATCTGGGTTATAACTGCAGTGAATATCTGTCTGAAACAGCCTTTCACCAGCGTGAAACTTCCCGGATGTGTTCTTGATATCGAGGACGCATCGATGCCGACTTGAGCACCGAACTCGCTCTAGAAGTCCCAGAAGTCATTGCGACTGGAGGTGGGAAGCGCAGCATTTTATATAGGTTTGTTATTAAAGTTCAGAGAGATAACTTATTTATCTCAGGAGTTTCTCTGAATATAAACATCACCATGAACATCTTTATAAAAGAATAAACACATTAAGGGTGTTTATTTGCTGAAATTCGTAATAAAATCTGTTTTATTTATATTGTGCAATGTATATTTGTAAAGTCTTTATGCATAGTATATATTTTGAAAGGGGAAAAACAATAAATCGTTGTATGAATGCTGTAATGTTTAAATAATCTTCTGTTAAAAACGTGTAAAGGTCATGAGATCATCAAGAAGAACGCAGCATCTCATTTCTCACAGGACACCAGGGTTCCCGCGGGTCCTTAAAAAGTCTTAAATTAAAATCCGGAGGTCTTAAATTGTCTTAAATTTATCGTGAAGTTACGCGGTTGTCGAGGTGAGGTGGCCATGGGGCTCAAAGCCGTCGAGTCGCACATGAAAGAAGAAAAGCACCAGTGGTACGTTGAAGCAGCTAGTCATAGCAGATCCAGGTTAATCCTTGCATTGTTTGCAGCTCAACCTAACGATGTTACTAGTTCAGACGCCACCTCACAGTCGACTATAACAAGTTTTACTTCACCGTCAGACACCCAAAAGTCAGAGGTACTTGCGGGTTCTCCATACCAGAGGTTTTCAAACTTTTAGGACACACGTCCCCCCAGTTTGTCCAATTTCACTCACGCCCCCCTTTCCCCCAAGCCAAAATTATAATCCGTGCGTAAACATTCTCATTACTCGCTGCGTTTAAAGTGCGTAGCACAGGGGCGTTGCTAGACCTAATTTGAAAATCGCAAGTGCCCCAGTAAACGCTTTGAGATATGATATACTTCATATGCAAAGTGTATTTCAAGAGTTCCCACTTAGATATGCTTGGCATTTAAGCAGGTTTGGCATGCTGTCCCGGGAGAGAACCCTGAGCTCGGAGATACTTGAGTCCAAGGCTCCCGCCCGGTCAATAAGCATATCAGGGATCCGAGATCAGGTAGGTCTCGAGAGCTCCCCCTAGAAAAGGGAGGAAAAAGGGAGGAGATGGGGTGGAAGGGGGGATTCTTCCAAACGAAGATAGAGCACTAGGGAGAAAATGATCCATTTATAGCAAGCTTGGATCATTCTGATTGGATTATTACTGATTACGGATGAGAAGCCAGACGTGCTCAATCATATCACGTGCTCCTCTCGAAATTAGTTTATGAAACTTCACTTATTAAGACTGGTAATCCCGGATATATACATGTGTATATATATATATATATATATATATATATATATATATATATATATATATATATATATATATATATATATATATATATACACACACTGAGAATACAGCAAGATGGCAGAACTTATCACTAAATCGAATTCTATTAGAAAAAGATGCAAGGAAAAGAGAAGGGAGTTGGTGGACCTAGACCATGAAATTGAGAAGATGAGAAGAGAGATGCCACATGTCTTGAGGAGAATTTGGGATGTTACAAAACAAAGGGTTTCTCTCATTAAAAGTCATGTAATAACATTAGTGTTTTCTAACAGTTTTGTAGATTATTTGTCAACATTTTGGCTTGTGAAAGGCTGTTTTGAGGACTTTATTATTGAGCTTATCTTCAGTATTCTACTCTATATGGTTCCTTCATACAAGGCATTGTGTCGTTTAGTGTAATCCAACTTATCTATGTTACGTGTTACGTTGGCTCTGTTCTACATCACAAAGGAACAAATAAAAAAAGAAAAGAAAAAGGTCTCAAAGAAAAGTATTTTTGCTTTTTTTTTTTTTACTTACCGAGTTTACACATTGCACATAATTGATACTTTTAAGTTTTGATTTCCATTGTAGGAGGCAATAACTTGAGTAACCTATTCCAAAGAAATTATGAATTTTTTGGGTCTTAAATTATATTTGTTGAGGTCTTAAAAAGCATTAAATTTTACTTTTCAAATGGTGCAAGAATGCTGGACGCGTTCTCTGTTCTCGCGGTCTCCCGAGTTCGTTCTTCCGAGGACACACGCAAGTCCGTTCTCTGCGTTCTGGGAATTGAGAAACAGCCAACATGAACAGAACAATGGATTATTTTTAGTACAGCGGACACAACAGTGATGTCTCTTCATAAGTGTGCATTTTCACTACTTCAGAAACAAGTATTCAGTGGAAGACGGACGCAGTTCTCAAAATAAACCTGTTTTGTAATCGTGCATTCTTCAAGACGTAAACAAGTTTCTTGATGTTTCTCAGCACCTTCCTCAGCAGAAAACACAGATGAAAACTCAACTTTAATGACACACGGCAGCAGCTTAACTTCACCTTCAAACGCCACCACGCGTTCACTGCGTGTCAGGATTGTCTTCTGAGGCGCAAATCATTTATTAAATGAAGAAAACATTGACGCAGCTTCTCCTACTGCAGCAAATTCAGTTTTTACTGTTGATATTTGGCGCCAGTTAATCAGGAATGGAATAGGATGGATGGAAACGCTGCTTTATTCGCACGTCTTTTATACGATAATCCAGTTTTGCGCATAAAGTTCATTCGCATTTTTGGAATGGAAACATAGCTAGTGTTGCTCTTCATGTACTGATAAAGTACTGGAAAATGCAGCAGAAAATGTTCAACAGAATATCAGTCAGAAAGATGAACACATCAGAGTCATTTGGTGAACGCTGCGAGTTACACTGCTGATGATTATTACTGCAGATGCAGCATTTATTGAAATATGTGTGTAAGATCTGTGTGCTCTGTGCAGAGTTTCTCTTCACATGTGTTGTATTGTGTGGAGTGAGTTAAGGGCAAATGAAGCTGAACGCTGAGATAAAGGCAGACGAGGACAGATAAAGCTGATCTGCTGAGGAAGATTCAGACACTGAGTGTAGAGTTATGACTGACTGGATGAGCAGAAAGACAGAACTCAAGCTTTCTATTCAAGAATGTCTGTGTGTTAAACAGCTTACACACATACACTGCTGCTACCAGGGGCGGACTTAGTGATTTGGGAGCCATAAGCAATTCCAGGTAAGGGGCCCTAGCATTTTTTTTGAAAAATCAACTGCATGTCGAAAAGTAATATATAAAGCTCCATCTTGTCTCAACACGCCTGCACAGATGTTTCTAGAAAGCCCAAGTAAGAGCTTCACTAGCTCGCCCAGGTCTGTCTGATTAGGGTTGGAACTACTTTGCAGGACATCGGCCCTCCAGGACTGAGTTTGGGGACCCCGATGTAGTTTTTGTGATTACATTTTAATAGTAATAATAAAAAAACAACATTTAAACAAATTTTATTCACAATCCATCAAACTAATCTTTTCATTCACCATTTTTCATATGAATTGAGTAATTGTTGTTTGTGAATCGGCAGCCGTTTCACTGGGAAATGTTATGTGAACAGGTCCTATTCTGTCCTCTGCATGCGTTTTGGTTGCGTACATGCATATACATATAGCTAAACACTTGTAATAGACGATCAGCCAACTTCAATGACCACTCAGATGAAGATTGAACAATCCTTTTCTTTACTTGAGGACTGTCAAGCAGTGTTTGTAATCTCCATTACATTCTTTTTTGTAAAACTGTAAAATACAGTTGAAACCAGAAGTTTACATACACTAAAAAAAAAGGAACATAATCAATTAAAAAAAAATTAATCTGATGGTAAATCATACTAAACGTTTACTATTTTAGGTCCGTTAGGATTACCTAAATGATTTACATTTGCTAAATGCCAGAATAATGAGAGAATTTATTTTGAGAATTTTTTATTAATTTCTAGACAGTCAAAAGTTTACACACATTTCCTTGGTATTTTTTTTTAGCTTTCCTTTTAAACTGTATAACTTTGGTCAAATGTTTTGGGTATCCTTCCACAAGCTTCTCACAATAGAAATTTTGGCTCATTCCTCCTGACAGAATTGGTGTAACTGAGTCAGATTTGTAGGCTGTCTTGCTCGCACAAGCTTTTTCAACTCTGCCCACACATTTTCTATAGGATTGAGCTCAGGGCTTTGTGATGGCCACTCCAAAACATTCACTCTGTTGTCCTTAAAGCACATTTGAACTAGCAAATGGCAGTATGCTTAGGGTCATGGTCTGTTTGGAAGACCCATTTGTGGCCAAGTTCTAATTTCCTGGCTGATGTCTTGAGATGTTGCTTCAGTATTTCTACATAATGTTCTTTCTTCATGATGCCATCTATGCTGTGAAGTGGACCAGTCCCTCCTGCAGCAAAACAGCCCCACAACATAATGCTGCCGCCCCCATAATTCACAGTTGGGATGGTGTTCCTAGGCTTGTAAGCTTTCCCCTTTGTCCTCCTAATGTAACACTGGTCATTATGGCCAAACAGTTCAATCTTAGTTCCATCAGACCACAGGACATGTCTCCAAACATTATTCTTTTTCCCAGTGTAATTTAGCAAATTGTAATGTGGCTTTTTTATTGATTCTGGCTTGTTGATTTTTGAGGTTTGAGGTTTTCCTTAATTACTATTCTACCGTTGTGCCTCCAATTAACTCAAATGTTGAGCCAATCAGAAACGTCCAAAACCTTGACATCACCATTTGAGCTTTTTCAGAGGAATAATAATCTTATTGTATGTAAACTTGACGTTAAGTTAAGAATAATCTGTTTACAATGTGTACATTAGCCAATTACTCTAGGCGCGTTTGCATGTGTACATAATGTACGTGAAACAATAATATTCTTTCAAGACATAAGTCTCAACAAAATGCTAACACAAAGTACAAAAAATTAAAATGTAAACCATAACTCACAAGCAACGCTTCTTGGGCGATTCAGACAATAGATTTGTAGGAAAGAACACAAGAACGTGATCTCCGAGCTGTGATAAAAATGGCTGCTGTGCATTGCGTTCCTTATGCTATAGACGAATTACCATGTTTGTAAACATTCAGGATGCGCGCACAGCGAGGTTGCAGAAAACCGGGAGCGCTAGCATTTACAGCGAGGGAATGACATCAGATGAGGTACAGAGTTTGTTGTTGTCTTACAGAAAAGTTATATTGATTACATCTTATATATATTTTATTTACATAATGCTTTCAGCGTACTATAACAGCTTGTCACCCAGAGATAAACACAGTTATTCAGCAAAATTAACGTTAAAGTGAGCGGCGTTTGTCTGACAGGTCCATTTGCGATTGCACACTCCCAATGGATATTGGATAGGACAAAATGACCAAGCATCCAGCCCCAAATATACAATCTCATTGAAGCTCCGAGTGTTTTACCAAGAGAGAAGTTAAAGTCTTACAAGTCTTTGGATGCCTACAATTCAGTTGTGGTCATGTGCAAGAAATACTGTTCCCTGATTACCAGATACAAAACTTTGTAGTGCTAAAAACCGAGGTTCTGCCTAGCCACAGACAAGGAAATAAGAAGGAGCTATACAAGGCCTGGGTAATCATCAACAAGCAGAACAAATGCATTCTGACAGTGAACGACACCTGTACGGCAAGGTATGTGAACTTACACATAGAGGTAAAGTTGCTTTTCTAATCAGGGCCGGCGTGTCCATAGAGGTGACCTAAGTGGGCGCTTAGGGTGGCATAATAGTAAGGGGGGCAAACGCGCCCCGCCGCCCAACCCAACCTACTGACTTTCATTCGCAAGATCAACACAACACTGGCATAATAGGGGTCTGGCTTAATAGTGAGGGCGGCAAACGCGCCCCGTCGCCCTACCCAACGTACTGACTTTCATTTGCAAGATCAACACAACACTGGCATAATAGGGGTCTGGCTTAATAGTGAGGGCGGCAAACGCGCCCCGTCGCCCTACCCAACGTACTGACTTTCATTCACAACATCAACACAACAGTCATTGCGACTGGAGGGGGGGGAGTGCAACATTTTATTAAAGCTATATTGATAGGTGGTTGCTAAAATGTTGCTAGTCAGTTGCTAAGGTGTTGCTAGATGGTTGCTAGGTGGTTGCTAAAAGGGTTAGGTGGTAGCTAAGCTGTTGCTAGGTGGTTGCTAAGGTGTTGCTAGGTGGTTGCTAAGGCATTGCTAGGTGGTTGCAAAGGTGTTGCTAGGGTGATTTTAGGTGATTGATAAGATGTTGCTAAGGTGTTGCTAGGTGGTTGCTATGCGGCTGCTAAGGTGTTGCTAGGTGGCTGCTAAGGTGTTGCTAAGCTGTTGCTAGGTGGTTGCTAAGGTGTTGCTAGTTGGTTGCTAAGGCGTTGCTAGGCAGTTGCTAAGGTGTTGCTACGCGGTTGCTAAGGTGTTGCTAGACGGTTGCTATTGTGTTGCTAAGGTGTTGTTAGGTGGTTGCTAAGGTGTTGCTAGGCGGTTGCTAAGGCATTGCTAGGTGGTTGCTAAGGTGTTGCTAGGCGGTTGCTAAGTTATTGCTAAGGTGTTGCTAAGGCGTTGCTAGGCGGTTGCGAAGTTGTTGCTAGGCGGTTGCTAAGGCGTTGCTAGGTGGTTGCTAAGCTGTTTTTAGGAGGTTGCTAAGGCATTGCTAGGTGGTTGCTAAGGTGTTGCTAGGCGGCTGCTAGGCGGTTGCTAAGATGTTGCTAGGCGGTTGCCAAGGTGTTGCTAGGCGGTTGCTAAGGCGTTGCTAGGCGGTTGCTAAGCTGTTGTTAGGTTGTTGCATAGGTGTTGCTTGGTGATTGCTAAGGTGTTGCTGGCAGTTGCTAAGGTGTTGCTAGGCGGTTGTTAAGCGGTTGCTAGGTGGTTGCTAAACGGTTGCTAAGGTGTTATTATGTGGTTGCTAAGGTGTTGCTATATGGTTGCTAAAGTGTTGCAACCGCCTAGCAACACCTTAGCAACCGCCTAGCTACAACTTAGCAACCACATAACACCTTAGCAATCGCCTAACAACACCTTAGCAACCACCTATCAACACCTTAGCAACCACCTAGCAACACCTAAGCAACTGCCTAGTAACACCTTAGCAACCACCTAGCAACACCTTAGCAACTACCTAGCAACACCTTAGCAGCCGCATAGCAACACTTTAGCAACCGCCTAGCAACACCTTAGCAACCACCTAGCAACACCTTAGCAATCACCTAACAACGCCTTAGCAACCGCCTAGCAACACCTTAGCAACCGCATAGCAACCACTCAACCACACCTTAGCAACCACCTAGCAACATCTTAGCAACCAGGTAGCAACACCTTAGCAACCGCCTAGTAACACCTTAGCAACCACTTAGCAACACCTTAGCAACCACCTAACAACTCCTTAGCAACCGCCTAGCAACACCTCAGCAACCGCATAGCAACCACCTAACCAGTCTTCTACTGTCCAGTTTTACCCTTTTCTTTCTTCTATTGCCCAGTTTTACCCCTTTTCAGTCTTCTACTGTCCAGTTTTAGCCCTTTACTTTCTTCTATTGCCCAGTTTTACCCCTTTTCAGTCTTCTACTGTCCAGTTTTAGCCCTTTACTTTCTTCTATTGCCCAGTTTTACCCCTTTTCAGTCTTCTACTGTCCAGTTTTAGCCCTTTTCTGTCTTCTATTGCCCAGTTTGACCCATTTTCAGTCTTCTACTGTGCAGTTTTAGCCCTTTTCTGTCTTCTACTGTCCAGTTTTACCCCTTTTCAGTCTTCTACTGTGCAGTTTTAGCCCTTTTCAGTGTTCTACTGTCCAGATTTACCCCTTTTCTGGCTTCTATTGCCCAGTTTTAATAATTAATTCCTTACATTTTTATATAGCGCTTTTCTAGACACTCAAAGCGCTTTACATATTGGGGGGAATCTCCTCATCCACCACCAGTGTGCAGCATCCACCTGGATGACGCGACGGCAGCCATTTTGCGCCAGACCGCACACCACACACCAGCTGATTGGTGGAGAGGAGACAGAGTGATGAAGCCAGTTATGATATGGGGAGGGTTGATGGACAGAGGCCAGTGGGCAGATTTGGCCAGGACGCCGGGATTAAACCCCTACTCTTTCTCGAAGGACATCCTGGGATTTTTAATGACCACAGAGAGTCAGGACCTCGGTTTAACGTCTCATCCGAAAGACCCCTTTTCAGTCTTCTACTGCCCAGTTTTAGCCCTTTTTAGTCTTCTATTGTGCATTTTTAGCTCTTTTCAGTCTTCTATTGTCCAGTTTTAGCTCTTTTTGGTGATTGTTTTTCCAGTTTTACCCCTTTTCAGACCTCTACTGTCCAGTTTTAGCCCTTTCAGTCTTCTACAGTCCAGTTTTACCCCTTTTCAGTCTTCTACGGTCCAGTTTTAGCCCTTTTTAGTCTTCTACTGTCCAGTTTTAGCCCTTTTCTGTCTTCTATTGCCCAGTTTTACCCCTTTTCGGTCTTCTACTGTCCAGTTTTAGCTCTTTTCTGTCTTTTATTGCCCAGTTTTAGCTCTTCTCTGTCTTTTTACCGTCCAGTTTTAGCCATTTTCTGTCTTCTATTGCCCAGCTTTACCCCTTTTCAGTCTTCTACTGTCCTCTTTTAGCCCTTTTCTGTCTTCTATTGCCCTGTTTTACCCCTTTTACTGTCCAGTTTTAGCCCTTTCCAGTCTTCTACTCTCCATTTTGAGCTCTATTCCAGTCTTCGACTGTCCAGTTTTACCCCTTTTCAGTTTTCTACGGTCCAGTTTTACCCCTTTTTAGACTTCTACTGTCCAGTTTTACCCCTTTTCAGACCTCTACTGTATACCAGGAACGAGCTGCTGAACATTCGGCAGTGCACACCAACTAATCACCAACTGGATTTTGATTTCTCTGCCGTTTTGCGGAACATTGTCGTCAGCGGAGCAGCTGCACTGTGGAAAAGCTGCTGTGGATCGCTCCATCGCCAGAGCAGCTCTAGGACTCTCCGACCACTGCCTGGTTCATCTTATACCAACTTACAGGCAAAAAATTAAAACTACTAAGCCAGAATTAGGAACTGTTAAGAGATGGACCAACGACTCAGAGCAGGTCTTACAAGCCTGTTTTGAATGCCCTGACTGGAGTGTTTTTGAAGCTGCAGCCACCGACCTGGACGAGCTCACAGAGACTGTAACATCATACACCAGTTTCTGTGAGGAGTTATGCATCCCTACCAGGACCTACTTATCATTTAACAATAAAAACCCATGGTTCACACCAAAACTTAGACAGCTTCGTCAGGCAAAACGACAGTACAGGGACAGGATTTTGTACAATCAAGCCAGGAACACACTGACAAGGGAGATTGGTGTGGCTAAGAAGAGCTATGCCAAAAAGCTGCAAAACCAGTTTTCTGCCAACAACCCTGCATCAGTGTGGAATGGCCTGAAAGACATCACTAACTACAGATCAGTGGGGATAATGTGCGTCAGATCTTCAGTAAACAGCCATCAAAAACTCCAGCCATCTCCCTTTCCCCCCTGCACTTCAGATCAGTGAGGATAATGTGCGTCAGATCTTCAGTAAACAGAAGAGGAGGAAAGCACCAGGCCGAGACGGTGTTTCACCAGCCTGTCTGAGAACCTGCGCTGACCAGCTGGCTCCCATTTTCACACAGATCTTCAACAGATCACTGGAACAGCGCAAAGTTCCATCTTGCTTCAAATGCTCCACCATCATCCCAATCCCAAAGAAACCAAAGATCACAGGACTCAATGACTACAGACCTGTTGCCTTAACATCTGTGGCCATGAAGTCATTCGAAAGACTGGTGTTTGCATATCTGAAGGACAATCACTGGACCTTTGCTGGACCCCCTGCAGTTTGTCTATAGAGCAAACTGGTCTGTGGATGATGCAGTCAACATGGGACTGCATTATACCCTACAACACCTGGACAAACCAAGGAACTACGCAAGGATACTGTTTGTGGATTTCAGTTCTGCCTTTAACACTATTGTCCCATCACTGCTCGAGAACAAACTGACCCAGCTGTCTGTCTCTAGGTCTGTCTTTCAATGGATCACCAGCTTTCTGACAACTAGACAACAGCTTGTCAGAATGGACAAAATCACATCCGACAGCCGCACCATCAGCAATGGTGCCCCCCAGAGATGTGTTCTCTCCCCACTGCTCTTCTCCCTGTACACCAACAATGCACCACAAAAGACCCCTCCATTAAGCTCTTGAAGTTTGGTGATGAACTACTGTTATCAGCCTCATCCGGAACAGTGACGAGTCTGCATACAGACAGGAGGTGGAGCGGCTGGCTTTATGGTGCAGATGCAACAACCTAGAGCTGAACACACTCAAAACTGTGGAGACGACAGTGGACTTTAGGAGAAACCCCCCTGCACTCCCCCCACTCACCATCATGAACAGCACTGTGGCTGCAGTGGAGTCATTCAGGTTCCTGGGCACCACCATCTCTCAGGATCTGAAGTGGGACATTCACAAAGACTCTATTGTGAAGAAAGCCCAGCAGAGACTGTACATCTTTCATCAGCAGGAAGTTCAACCTGCCACAGGAGCTGCTCGTACAGTTCTACTCAGCTGTCATCCAATCCATCCTCTGCACTTCAATCATCGTCGGGTTCAGCTCAGCTGCCAAAACCAAACTCCGTAGACTACAGCGAATAGTCCGGACTGCTGAACAAATCACTGGCACTACCCTTCCTACACTTCAAGAACTGTACTCCTCCAGAGTGAGTAAAAGGGCTCGCAAAATCACTCTGAACGCCTCACACCCAGCACACAACCTGTTCGAACTGTTACCGTCTGGTCTGCGCTACAGAGCACCAAACAGAGGAAAAGTTTCTTTCCTCAGGCCATCTACCTCATAAACAGTTAAATATTCTCCTACTGTGCAAGAGCAATACTTTCTCATACGCACCTGTACACAGCACCTTATAACAATATACAATGCAATACTTTCTCCATTCGCATTGGTACACAGCACCTTCTAACCTGTTTATTTACAACACATCTGTACATTCAATTCAACATCCAGATATTTTTGACTAACTGCATCTCTGTTTAATGTTTATCGCCTTTTTCTATTTTTTCATATTTAAATTTATGTTGTCACTTGTCACTTTATGTACACTGGAAACTTCTGTAGCTAAAACAAATTCCTTGTGTGTGTGAAGCACACTTGGCAATAAAACTGATTCTGATTATTGCCAAAACACTACAAAGGGCTGTTTTCAACAAATTTTCCAATTTTTCAACTCACATCAAACTGCCTGAATGATATCGGCTTGGAAAAAAAACATCACCAACTGCTTACTCATCGGCTTACATCACCTTCCCTGCAACTCCACACATTCAACACAATTTCTCAATCCAGCTGGGATCATCCACCATTACCCCATGTAGTTCGGCAAGAAATCTTAGGGTGATTCTGGGTGATCAGTTGTCCTTCAAAGAGGACATTGCTAACACAGCTCCATCATGCAGATCTGCACCTTTTAACATCAGAAAAATCTTGACTCTTCTTAACAGATCATGCTGCACAACTTTTAGTGCAAACTCTTGTCATTTCAAAGCTGGACTCCGACAGTGCTCTTCTAGCTGGATTCCCATCCTGCACCCTTAATCCTCTACAGATGCTCCAGAACGCTGCAGCTCATCTGGTCTTCAATGAGAGCCCATGTAACTCCTCTCTTTGTCTCTCTGCATTGGTTACCGCTCGAGGCTTGTATCAAGTTCAAATCACTGGCACTGCACCCTCTTACCTCCACCTACTGGTGAAGGTCTACATCCCCTCCAGGAGCCTCCAATTTGGGAGTGAGCGCAGGGTATAAATCATTTTCCAAAACCTTTGCATTGACCGTTTTATGCTGGAGGAATGTCTTTCCATTCCCAACTAAATGTAAGATTCTCAAATGTAAGATTCTCAGTCTCAAAAAAAATAAAATAAAAAAAAATAACATTAATCCATGCAAAGCACTATTCATTTACAAAATCCAATTCATGAAGTCAAAAGACAAATTGTGAATTAATAAAAATTGGATTTGTGAATTTAAAAATTGTGTGCTACTTCAAAAAAAGTTCAGATGAATCCTTCTATATGAGTCTGAAATGTATGATGTCTGGTACTAAACAAAAGCTAGCGATATTTGCAATACATTGGTGTAAATGAAAAACTAGTTTCAGAAACAGTATTTGTCTTGGCCCGCCCTCCATGGCAACTGCTCATTGGAAGACAGTGCCATTGGGATGGACCAAACCAAATCACTTAAAAACCTACTGCAACAGTAAAACTTTGCTTTTTTTAGCTCGCTGCTGCTCTCTGCCCCTTCTCGCCTTGCTTTCAGACACTGCACCGCCACGCAATTGGGTCGCAAAGAACTTTCCATGCAACCTCTTAAAGTTTGGGAACCGCCGAAACCACAAAAAACTTCTGCAAACCGACTCTCAGCAGAGTCTGTCACCCCGGTAGCGCAGGACAACTTCCACTCACAAGCGAGTGAATCCCAAGGACGTCACTGAAGCAGAGTCCCCAACCAATCAGGAACACCGTGTTTTGTTGAGGCCAGTCAGCGAATGAATCTCAAACAAATGTTGTTTCTTGCTGATCTGGTACAAATTGATCTTAAGCAGTTAAAGAGAAGCCAAATCTCTGCTTTTGTGGTTTCTCAGGTGTGATTCTAAGATCTAGTAATACGAGCTAAAATTAATTTGGGACGGTTGTCAACTCATTTTGCACAAGCACCAGAATTGAGAACCACTGCTCTGAGGTACTCAAAATAACAAACTATCATACACAAAATGAATTGCCTTCCTAAAAGTTACTTCTCTACTTCAGTATATCCCTGTAAATATTTCTTTACAATATTTAAAAGTTTGATAATTTAGTCAATTAATTTATCTGGAACAATAAGCACCCTAGGTTGCATAGGAGTACATCGCAACAGCCAGTTGATAAAAATGGGTTGAGGCTTCCTGAGCATTTATTTCATTATTACGCCTTCAGTCTGAGACATCTTGCGCACTGGTCCATCCCTCCTGAGAGAGCTCCATCTTGGTTTATGGTTGAACAAGCCATCCTACTTCCTCTTCCACCACTACAATGTCTATCCATCCATCTATTTATTCATTTTATTTTGTAAATATAATAGTTTTGAGATCAGCCTCAAAAATAACACAATTTTTACTAACAGAATTTTAGGTGCAGGCTAGGACTGTCTCTGCCATTAGCAGATAACGTTGTACTTTTGGCTTCAAAAGACATGGACCTTCAGCATGCAGTGGGACGGTTTGCTGATGAGTGTGACATGGCAGGGAAAGAAACAGCATCTCCAAGTCAGAAACCATGGTGCTTGACTGGAAAAAGGTGGCCATCTCCAGTTTGAAGGAGAGTACTTACCCCAAATGGAGTTCAAGTATCTGCGTTTTGTTTTATTTTTCATGAAGAATGGAATGTGAGATTAAAAGATGGATCAGTGCAGCGGCAGCAGTAATGCAGTTGATGTGATTGTCTGTTGTGGTGAAGGAGCTGAGACGAAAGGCAATGTTCTTAATTTACCGCTCAATCTAGGTTCCAACTCTCACCTATGGTCATAATTGAAAGGACAAGATCTCGGATACAACCGGAAACAAAGAGTTATGACCCACTTGTTTGAGTCGCAACATAAGAGAGATGAGCCAACAGAATAGCCTAAATTCAAATTATTTATTATAAAATGTAACTCATAGATCAATCAATCAAAGCAACCAACAAATGTCTAGGGATAATAATGAAGATAAAGAACTTAAGATATTGTGACGGTCTCTGAACGGACCGCACAAACTCTCTAAACCCCCCAATAATGAACACCGTAAGCAATGATGTCGTAAGTGGAAAAGCCGATTGTTTTCAATAAAAGCGGAAGTAAAGTGTGCAGGAGAGGGAAGTTGAGGGGGAAGTTGAAAGGAAGTTGAAGTGCGCGGAGAGAAAAGGAATCACGGAGCGAAATGTAAATTCACCCGTTTGCTGATGTAATGAGAGCGACGCTTACCTGAGAGCTGCAGGAAACATCGATCCTCTCCTACCACCCGTCCGGAAAAACAGTGCCACTGTTGGGTCCACGAGGACAAGGTCAGAGCTGAGTGAATGTTTGTTCGTGCGGAGATGAGGAAAACATTGCTGATATTTCTAGTAGATGACTTCTAGATTCAGCGTCTGTCGCTGGGGGGGTCCAGTCTACTTTCCATCTACATCTATGGTTCACCGTGAGTTCTAAAAAGCCAGCTGACTTCAGAGAGGTTGAGAAAGCATCAACGAAATTCCACGTGGATGACTTCTAGATTCAGCGTCTGTCGCTGTGTGGTCCAGTCCACTTTTCCTGCTACATCAAAGGCCAACTGTGAGTTCTACCTCCGCTAAATCCGTGCCAGGTATTCTCTGCATCTCTCCATACTAGCCACCACTACAAACTTTCCTCTTCACCGCCGGCTGGCAGCGTGTGTAACACACACACCCACACACACACACACACACACACACCCACACCCACACACACAGACATAAACCTACACACACACCCATCGCAATTGCACGCCCACACATAAAAGGACAACCAACATTTTTTTTTGTATTTGCTTGTTTGTTGGTTAATACAAGCGGTTTTGAATTTATTTGTTTCATTTCTGTTACCCTGAAAAATTGAAATGTTTCTAAAGACTGGGATTTTTCAAAGTATTCTGAGTTTTCTGAGTTCCTAAGTAAATTCCTCGCTCTTAACATTTTGTGGACCCTGACCTTGAATTTGTGTTTATGTATTACTTATTTTTGTGTAGCTGGTGAATACCCTCAGATAAATTTTCTCTTCTTTCATTTTTTATTTATGTACTCCATTGGTAAATTTGTATCTACCTGGCACCCGAACTTAAAGACATTTACCATTAAGGATTAAAATCCTCTTTTTGTGAATTCAGTGTTTTTTTCTTTTCTTAAACCACTCTCACGCATCTCCAGCGCCACAATATAAATCACAACATCACTTAAACTACATGATATAAGTAATGCAAAACAAAACCATAAGGTTAAAGAGTCAATGAGATGGCAGGTCTTGAAGAAGGAAATGCGGATAGAGTGGTGATGCAATGACGTTAATCGAATTATGTGCTATAACATGTAAAACGGGATCATGAAAGTAACACTCAAAAAGCAACTCATGTAAACACCTTAGTCTTATTATTCTCTTAATTAGACTAAGGCAAATAATTTGATTACTGATGTCCATGTAAACATAGTCAGTGAGATGGCAGGTCTTGACATGAGGACTCCTGAGTAGCCACAGCTTCCTGGGGTAGCTAGCACAACAACTTTTATATATGCAGGCATCCAATTAGGATTTACCACATACTCCAATCTGGAGTCTTGGGATCATCACAGTGTATTAATATTGTAAAACTTAATACCTGTCGCTCTGCCTAAATCATAAAATATTCATCAGGTTTGTATTCTACTCAAAAAAGTAAATGTAGTAAACTAGAAAGAATCTTGAACCTAATGCTGCGTTCACACCAGATGCGGAACGCGCGGCAAAATCGCGCTATTCGCGAGTAAATAGACGCGTGAACATTTGAGTTTACTCGCTTCATTCGCGCGTGAGACTCCACTTCATTCGCGCGTCAAACTCCGCTTCATTCGCGCGTCAAACTCCGCTTCATTCGCGCGTCAAACTCCGCTTCATTCGCGCGTCAAATTCACTTCAGAACAGACGCGGATTTGCATCATGGGCAGGGCTTCTGTCTGCTCGGTGAATGTAGCTTCGTTGCTAAATGGCTAACATGGATTTTATTGATAAAATACCTGTGTTTATGTGCTTTATGAAGGCTGTAAAACAGCGTCGATACGTTTGGAGCCATGTCTGAGTCCACTAGATACTTTCAGATTTGCACCCAGCGCTGTGGGCTCATAAACTCCTCCAGAAACTTAACCTGGATGACTGGGGCTTCCAGCGGTGCTTCTGACTGAGCCAAGCCCAGTTTGATGAACTGTTGTCGGTGTCGGCTGGAGGATTTCCCCCGGACACCAACAACAGGTGCTACATCATAACCATGCTCCCACAAGAGCAAGCTCCTGATTGGTTAACGCGGCGCGAATGTCCGCAGAAGTTCAGATATTTGAACTTGAGCGATTCGCGCGTTAAGCACGTCAAACGCTCAATTCGCGCGTATCGCGCCATTCGCGCTGCGCCATACACGCAATTTGCGTCATTCGCGCATAGCGCGCCGCAGGATGCCTATTCGCGCGTTTGCATTGACTTAACATGTAAATCACTCGAGCTTGACGCTTCTTCCGCGTCTGGTGTGAACGCAGCATAAAAGTAAAGAAACTTTACTAATAAAAGATGCAACACAGGACAATTGAATGGGCTTTCTAAACTTAAGGCCCTGGTATACTGCAAACTAACCGTCCTGCAGCTCCACCTTCTTTGATGTGCGGTGTCTTCCCAGTGATGTTTCTCATTCAGGGAGTCAGACAGAGAACATCATCCAAAACAATACTAGCTGCATGAATACACTAGAGAGTAGAGTACAGATGTATCCGCACCTGTACAATCACTAGCAAAGAGATTTTAAGCCGCAGAGGTGCTGTTTGCCAGATGTTTATGAAACTGTTCTTCTCTCCGTCGCCATCATTGTGTTTACGGTAAACACGAGAAGCGCAACACCTACTGCACCTACTGCAGTGTAGGAGTGTTGGAAAACAGTATAGTGACTCAGCCTTTTCAAACATTATTCAGGCATGAAACATCCTGTGCGCATGATAATTTTTTTTGCTGAATTCATGTCATGTGTGCAACTTTTTGTCCATGTGTTTTTTCAGCTGCGACGAATGCCACAGTGTGAACACTTGAACGGTCTCTCCAGCGTGAATCGTCTGGTGCAGTTTTAATGTTGGAGCTGTAATAAAAGTCTTCTCACAATCAAGCACATATACTCTTTCACACCAGTGTGGATCTTCATGTGCGTGTTCATTAAGGTTTGCTGATCAGTTGAAACTCTGAGTGCATGTGAATGGTTTCTCTCCAGTGTGGGTCTTCATGTGTTTATTAAGGTCTGATGAGTTGCTGAAACCCATCTCACACCAAAGCTGTGGTCACACTAGAGTTTCAGCATGCGAAATGAAATTCTGTTGTATGGCGCTACGAAAAGGGGCAGGATTAAACAAGATGATTAGACATTAAAAAAGTGAGCGATTGGTCCATGTTTCATTTCTGTTCAGAGAGGTCATGATTTGATCTACGATTGGTCTCACACAGTCAAGTGATGCAATTTCGCAGGTCAAAGTTCACCAAGCTTAAATTTTGCAACGCAGTGAACTGCGAAACTCAACGAATGAACTTGCGTTTCCGGTCTGACGCATTCGCGTGTATATGAATGGAAGTCTATGGGGAGAAAAGTCCAGTGTAAACCGCGACTTAAGTGCAAGTGTATGGTTTCTCTCCAGTGTGGATCCTCGTGTGTTTATTAAGGTGTGATGCTTGGCTGAAACTCTTCCCACACTGAGTGCATGTGAATGGTTTCTCTTCAGTGTGGATCCTCATGTGTTGATTAAGGGATGATGATCGGCTGAAACTCTTCCCACACTGAGTGCATGTGAATGGTTTCTCTCCAGTGTGGATCCTCATGTGTTCATTAAGGTGCGATGATTGGCTGAATCTCTTCCCACATTGAGTGCATGTGAATGGTTTCTCTCCAGTGTGGTTCTTCATGTGTTGATTAAGATGTGATGAGCTGCTGAAGCTCTTGCCACACTGAGTGCATGTGTATGGTTTCTCTCCAGTGTGGTTCCTCATGTGTAGATTAAAGTTTGATGATTGGCTAAAGCTCTTCCCACACTGACTGCAGGTGAATGGTTTCTCTCCAGTGTGGATCCTCCTGTGTTGCTTAAGGTGTGATGAGCAGTTGAAACTCTTCCCACATTGGGTGCATGTGAATGGTTTCTCTCCGGTGTGGATCCTCATGTGTTGATTAAGAGATGATGATTGGCTGAAACTCTTGCCACAATGAGTGCATGTGAATGGTTTCTCTCCAGTGTGGCTCATTATGTGTAGATTAAGGGATGATAATTGGCTGAAACTCCTCCCACACTGAGTGCATATGAATGGTTTCTCTCCAGTGTGGATCCTCGTGTGTAGATTAAGGTATGATGATATGCTGAAACTCTTCCCACACTGAGTGCATGTGAATGGTTTCTTTCCAGTGTGGATTTTCATGTGATTATTAAGATTTGATGATTGTTTGAAACTCTTCCCACACTGAGTGCATGTGAATGGTTTCACTCCAGTGTGGATTTTCATGTGATTATTAAGGTGTGATGATATGCTGAAACTCTTCCCACACTGAGCGCAGGTGAATGGTTTCTCTCCAGTGTGGATCCTCATGTGTAGATTAAGGTTTGATGATTGGCTGAAACTCCTCCCACACTGGGTGCAGGTGTATGGTTTCTCTCCAGTGTGGATTTTTTTGTGTTTACTAAGGGCTGATATTTGGATGAAACTCTTTCCACACAGAGTGCACGTGAATGGTTTCTCTCCAGTGTGGATCATCATGTGAATCTTAAAACAGTCTTTTCTTCCAAAACTCTTTCCACACTGAGTGCAGGTGAAATGATTCTTGTCTCTCCTTTTCAAAATACCATCAGTCTGTAAATGGGTTTTTTCCTCAATTTTGACATGATGTTCCTCCTCTTTACTCCCCTCATTCTCTTCAATTAGGTCTGAAATAAATAAATAAATCATTAGTTTTCATTAAGTCTTAAAAACTCTCATCAAAAGCTGAAAAGTGAAAAGAAACTGGAAACATTGGCTACACACACTGTAATTTTGATGCACATTAAATGTAAATGTATGGTCCATTAACGTGTACACATTTAAGCAGATTCAATTCACTTCATCTTCATTTATCTAGTGCTTTTACAATTTAAATGGTGTCAAAGCCGCTTAACATAGAAGTTATAGTAAATTGAAACTGTCACTATAGTTTTCAGAGTTTCTTACATAATTGATCATAAAAGTCATTTTGGTCATATTGATAAGACAGATTTGAAAGCTGTAAATGGCCTATTTTTATTCATATATATTCATAATTACAACTAAATGTTTTTTTTTTATTTGTTAAACAGACAGTGAATACTTGTTCATTTTGTCTTTTTCTTTTTTGTTTTCTCTCTTTATTTTTTCTTTCCTCTCTCTCCCCCACACTCCCCTACATAAAAACCCACAGATACCTTTCGGATGCTTCTGATAAATGTTTTCAACAGCCCTCCATAAAAAGGGTGGAGTAAAGACAAACTTTACCAGTTGGAATGTGTGGGTGCTAAATCACCCAGTGAAATGAAACAAGGTGTTCGCATATCTTAAGATATTGTATATTTACAGGAGACTCATCTGTTGTCAATAAATTGTGTTTTGCACCCAATTTTGGACCGCTCTAGCCCTTCGAGTAATACATTAAGTCAGTTAGCATGATGTATCAACTCCTTCCTTCAGACAAATGGTGTAAGTGACCCCTGGAGATTTAAATATCCATCTTCCATGCAATTTTCCTTCTATTCACCTGTGCATCAAACCTACTTCAGGATTGACCATTTTCTCCTGGACAAGCAGTTACTTTCCTTACTGTCAGAAGTGGAGTATGGTTTTCATTGTGACATACACCTTTTTGGAGCTTCCTTTGGTTACTCTACTATGTAACCATAGCTTTCTGCCACAAGTAGATGTCATCAGGTGGTTCCCAACCTCCCCTGAGTGTTTTGACACATAGCACAACACTCTCCAGCTGGTGGGTCGGCAGTGGTGGCCAAGCCACTGTCCATCTACTCATGGCTTCCAGCTTTCCTCCTCTCTCTTACTCCATAGCCAGCATGAAGCTCGTTCTGTTTCTTCTCCCATCCTGCGAGCAGCATGTTTCTTGCTCTCCTCCTCCATGCCTAAAGCTGACATCAGTTGCCATACTGACTTTGCAGGAAAGCCTCTACACCCTACCTCCACAGGAAACAACCATGCCTGCCAATCTTTGTTTTTACACTCCTGGATGAGCGGTGTACTTTAAGGCCTTCCTCTCATGAGTCTCTTCACAACCCTCCTCCCATAGCACAGTCAGCTCTATTAAAATGATTTTACGGTCTTTGTCTGACCGCAAGACAATATCTGGACGAAGAGCTGTGTGAACCACTTCTGGGAACTGCAGTTTTCTTCCAACATCAACTCTCAATTCCCAAGCGCCTGTGGCTTGCAGCAAGCTTGACTTAGCTACTGCCCTAGTTGCGCCAGGCCTTGCCCCCTCCTTGATAAAGCTGATGGTTTCCTTATCTGTACTGTTATGCTTCTTCTTGCACCTCACCTGCTCAATTGAATCAACAAGGGTCAAGAGCACCTTGTCATGAAGCCACCTATATCGACCCTGGGTTAAAGATGTTTTAGACCCTAACAATATGTGCCACTGTTCCATTTTTTCCACATAGCTTGCAGTATGGGTCGTCTCTTAGCCCTCACATGTGCAAATGAGATGGTGACGGAAGGGTGTTTCATACACAGAGCGCAGTAAGAAGGAGATACGGTAGGGCTTCAGTCTCCATAACTCTGCCCATGTGATCTTCCACTTGGGCAGATCCCACTTTGTCCATGCTCCTTGAGATGCATGTTCCACTGCTTACACATACGTCTTTGTTCCTCTTGAGCTCTAATTTCTGCCTGCACCATACCTCGTCTGATTGCCGGACTCGCAATTCCAAACTGCTGGAAATGTATGGACCCCTGGCATTGACATCCCGTGCTGGTATTCCCAACAATGTCACGCAATTTTGCAACTTCTCTTCCTACCTTAAACTCATCCACGACAGATGAAAGAGGTAGCTGCAACTGCCCTGATCGATTATAGAGGCCAACTGAAGAGAATCTTGGGGGTATCCCTAACCACCTCCGCAGGTGCTTGTTAATTTTCCTCTCAATGCCTTCCACAGCAGTTAGAGGGAACTCATAGATTGTAAGTAGCCAAGTTAGCCTGGGGAGAAGGCCATACTGGTACAGCCAAGATTTGAACTTTCCAGGGAGTCTGGATCCATCAATCTTCTTCAACCAATCCTCTGTTTGCTTCACCTCCTCTACAACATTGGCAGTATCTTTCAGCGATGCATTGTACCATTTGCCCAAACACTTTATAGGGCTCTCTTCAATGGATGGAATTACCTGATCTTGAATACAAAGGCCAAATTTGCTTGTTACCTTTCTCTTTCTGATGACCAAACTTCTGGACTACCTGGCCTTGAATGTCAGCCTTGCCCACATGGCTACACTTCCCAGGGTTTCAAGTACCTATCTTGCTTGAACATGGGTCACAGTTGTTATAGTTAGGTCATCCATAAAACCTCACACCACTCGCTGAATCACACCTGACTCCAGTGCGGGACCTCGGGTTATGCCTTCTGTTGCTGTTAATAGAAAATTCATGCTCATGATGAAGAGAATGGGAGAGATGGTACACCCTGTTGCAATTCCCTTTTGTAGTTCTTGCCAGTTAGTAGACCACTGAGCAGTTGTGAACCTCAGTTTAATCTCTCCTAGATAGTTACTGACCAATCTTTGAATGTCTGCTAGAATATGGTAATGGTCGAGTCTGAGCTGGATGAGGTCATGGATGAGGTCTTTTTTATGTGAATCTTATTGTCCAATTAGCTTACTCTGCTGTGATTATAAGATCCTGGCAATTAGAGTGGAGTCAGTTATGAGAAAGACATTTCACCCAGATCAAACTGGTTTTATCGTTGGGGGACAGTTATCTTACAACCTTCGCCGCTTATTTAATATAATTTATTTACCTAAAAATAATACCAATATAGAGGTCTTAATTTCTTTAGATGCCCATAAGGCATTTGATAGAATAGAGTACATCTATTTATTTACAGTGCTTAAAAAATTTGGTTTTGGCCCTGCATTCTGTTCCTAAGTTACAATTTTATATTCCAGGCCCCAAGCATCCATTCGAACAAATAACATAATTTCTAAATGCTTTCCACTCTCTAAGGTAACGAGATAGGGCTGCCCTCTGTCCCCTCTGCTCTTTGACATTGCCGTCGAACCTCTTGCAACCGTATTAAGGAACTCAGATGGCTTGCAAGGAAGTTTCAGAGAGGGACAAGAACATAGGCTCCTGCTATATGCAGATGATCTTCTTTTTCTGTCAAATCCAGATACATGTATTCCAAAAACTCTTACAATAATTTCAGAATTTGGAAATGTTTCTGGATGCAAAGTCTATCTAGCAAAGAGTCTCCTTTTCCCTTTCAATGATAGAGCACAGCAAATGTCCGTCCAATCCTTTCCATTTTCAGTAAGTCCTGATAAATTTGTATATCTGGGTGTGAGTGTGACACGCAAATATAAGGATTTGTTTAATAATAATTTTAAAACGACACTAGACAAAGGCAAACGAGACATGACGCGGAGGTCAACAGTTCCTTTATCTTTGGCTGGGAAGATCAATTCCATTAAAATGACAATACTACCAAGATTTCTGTTTCTATTTCAGACCGTGCCTGTTTTTAATCACAAGTCATTTTTCAAGGAGTTGAATAATTGTATTTCTACATTTCTCTGGGATAAGAAAATTCATCGCACAAGAAAGGAATTCTTGGAAAGAAAGAAGGAAGAGGGTGGATTGGCAATGCCAAATTTCCTGTACTATTATTGAGCGGCCAATTTACACAAACTGATATTCTGGTTTTCCAACATCAGTACTGATGGAAAAGCACACGTCTAATCCAGTGTCTTTACGCTCACTACTTTGTGCTTTGATTCCAGTGAGTAAACAATATTCTATGAATAACCCAATTATTAATGGATTACTCAGACTATGGTCACAATTCAGACTTCACTTTAATAATAAACAAGCATTGCCTTCTGCTCCCATTTTGTTAAATCTGCTATTCCTTCCCTCTCTTATAGATTCATAATTCCAATTATGGTCTAGGAAGGGAGTTAACTGTGTTAAGGACCTCTTTAAAGATGGCATATTTATCTCATTTCAACAGTTAAGAAGAGACTTTGAGATTGCCCAGTCTAATTTTTTTAGGTACCTACAAGTCCGTAGTTTCGTTAAAAAAAAAAACATTTCTCTCCTTCACTGAACCAACCAGAAGCATGCTGGATAGATGAATTAGTAAATATGGACCCATATCAAAGGGGTATGACATCCATGTTATATGAAGTGATCCAAAGAACAGCCTCCCCATCCTTAAATCGTATAAAGCAAAATTGGGAAGACGAACTGGGACTAGAAATATCAGATACAGCCTGGCAATATGCCATAGAACTAATACACTCATCTTCTGTATGTATTAGACATGGTCTTCTTCAGATTAAGGTGCTTCATGGGCTTCACCTATCTAGGAGCAAGCTGGAAAAAATGTATCCAGGGTCAGATTCATCTTGCCCCAGATGTGGTTTGGAGCCAGCAAATCTGAGTCATATGTTCTGGGGATGTCCTAGATTACATAAATTGTGGACCAATATATTTAGATCAATTTAATTTTTATGTAATAAAGATATGGATCCTAATCCTTTGACCTCAATTTTTAGTACAGTGCCAGAAGAAATATACCTGTCAGCTAATCACGTAGAAATCATTACCTTTTATTCTTTATTGGCCAGACGCCTGATTCTTCTCAGGTGGAAAAAAACAAACCCGCCATTCCACAAACATTGGATATTAGAAGTGTTATCACATCTTAAACTCGAGTACACCATCCGAGGCTCTACATAAAAGTTTTATGAGTTCTGGCAGCCTTTCCTATCCTACATTGAACGCTCAGGGGTTATTATATCCTAAGTGAGAGTTTATCCCGAATTTGTTTAATTTATTTTTAATTATTTTTTTATTACATTTATCTTTATTTTCTCCCTTTTTCTTTATAAGGTGTATGTCTGTAGCTTTTTTACCATGTTAATTTGTTGTTCAATATGGGTGTTGTGGAAAAATTTAAGACATTTGAAAAATCAATAAAAATATTTGAATAATAGGAATGTAAGCAGTACTAAAAAATAGTTTTTAGAACGAGTAATAATAACATTAATCTAGTTACAGTACATGTCCCTGTCGAAGGTCTGTGAATTTAAGCTAATTATTCATTAAAGAAGGACAAGCCATTCTCGTACGTGACTTTGTTCTTTGTGTGACTAAAATGTAAGCAATAGCTATGTTTCCATCCAAAAATGCTAATTAAATTTATTTGCAAAACTGGAATATCGCATAAAAGACGTGCGAATAAATCAGTGTTTCCATCCAATGAATCAAAGAGAACATAATCGTCATTTCCTGATTAACTGGTGCTAAATATCAACAGTAAAAACAGAATTTACTGAGGTAGAAGAAGCTGCTTGAATCTTTTCTTTATTTATTAAATGGCTTTCACCTCAGAGGACAATGCCGGCACACAATGAACACGTGGTGGCGTTTGAAGCCATGAGACGCCGTTCTGAAAATAATTAATAATATAATAACATTAATACTAAAATGGTTAAGCATTTTAGAATGACCAAAACAACATTTCAGATGTTTTACAGTGTGCTCAGTCTGCTGGTTTGTCCATTCACACACATTTTCATCATCATATGATCTCTTATAACAAACCTTTTTTAATACACATACTGGAATTTATTCAGTAAAAGTAGTTTACGTAGGTTTATCTTTTCTTATCGAATAAAAGGTTTATCCTACTCAGTAATGCGCATGTTTTTTATGCCTATATTTCAAAAGTTATGTGCATCATGACGTTTCCATCAACTAATTTTTTATGCTCATAGCCTATCCAAACTGCACATAAAATAGGTGGCTGGAAATGCAAGGCTAAGCAAGAAATACCGCTTCGTCTTTAAAAAAGGGAAGGAGACCGACAGAAACTCAGAGTTTAGAGAAGACCTGCTCCTGACCAGGTTAGGTTCACAGAGTAAATGACCACGGTAACTGACTGAGTTAAAGTTACCACTCTTTCAGAAACAGGCTTGACTTACCCTGCTTTCTTGAGTTTGACAAACCTGCCATTTTGAAACAGAAAACCCAGAGTTTCTCTCATTTCAGGGTTAAAATACTCTGAGTTTTCACTTAACCTTCTTTCTGAAATGGGGCCCTGATCTCATATGCTATTGTTTTAGAACTTCAGTTGCCTATTGGAGAAATGACCAGGAATAATAAACGGCTACTTGCTCTACAAACAAGTGTATTCATGACTATACATACAAAGAAAAATAATACAATTAGAAAATATGACATTGCAACAGGCGACGCGGTGGCACAGTAGGTAATGCTGTTGCCTCACAGCAAGAAGGTCGCTCGTTCAAGCCTCGGGTGGGTCAGTTAGCATTTCTGTGTGGAGTTTGCATGTTCTCCCTGTGGGTTTCCTCCGAGTGCTCCGGTTTCCCCCACTAGTCCAAATACATGCGGTACAGGCGAATTGGGTAAAGCTAAATTGTCCGTAGTGTATGAGTGTGAATGAGTGTGTATGGATGTTTCCCAGAGATGGGTTGCAGCTGGAAAATCATCCGCTGCATAAAACATATGCTGGATAAGTTGGTGGGTTATTCCACTGTGGCGACCCCGGATTAATAAATGGAACTAAGCCGAAAAGAAAATGAATGAATGAACGACTTTGCAACATCAAGGAGCATTAGGCATGGGCCAGTATAAGATTCTGATGGTATGATAACCTTGAATAAAAATATCACGGTTTCACTGTACTGTGATTACTGCTCTAAAATATATTATTTTTAAATGTCTGGGTAAAAAACAAACACTTTCCCCCTTTGAGCACAATATATTTTCTTTTGAGAAACTTTTACAATATTTTGGAGCAGTAAACATGTCAGGCTGAATAAGTCAAATTAATCCTTGACTTCTGCTGTCTTCATTAGTTTCATTAACACAGATTTCTTTATGATTTAAAACAGCATCTTTGGATATATTGTCTGCTGGAGATACTGTTGTCCTAAAAAACTCAAAACAAAACGTAAAAATAAATAAAAATAAATAAATAAAAAAACCTTACATATACTGTAGGGACGGTACAGCAGAAAATATTGGCGGTTTTAAAACCTCGACTTTTTTCAAATACCTTGAAAACTGTTATCGTCCCATGCCTAAGCAGCATAACACTGTATT
Organism: Danio kyathit; assembly: GCA_903798195.1. Lineage (NCBI taxonomy): Eukaryota > Metazoa > Chordata > Actinopteri > Cypriniformes > Danionidae > Danio > Danio kyathit. The sequence goes on from CAIGQS010000102.1 coordinate 201,156, forward strand.
TAGGATCTAAAAATTAATTCTTTAAAAAAAAGTCTCAAGCAAAAAGACTCCAATGGCGGCGCCTGCTGGTAAGTGAAGGATATGGTCAATATTCAGAGAATTTCTGACGAAATTTACACTCAATGTTTGCATATCATCAGCATGCTGTAATCCATTTCTTAAGCAGCAAAAGTCATTTTTAGACTAGTTTGTTGGCCAGTTGTAGTCAGTGCAATGCTAAACGTTATTGTTCCACTATAATTTGTTTGTTTTGTCTTCCGTCGTCCCACAACATCATCATATAGTTTAGAATACTGTACAATGGTTTATAGCAATTAAATATTTTAGTGTCCATTTCATTCAGCATGTTTAAAATTGGGGACATCCACTTTTTTTACATTCTTTAAACCAGGGTTTCTGCAGGTTTCACCAAGTTAAATGTAAGACTTTTTAAGACCATTATGACTTGAAAATTTTATAGCGCCAGTGCTCAAGTATGCTTTACAAAAACAGTAGGAGAACAAGAAAAGCAATAACCTTAAGAAGGTAGAGAAAATGGGAGACTAATAATACATAAAAAGAATGACAAAAGACATGAGAACAAGTAACAAGAAAGAAACTTATTCCTGTCTTTCAATGAGTGCTGATGTGCATTTAGGAGAACTAGGCAACACACTCAGGGCTGCAAGATGCATTTAATTTAGTATTCTTATTATTAAAATATATCTGAATGAGGATCAAATGACTGAGTTGGTCTTTGAGAATGAAAATTAACCTGTTTGTTCCTGCAGATCTTCCTGTTTGACTCTGAATGTTTCTTCAATCTTCACATCTTCACTCTCCTCTTTAATAAACGCCATCTTTATAACAGTGTGGAGATCAGTCGCTTCAGCAGGAGTTTTTCTCTGTGTTTGGACACTTTATCCTGTTTAAAATGAACAAAACAATAAAAATGTTCAGTTTAAAATAAATAAAACAATGAACAGAAACAAAATAACTTCTCTTCAACACTTGCTTCAACAGTTTCTTTATATGAGAGTCATTAACAAGAAGAAATCAGGTAAAAGAGTAAGTCTGAGCAAGAAACAATTAGCTTATTAAAACTAGTACTCCATTTCTTATATATAGTGATGTATACTTAGAATGGAATGACATTATGCTATTTAATAAACTAAACCTTTATTAAAACACTCATTACACACATTTCTGTTACTTTATTCAAACAATAGCCCTCATTACTCTAAGTAAAATAGTACTACGTTGTATAAATGGTTAAAATAATATTGTCAACAGCAGGTACATCATTTAGCATCGGATAAAACCTGAAACTTTAATCAATCGCTTTATATCTGTATAAAAGCTTTAAAACAAACCTTTCTCCAGTCGAATCACAATGCAGCAGCGGCGCAGCCTTATGACGTCACACGCCACGCCAAAATAAAAGTCTTTTTTTGTTTAGCTTTTTTTTGCCCCTTACTGTTGCAGTCATGAATTATTGATACATTTCCCCCCTTGTTTTCCACTTTCTCACATACACAGACACACATATATTCAGTATTTGGAGTTGATCAAAACCTTTACTGTAAACATTTTTAAGACAATTTTGAAAAACTTTTTTAATCCACTAAGACTAAGTGTTTAAAGCAGAAAATCCCAACATTCTAAACAAATAATCTGATGGGTGTTTTGAGCTGAAACTTTACAGGCACATTCTGGAGTCACAAAATACTTATCTTAAATCTTGAAAAGAGGTAAAATAGGTGCCCTTTAAGGAAAAAGTACCCATTACTACTACATGTTTTAGTTTCACTAGCTGGGTGATTATCACTATAAAGTGCCTTTGATGTCCCACAAGATTGAATCAGTCCTATATGGACATAATGTGAAATAATGACATTCTGATCTTTTAATATAGTTGGTTAAACCTTTACACACATGCAGGTAGAATTATAAGTGTTTTGAAATATGTTTTTGTCAATTTTTGCCATTTTCTTTCATTGAATGGATGTGATTTTGCCATGTCCCACACACTCAGACAACTTCAGTGAGTCAAAAAAGTAGATAAATTAGATCAAATTAAAAAGATTTTTTTAATATTCTTATTGTCTTAAACAAGTTATTTGATAAAAAAATAATAACTTTGTTTTCATAATATCATTAATCATTTCGCATGTGTCCTTGAAATTGCTGTCCACCCTGTCATGATGTCGTAAATGCCCCTTTAAGAAAGATGTACTCTGATGTACTCATTGTTTACTATTACTCATTGGTTACTATGTTACTATTAATTACATGTACTACATCCTACTGCACTGTTAACATACAATATATATTTTAATTTAGTATTTATTCTATTATAAACATTTTAAGTACACAATAAGAAAATAACATTGAAACATTAACCTTTACAAACAAAATACTTATAAAATAACAGCTGTAGTTTAAAATTTGTTAAATAAACAATTAATGCAACTATTTTTAAATTAATGATTGTAATAGATAATAAATAAATGATGAATGTATCAATGAAATTATCAATAAATTAATTAATCTAAATGTATCAATAAATAAATGTATTTAGCAAAATTCCTTGAAAACAAAACATTTATTAATATACAAATACATTTCCATTATATTTCAACATTTATTATTAATCAATATCCCATTTCACATTATATTATTGTTTAATAATCTATGTTTTCATTACGCAATATTATTTATATATTTTACAATATTTATACTTATATATTTACCTTTTCTGTTTGATCACGTTAGTTAAAACAGCAAACACCATATGCAAAGTTTGTGTTAAGATGGTTTAGACAGTAATTATTTGTTGTACAACACAAAACTTTTTTTTTTACCTGACAATTCAGTAAACATACCTTTCCTATCGTCAACACTGGGCTTTTTAAATTCCCCACCACGGAAATGAAGAAACAGCGGCAAAAATCTACGCGTGGTCAAAAGTATATTGCATCGGTAGTGTTAAGCACTACCATAGAGAATGAATGGGAAAAGTTAAGGAAAGTTAAGCTTAACTATTGGCGGCTGATGCGCGAGAGGTCCCCAGTTCCAAACTGGGCGGAAACAACCTCTGGCTTTTATGCCAATTGTCAAATCAGGCTTCTGTTGAGCACTGACGTTCACTGAAAACATCCTTTCTGCAAAGCGGTGTGAGGCTAGAAATTTGAATTCAACTCAGTGTTTACTTGCCCTGGTGGTGTCACAAACTTGCATAGAATCTGATTTCTTTTAGCTTTGTGTTGTGCATGAGCAGGTGGCCAGTGCGTTTGCTGGCCCTCCACGGTGCAGACCGTACAGGACAGCTCTATAAAAAATACTATAAAAACTTGAAGCAATTCTCTCATATCGGTTTCCGTAGTGTAGTGGTTATCACGTTCGCTTTACACGTGAAAGGTCCCCTGTTCAAAACTGGGTGGAAGCACACATTTAGCGGACACTTTTGTCCAAAGTGCACTACGATGGAGGAGGTATTCAGCGGTTCAATAGGACGAGGAAATGCATACGTGAAGGGCTATTTATTCCAAGTAACTTGTTTGTGCTCAGAGAATTTAGTGCTAGAGTAGGACCTTTGTTTTCTTTAGAGAGAGGGATATTCACCGGGGTTCGGGTGTACTCGGAAGAGATGGGTTTTAGCTGTCGTTTGAAGGATACCAGTGTATCCGTAATCCGAGTGGGAATGGGAAGATGATTCCACCAGCGTGGAACATTGAATAAAAACATTGTGGTGAGTGACTTACAGCCTCTCTGCGACGGCACCACAAGACGGTGCTCACAGCCTGACCGGAGGCTCTTTTGGTTGTCACGATGGCTTTACAAGTGGAAGGTCTCCTGTTAGAAACTGGGTGGAAACATGCAGATTTGCTTTTATGCACATTCTGAAGTGGCTCTCTGCTCACTGCATGGTTCACGCTACAAAGTCATTGCTCCGAGCTAGGCAAACGGCGTGTATGCTAAAACCTGCAGGGAGCTTGTCACACTGAGGAGGCTTTGTCCACTTGATTGACAAACGCGTACACTTTGTGTTATCCTTGCAGGCCAAATTTCACTGCAGAAAGCACTGGTGGGGTTTCTGTAGTGTAGTGGTCATCGCGTTCGCCTAACACGCGAAAGGTCCTCAGTTCGAAACCGAGCAGAAAAAGCGTTCTTCTTTTGGCGAGAAAACGATAGCAGCAACTGTTTCCTGCTGAATGATTGTCTACAGACACCTAAGCAAAAAGGGTACCTGCGTCCCGTATTCTCGTAGGTTTCCGTAGTGTAGTGGTTATTACGTTCGCCTCACACGCGAAGGCCAGCCGCGAATAGTTGGAACGCAGTGCCAGCCAATCAGATTGAAGGACCTACCCACAGGCGGAAGTGATGTCAGAGCCAATCAGATTTTTCTTTTTTCGTCAAGAACTGGGTTCGAATCCCACTTAGGCACTTGTAAACAATTATTTTACACAGTTTTGTCAAAAATATTGTAATGTTTAACAATTTATTAGAGCCATAAAGTATCAAAGACTTGTTTTCAAGTTTAGGAATGTGCTAAATAAATGAAAATAAAAATACCCACAGTGAAACAGTTACAGAAAATTAAATATTAGTTTAAATACATTCATAGTGGTTTTAAATATCTTTTTAAATGTGAATTAGAAAAGTTTACATTAAACAAACTGAATAAAACAAGTATTCTTTTTTAGTTTATTTAAAAAAAAATTACAAATGGAATAATTCAATTCACTATTAAATGATCTGATTGAGTGATGGAATAATAGAGGTAAAACTTTAATTGAAGGATCAGTCAAGTGTTTCCAAATGAAATCTGGTAAAATAAAAGTCCTACAAAACATTAACAAAAACTCTCATGAAACAAAATGTGATTGTTCATTGTATTTATTTATTAGACATTAATAGGTTTTAAGTACTTTAAAAATAGTAAATAATCCTAAAATATGGGGGGGGGGGGGAATACAGAAAAACAACAAACACAAATTCAACAATAAAGATGCATTACATTACAATCTCACTGAAAAATAAAATTTAAAAACATATACAGGACTAAAATACTGCTAAGGGGCAAAATATCAAGAATAATAGAAAACCTTTAAGGTTTAAAATACTAAATAAAATAAATAGCATCAATCCAAAAAATAAAAAAGGTAACACTTAACAATAAGGTTGTATTAGTTAATTAAGTTTATGCATTTAATAATGTGAACAAACAATGAACAATACGTTTATTGCAGTATTCTTTCTTCTATGCTAAAATGAATGGAAATAAAATTATTTGCTGATTCTTGTTAACTCACAGTGCATTAAGACTAATGTAACAAGCATAAATGGATTTTAATAATTTAATAGTCAATGTTTAACTATGATTAATAAATGTTTATAAGTATAGTCCAATAATAGTTCATTTTAGTACAATAACTAAAGAAACCTTATTGCAAAGTGTCACCAAAAAAACAAACAGCTTTAAAAAAACAGACTGAACTTTAAGATTAAAGACACATAATATCACACTGAAAAATAAAACCTTTAAACAATAATTAAGCACTGCTAAAAGAGGGCAAAATATCAGGGGAATAATCCTGTTTTTGTTATTTAAAAAAATTGAAATATCAATGCAAAATGTAAAAAAATAAATAAATAAATTGTCACTTTAAGGTTTTAAGTATTTTACAAAAGTAAATATTAATCCAAAACCAATAAAGAAGGAATTCTAAGAAATAAGGACAAATTAAAATCAAACTCTGAAAATTAAAATGCAAAATAGATGTGCATGAAAAATAGAACATTGAGTTTGGAAAGGTGTTTGAAGTCCTCACAGGTCCAGTTTGGGTGCTTGAAGGTAAGGCCAGCATGGTCAGAGGTGGAAAAAATAGAGAGAAAAACATTTAATGATTCAAGAAAATTATAAGACATATGTATTTAACACAGAATTACAACTTTCAGTTCACATATGAGGGAAAAAATGCATTTTATGCATAGTGCTGTTCATGTTTCCAAACCTTTTTTATTTACCTTGCTCTGACTGAATGAACACCATGAAATAGAACTTTATTATTATTATTTTATTTTATTTAATTACATAATTTAAGGCAAGTTAATTTATTAAATGGTCTAAAATAAATCAATATAATTACAGTTTTTAGTTAAACTCATTTCACCATCATTGTCTGTGTATACAAAGTAACTAGTGTACAAATATATCTACAAACAGAGACAGAGTAATTAAAAAATATATTTATAATTTGCTAAATAATTCTGTTTTTAGCTATAAAAGGTTACAGTTATCATGATAATTGCACATGCTCAAGAAATGATGAACTCAGCTAGAAATGAATTAATGGCAACAATATAATTTCACAGAAGCAGAAGACTCTTTTGTAATTCAACTATATAGGGGTTAGACAATACAGAAACAATAAACGGAATAGGAAATTAGTTGAAAAAAAATATACATAAAATATTTAACTTTTCTTTTTTTTGTAGAGTTTATTTGCAAAATCAGTGAATTGCAATTTAAAATATTTTTCATGAATCATGTTATCTCTTTTTATTAATTCTTTATTAGTTAACTAAAGAATGTGGTGTTTGTTATTTAAATGGTTTAAAATATATTTTTAATAAAGCTAAAAATGGCATGTCTGACTCGATTAAAGAATTTAGAGTTTAATTTGTATTGGCTATGCATTGAGATTTTTAGGAATATAAGTAATATTGAGCCAAGGAATTCAAGTAATAAAGTTTTAAGTAAATAAATTAGAGAAGTACAGTAAATAAATGTAAAAAGTAAATTAGTAATTACCAGACACTTGATGTTACTAATTAAATACAATGCTGGGATTTTGCTTACTGTAGTAAACACAGTACTGTTAGAGGATGGGCAAAGCACAAAAATAAAATATAATATGCACATTGACACAAACAACCAAGTCCAAAAACATAAATTACAGCCATGTTCATTCATAATTATGTGAAATAAAACACGAGAGGGTAAATTTGGCTTAAAAAACTAAAGTTTACAGGTCAATATTGTTTTTGCACAACAGTAAAACAATGTTTTTGACAACAGTAACACAATGTGAGTAATAAAGTCTCTTACCTTTGACAGATGTTGTAAATCTGCCGAATAAAACGAAAGGAGCAGATCGCGGGTGTGTTTATTTCACTCTCTGAGTCAAAATGAAAATGTCATCTTCAAATTTCCTGCTGGTGCAAAAACACGGAAGTGCGCCACAGAGCGCCAGTGGCCGAAAGTATATTGCATCCGTAGTGGTTCAGCACTACCATAGAAAATGAATGAGAATCCGTTTAGGGCCGTTTAGCTAAAGAATCCTCGACCGCTGCGCGGAAGACCGGGGTTCGATTCCCTGATGGGGAGGCCCTTGTTTGTCTTTTACTAGTTGGCTGTTGCCTTCAAGCCAACGTAAAAAGCAACAATCCGCCCGCGGGACATCGCCACAGGGGTGGTGCCTAGCCATGTGATAAAAGATCCAAAAGGAACGAGTTGGCAGTGGGGTCAAACTGCTTGGAAGGCTGCTATTCTCATCCCTATACCACCAACGCTTGTGGATGTTCTCCGGCAGAAGTGCTGAAAAAGTATGCTTTCAAACAAGGCACTCTCTGTTTGGGTTTGGGGCTAAAACAGAGCTCCAGAGTACGGAGCCCAGCCATGGCGACATGCGCTGATCACAGGACAATTTCCCAACGGTGGCACCCAGCCATGTGATATATAGAGCAGCCAAAGGCAATGCGTTGGCCAGGAATCGAACCCGGGTCAACTGCTTGGAAGGCAGCTATGCTCACCACTATACCACCAACACCTGTGGACAGTGCTCGGCAGAGGAGCTCGAAAAGAATGCTTTCAACCAAGGCCCTCTTCGTTTGGGTTCGGCACCAAAAAAAAAAAAAACATGTGCAGCATACGGATCCCAACCTTCGCAATAGGCACTGATCTACTCACGAGTCATGGGACATCTTCACAAGGGTGGCGCCTGGCCATGTAATATTACGGCAGCCAAAAGGAATACATCGGCCAGGAATCTGCTTGGAAGCCGGCTATGCTCACCGCTATATTACCAACGCTTGTGGACATCCTCTCACAGAAGCGTAGAAAAGGAAATCTTTCAACCAAGGAGTTCTTTGTGTGGGCTCTGGCCGAAGAAAAAACTCCCCAGAAAAAAACATGCCGAGTATGGATCCCATCTCGTTCCGACATTGAGGTTAGAGGAAGCGTTCAAACGTACAACCTCACCAAAAAAAAAACGGAGGTCGATAATTTCACGCTGCAGTGGCGGAGTTCTCATCTTCTGTCACCCAGTATTCACTGTAATGAGCTCCCCCGGTTCGAATGTCATGGCAAGGGTTGACTGCATGCAGCTCATGACAGGTCGGGCTGACATTTTGTGGAGTAAAAACTGGGCCATGTGTAAGAATGAACGGCGTGCTTTGTTTGCTGCAAAACATGCTAATAACGTTCTCCTGTGTGGTGCACTGTTCAAGTTACTGCTGATGACCAGTCGAAGACTGACGAGGAAGCAAGGAATATTAATGAAGAAAACGCTGCCCAAGGCCAGTTTTCAACCCTCCTCCTGCTGTCAGCCAAGGTCCTTGGGGTCGGCACTGCAGAAAATGCACCAAGCTACCCAAACATCCTCCAAGGGGTGTTGCCTGGATATGTGGTAAAATAGCCAAAGGGGATGCGCTGGCAGGGACTCAAACCCGTACGAACTGCTTGGAAGGCAGCTATGCTCACCACTATACCACTGACGCTTGTGGACAAACTCTGACAGAAGTGCCGAAAAAGAAGGCTTTCTACCAAGGCACACTTTGAGTGTGTTTCGGCGCTAAATAGACATGCCCAGACCGCGGAGCCAAGCCATCGCAATTTGCACTGATCTACCCGCAGGTCAGAGGACAACTTCACAACTGTGGCCGCCGGCCATGTAGGATTACAGCTGACACAGGTGAAGTGTGGGCCAGGAATCCAACCCGGGTCAAGCGCTTGGAAGGCAGCTATGCTCACCACTATACCACCAACGCTTGCATGCACACTCTGACAGAAGTGCTGAAGAAGAGGGCAACACTCCTCTTGCTGTCAGCCAAGGTCTTTAGGGCCAGCGCTGCAGACAATGCCGTTAGGACTGGATTACGTTGCCGATCTGTGTGGGGTGAGAACGGGGGCTTTTTGCACCCAGCTCCTCGTTAGTATAGTGGACAGTATCTCCGCCTGTCACGCGGAAGACCGGGGTTCGATTCCCCGACGGGGAGGCCCTTGTTTGTCTTTTGCTAGTTGGCTGTTGCCTTCAAGCCAACGTAAAAAAGCAACAATTCGCCTGCGGGACATCGCCACAGGGGTGGTGCCTAGCCATGTGATAAAAGATCCAAAAGGAACGAGTTGGCAGTGGGGTCAAACTGCTTGGAAGGCAGCTATTCTCATCCCTATACCACCAACGCTTGTGGATGTTCTCCGGCAGAAGTGCTGAAAAAGTATGCTTTCAAACAAGGCACTCTCTGTTTGGGTTTGGGGCTAAAACAGAGCTCCAGAGTACGGAGCCCAGCCATGGCGACATGCGCTGATCACAGGACAATTTCCCAACGGTGGCACCCGGCCATGTGATATATAGAGCAGCCAAAGGCAATGCGTTGGCCGGGAATCGAACCCGGGTCAACTGCTTGGAAGGCAGCTATGCTCACCACTATACCACCAACGCCTGTGGACAGTGCTCGGCAGAGGAGCTCAAAAAGAATGCTTTCAACCAAGGCCCTCTTCGTTTGGGTTCGGCACTAAAAAAAAAAAACATCTGCAGCATACGGATCCCAACCTTCGCAATAGGCACTGATCTACTCACGAGTCATGGGACATCTTCACAAGGGTGGCGCCTGGCCATGTAATATTACGGCAGCCAAAAGGAATACATCGGCCAGGAATCTGCTTGGAAGCCGGCTATGCTCACCGCTATATTACCAACGCTTGTGGACATCCTCTCACAGAAGCGTAGAAAAGGAAATCTTTCAACCAAGGAGTTCTTTGTGTGGGCTCTGGCCGAAGAAAAAACTCCCCAGAAAAAAAACATGCCGAGTATGGATCCCATCTCGTTCCGACATTGAGGTTAGAGGAAGCGTTCAAACGTACAACCTCACCAAAAAAAAACGGAGGTCGATAATTTCACGCTGCAGTGGCGGAGTTCTCATCTTCTGTCACCCAGTATTCACTGTAATGAGCTCCCCCGGTTCGAATGTCATGGCAAGGGTTGACTGGATGCAGCTCATGACAGGTCGGGCTGACATTTTGTGGAGTAAAAACTGGGCCATGTGTAAGAATAAACGGCGTGCTTTGTTTGCTGCAAAACATGCTAATAACGTTCTCCTGTGTGGTGCACCGTTCAAGTTACTGCTGATGACCAGTCGAAGACTGACGAGGAAGCAAGGAATATTAATGAAGAAAACGCTGCCCAAGGCCAGTTTTCAACCCTCCTCCTGCTGTCAGCCAAGGTCCTTGGGGTCGGCACTGCAGAAAATGCACCAAGCTACCCAAACATCCTCCAAGGGGTGGTGCCTGGATATGTGGTAAAATAGCCAAAGGGGATGCGCTGGCAGGGACTCAAACCCGTACGAACTGCTTGGAAGGCAGCTATGCTCACCACTATACCACTGACGCTTGTGGACAAACTCTGACAGAAGTGCCGAAAAAGAAGGCTTTCTACCAAGGCACACTTTGTGTGTGTTTCGGCGCTAAATAGACATGCCCAGACCGCGGAGCCAAGCCATCGCAATTTGCACTGATCTACCCGCAGGTCAGAGGACAACTTCACAACTGTGGCCGCCGGCCATGTAGGATTACAGCTGACACAGGTGAAGTGTGGGCCAGGAATCCAACCCGGGTCAACCGCTTGGAAGGCAGCTATGCTCACCACTATACCACCAACGCTTGCACGCACACTCTGACAGAAGTGCTGAAGAAGAGGGCAACACTCCTCTTGCTGTCAGCCAAGGTCTTTAGGGCCAGCGCTGCAGACAATGCCGTTAGGACTGGATTACGTTGCCGATCTGTGTGGGGTGAGAACGGGGGCTTTCTGCACGCAGCTCCTCGTTAGTATCGTGGACAGTATCTCCGCCTGTCACGCGGAAGACCGGGGTTCGATTCCCCGACGGGGAGGCCCTTGTTTGTCTTTTGCTAGTTGGCTGTTGCCTTCAAGCCAACGTAAAAAAGCAACAATCCGCCCGCGGGACATCGCCACAGGGGTGGTGCCTAGCCATGTGATAAAAGATCCAAAAGGAACGAGTTGGCAGTGGGGTCAAACTGCTTGGAAGGCAGCTATTCTCATCCCTATACCACCAACGCTTGTGGATGTTCTCCGGCAGAAGTGCTGAAAAAGTATGCTTTCAAACAAGGCACTCTCTGTTTGGGTTTGGGGCTAAAACAGAGCTCCAGAGTACGGAGCCCAGCCATGGCGACATGCGCTGATCACAGGACAATTTCCCAACGGTGGCACCCGGCCATGTGATATATAGAGCAGCCAAAGGCAATGCGTTGGCCGGGAATCGAACCCGGGTCAACTGCTTGGAAGGCAGCTATGCTCACCACCATACCACCAACGCCTGTGGACAGTGCTCGGCAGAGGAGCTCAAAAAGAATGCTTTCAACCAAGGCCCTCTTCGTTTGGGTTCGGCACCAAAAAAAAAAAACATGTGCAGCATACGGATCCCAACCTTCGCAATAGGCACTGATCTACTCACGAGTCATGGGACATCTTCACAAGGGTGGCGCCTGGCCATGTAATATTACGCCAGCCAAAAGGAATACATCGGCCAGGAATCTGCTTGGTAGCCGGCTATGCTTACCGCTATATTACCAACGCTTGTGGACATCCTCTCACAGAAGCGTAGAAAAGGAAATCTTTCAACCAAGGAGTTCTTTGTGTGGGCTCTGGCCGAAGAAAAAACTCCCCAGAAAAAAAACATGCCGAGTATGGATCCCATCTCGTTCCGACATTGAGGTTAGAGGAAGCGTTCAAACGTACAACCTCACCAAAAAAAAAACGGAGGTCGATAATTTCACGCTGCAGTGGCGGAGTTCTCATCTTCTGTCACCCAGTATTCACTGTAATGAGCTCCCCCGGTTCGAATGTCATGGCAAGAGTTGACTAGATGCAGCTCATGACAGGTCGGGCTGAAATTTTGTGGAGTAAAAACTGGGCCATGTGTAAGAATGAACGGCGTGCTTTGTTTGCTGCAAAACATGCTAATAACGTTATCCTGTGTGGTGCACCGTTCAAGTTACTGCTGATGACCAGTCGAAGACTGACGAGGAAGCAAGGAATATTAATGAAGAAAACGCTGCCCAAGGCCAGTTTTCAACCCTCCTCCTGCTGTCAGCCAAGGTCCTTGGGGTCGGCACTGCAGAAAATGCACCAAGCTACCCAAACATCCTCCAAGGGGTGGTGCCTGGATATGTGGTAAAATAGCCAAAGGGGATGCGCTGGCAGGGACTCAAACCCGTACGAACTGCTTGGAAGGCAGCTATGCTCACCACTATACCACCAACGCCTGTGGACAGTGCTCGGCAGAGGAGCTCAAAAAGAATGCTTTCAACCAAGGCCCTCTTCGTTTGGGTTCGGCACCAAAAAAAAAAAACATCTGCAGCATACGGATCCCAACCTTCGCAATAGGCACTGATCTACTCACGAGTCATGGGACATCTTCACAAGGGTGGCGCCTGGCCATGTAATATTACGGCAGCCAAAAGGAATACATCGGCCAGGAATCTGCTTGGAAGCCGGCTATGCTCACCGCTATATTACCAACGCTTGTGGACATCCTCTCACAGAAGCGTAGAAAAGGAAATCTTTCAACCAAGGAGTTCTTTGTGTGGGCTCTGGCCGAAGAAAAAACTCCCCAGAAAAAAAACATGCCGAGTATGGATCCCATCTCGTTCCGACATTGAGGTTAGGGGAAGCGTTCAAACGTACAACCTCACCAAAAAAAAAACGGAGGTCGATAATTTCACGCTGCAGTGGCGGAGTTCTCATCTTCTGTCACCCAGTATTCACTGTAATGAGCTCCCCCGGTTCGAATGTCATGGCAAGGGTTGACTGGATGCAGCTCATGACAGGTCGGGCTGACATTTTGTGGAGTAAAAACTGGGCCATGTGTAAGAATGAACGGCGTGCTTTGTTTGCTGCAAAACATGCTAATAACGTTCTCCTGTGTGGTGCACCGTTCAAGTTACTGCTGATGACCAGTCGAAGACTGACGAGGAAGCAAGGAATATTAATGAAGAACACGCTGCCCAAGGCCAGTTTTCAACCCTCCTCCTGCTGTCAGCCAAGGTCCTTGGGGTCGGCACTGCAGAAAATGCACCAAGCTACCCAAACATCCTCCAAGGGGTGGTGCCTGGATATGTGGTAAAATAGCCAAAGGGGATGCGCTGGCAGGGACTCAAACCCGTACGAACTGCTTGGAAGGCAGCTATGCTCACCACTATACCACTGACGCTTGTGGACAAACTCTGACAGAAGTGCCGAAAAAGAAGGCTTTCTACCAAGGCACACTTTGTGTGTGTTTCGGCGCTAAATAGACATGCCCAGACCGCGGAGCCAAGCCATCGCAATTTGCACTGATCTACCCGCAGGTCAGAGGACAACTTCACAACTGTGGCCGCCGGCCATGTAGGATTACAGCTGACACAGGTGAAGTGTGGGCCAGGAATCCAACCCGGGTCAACCGCTTGGAAGGCAGCTATGCTCACCACTATACCACCAACGCTTGCACGCACACTCTGACAGAAGTGCTGAAGAAGAGGGCAACACTCCTCTTGCTGTCAGCCAAGGTCTTTAGGGCCAGCGCTGCAGACAATGCCGTTAGGACTGGATTACGTTGCCGATCTGTGTGGGGTGAGAACGGGGGCTTTCTGCACGCAGCTCCTCGTTAGTATAGTGGACAGTATCTCCGCCTGTCACGCGGAAGACCGGGGTTCGATTCCCCGACGGGGAGGCCCTTGTTTGTCTTTTGCTAGTTGGCTGTTGCCTTCAAGCCAACGTAAAACAGCAACAATCCGCCCGCGGGACATCGCCACAGGGGTGGTGCCTAGCCATGTGATAAAAGATCCAAAAGGAACGAGTTGGCAGTGGGGTCAAACTGCTTGGAAGGCAGCTATTCTCATCCCTATACCACCAACGCTTGTGGATGTTCTCCGACAGAAGTGCTGAAAAAGTATGCTTTCAAACAAGGCACTCTCTGTTTGGGTTTGGGGCTAAAACAGAGCTCCAGAGTACGGAGCCCAGCCATGGCGACATGCGCTGATCACAGGACAATTTCCCAACGGTGGCACCCGGCCATGTGATATGTAGAGCAGCCAAAGGCAATGCGTTGGCCGGGAATCGAACCCGGGTCAACTGCTTGGAAGGCAGCTATGCTCACCACTATACCACCAACGCCTGTGGACAGTGCTCGGCAGAGGAGCTCAAAAAGAATGCTTTCAACCAAGGCCCTCTTCGTTTGGGTTCGGCACCAAAAAAAAAAAACATCTGCAGCATACGGATCCCAACCTTCGCAATAGGCACTGATCTACTCACGAGTCATGGGACATCTTCACAAGGGTGGCGCCTGGCCATGTAATATTACGGCAGCCAAAAGGAATACATCGGCCAGGAATCTGCTTGGAAGCCGGCTATGCTCACCGCTATATTACCAACGCTTGTGGACATCCTCTCACAGAAGCGTAGAAAAGGAAATCTTTCAACCAAGGAGTTCTTTGTGTGGGCTCTGGCCGAAGAAAAAACTCCCCAGAAAAAAAACATGCCGAGTATGGATCCCATCTCGTTCCGACATTGAGGTTAGAGGAAGCGTTCAAACGTACAACCTCACCATAAAAAAAACGGAGGTCGATAATTTCACGCTGCAGTGGCGGAGTTCTCATCTTCTGTCACCCAGTATTCACTGTAATGAGCTCCCCCGGTTCGAATGTCATGGCAAAGGGTTGACTGGATGCAGCTCATGACAGGTCGGGCTGAAATTTTGTGGAGTAAAAACTGGGCCATGTGTAAGAATGAACGGCGTGCTTTGTTTGCTGCAAAACATGCTAATAACGTTCTCCTGTGTGGTGCACTGTTCAAGTTACTGCTGATGACCAGTCGAAGACTGACGAGGAAGCAAGGAATATTAATGAAGAAAACGCTGCCCAAGGCCAGTTTTCAACCCTCCTCCTGCTGTCAGCCAAGGTCCTTGGGGTCGGCACTGCAGAAAATGCACCAAGCTACCCAAACATCCTCCAAGGGGTGGTGCCTGGATATGTGGTAAAATAGCCAAAGGGGATGCGCTGGCAGGGACTCAAACCCGTACGAACTGCTTGGAAGGCAGCTATGCTCACCACTATACCACTGACGCTTGTGGACAAACTCTGACAGAAGTGCCGAAAAAGAAGGCTTTCTACCAAGGCACACTTTGTGTGTGTTTCGGCGCTAAATAGACATGCCCAGACCGCGGAGCCAAGCCATCGCAATTTGCACTGATCTACCCGCAGGTCAGAGGACAACTTCACAACTGTGGCCGCCGGCCATGTAGGATTACAGCTGACACAGGTGAAGTGTGGGCCAGGAATCCAACCCGGGTCAACCGCTTGGAAGGCAGCTATGCTCACCACTATACCACCAACGCTTGCACGCACACTCTGACAGAAGTGCTGAAGAAGAGGGCAACACTCCTCTTGCTGTCAGCCAAGGTCTTTAGGGCCAGCGCTGCAGACAATGCCGTTAGGACTGGATTACGTTGCCGATCTGTGTGGGGTGAGAACGGGGGCTTTCTGCACGCAGCTCCTCGTTAGTATAGTGGACAGTATCTCCGCCTGTCACGCGGAAGACCGGGGTTCGATTCCCCGACGGGGAGGCCCTTGTTTGTCTTTTGCTAGTTGGCTGTTGCCTTCAAGCCAACGTAAAAAAGCAACAATCCGCCCACGGGACATCGCCACAGGGGTGGTGCCTAGCCATGTGATAAAAGATCCAAAAGGAACGAGTTGGCAGTGGGGTCAAACTGCTTGGAAGGCAGCTATTCTCATCCCTATACCACCAACGCTTGTGGATGTTCTCCGGCAGAAGTGCTGAAAAAGTATGCTTTCAAACAAGGCACTCTCTGTTTGGGTTTGGGGCTAAAACAGAGCTCCAGAGTACGGAGCCCAGCCATGGCGACATGCGCTGATCACAGGACAATTTCCCAACGGTGGCACCCGGCCATGGGATATATAGAGCAGCCAAAGGCAATGCGTTGGCCGGGAATCGAACCCGGGTCAACTGCTTGGAAGGCAGCTATGCTCACCACTATACCACCAACGCCTGTGGACAGTGCTCGGCAGAGGAGCTCATAAAGAATGCTTTCAACCAAGGCCCTCTTCGTTTGGGTTCGGCACCAAAAAAAAAAAACATCTGCAGCATACGGATCCCAACCTTCGCAATAGATCTACTCACGAGTCATGGGACATCTTCACAAGGGTGGCGCCTGGCCATGTAATATTACGGCAGCCAAAAGGAATACATCGGCCAGGAATCTGCTTGGAAGCCGGCTATGCTCACCGCTATATTACCAACGCTTGTGGACATCCTCTCACAGAAGCGTAGAAAAGGAAATCTTTCAACCAAGGAGTTCTTTGTGTGGGCTCTGGCCGAAGAAAAAACTCCCCAGAAAAAAAACATGCCGAGTATGGATCCCATCTCGTTCCGACATTGAGGTTAGAGGAAGCGTTCAAACGTACAACCTCACCATAAAAAAAAACGGAGGTCGATAATTTCACGCTGCAGTGGCGGAGTTCTCATCTTCTGTCACCCAGTATTCACTGTAATGAGCTCCCCCGGTTCGAATGTCATGGCAAGGGTTGACTGGATGCAGCTCATGACAGGTCGGGCTGAAATTTTGTGGAGTAAAAACTGGGCCATGTGTAAGAATGAACGGCGTGCTTTGTTTGCTGCAAAACATGCTAATAACGTTCTCCTGTGTGGTGCACCGTTCAAGTTACTGCTGATGACCAGTCGAAGACTGACGAGGAAGCAAGGAATATTAATGAAGAAAACGCTGCCCAAGGCCAGTTTTCAACCCTCCTCCTGCTGTCAGCCAAGGTCCTTGGGGTCGGCACTGCAGAAAATGCACCAAGCTACCCAAACATCCTCCAAGGGGTGGTGCCTGGATATGTGGTAAAATAGCCAAAGGGGATGCGCTGGCAGGGACTCAAACCCGTACGAACTGCTTGGAAGGCAGCTATGCTCACCACTATACCACTGACGCTTGTGGACAAACTCTGACAGAAGTGCCGAAAAAGAAGGCTTTCTACCAAGGCACACTTTGTGTGTGTTTCGGCGCTAAATAGACATGCCCAGACCGCGGAGCCAAGCCATCGCAATTTGCACTGATCTACCCGCAGGTCAGAGGACAACTTCACAACTGTGGCCGCCGGCCATGTAGGATTACAGCTGACACAGGTGAAGTGTGGGCCAGGAATCCAACCCGGGTCAACCGCTTGGAAGGCAGCTATGCTCACCACTATACCACCAACGCTTGCACGCACACTCTGACAGAAGTGCTGAAGAAGAGGGCAACACTCCTCTTGCTGTCAGCCAAGGTCTTTAGGGCCAGCGCTGCAGACAATGCCGTTAGGACTGGATTACGTTGCCGATCTGTGTGGGGTGAGAACGGGGGCTTTCTGCACGCAGCTCCTCGTTAGTATAGTGGACAGTATCTCCGCCTGTCACGCGGAAGACCGGGGTTCGATTCCCCGACGGGGAGGCCCTTGTTTGTCTTTTGCTAGTTGGCTGTTGCCTTCAAGCCAACGTAAAAAAGCAACAATCCGCCCGCGGGACATCGCCACAGGGGTGGTGCCTAGCCATGTGATAAAAGATCCAAAAGGAACGAGTTGGCAGTGGGGTCAAACTGCTTGGAAGGCAGCTATTCTCATCCCTATACCACCAACGCTTGTGGATGTTCTCCGGCAGAAGTGCTGAAAAAGTATGCTTTCAAACAAGGCACTCTCTGTTTGGGTTTGGGGCTAAAACAGAGCTCCAGAGTACGGAGCCCAGCCATGGCGACATGCGCTGATCACAGGACAATTTCCCAACGGTGGCACCCGGCCATGGGATATATAGAGCAGCCAAAGGCAATGCGTTGGCCGGGAATCGAACCCGGGTCAACTGCTTGGAAGGCAGCTATGCTCACCACTATACCACCAACGCCTGTGGACAGTGCTCGGCAGAGGAGCTCATAAAGAATGCTTTCAACCAAGGCCCTCTTCGTTTGGGTTCGGCACCAAAAAAAAAAAACATCTGCAGCATACGGATCCCAACCTTCGCAATAGATCTACTCACGAGTCATGGGACATCTTCACAAGGGTGGCGCCTGGCCATGTAATATTACGGCAGCCAAAAGGAATACATCGGCCAGGAATCTGCTTGGAAGCCGGCTATGCTCACCGCTATATTACCAACGCTTGTGGACATCCTCTCACAGAAGCGTAGAAAAGGAAATCTTTCAACCAAGGAGTTCTTTGTGTGGGCTCTGGCCGAAGAAAAAACTCCCCAGAAAAAAAACATGCCGAGTATGGATCCCATCTCGTTCCGACATTGAGGTTAGAGGAAGCGTTCAAACGTACAACCTCACCAAAAAAAAAACGGAGGTCGATAATTTCACGCTGCAGTGGCGGAGTTCTCATCTTCTGTCACCCAGTATTCACTGTAATGAGCTCCCCCGGTTCGAATGTCATGGCAAGGGTTGACTGGATGCAGCTCATGACAGGTCGGGCTGACATTTTGTGGAGTAAAAACTGGGCCATGTGTAAGAATGAACGGCGTGCTTTGTTTGCTGCAAAACATGCTAATAACGTTCTCCTGTGTGGTGCACCGTTCAAGTTACTGCTGATGACCAGTCGAAGACTGACGAGGAAGCAAGGAATATTAATGAAGAAAACGCTGCCCAAGGCCAGTTTTCAACCCTCCTCCTGCTGTCAGCCAAGGTCCTTGGGGTCGGCACTGCAGAAAATGCACCAAGCTACCCAAACATCCTCCAAGGGGTGGTGCCTGGATATGTGGTAAAATAGCCAAAGGGGATGCGCTGGCAGGGACTCAAACCCGTACGAACTGCTTGGAAGGCAGCTATGCTCACCACTATACCACTGACGCTTGTGGACAAACTCTGACAGAAGTGCCGAAAAAGAAGGCTTTCTACCAAGGCACACTTTGTGTGTGTTTCGGCGCTAAATAGACATGCCCAGACCGCGGAGCCAAGCCATCGCAATTTGCACTGATCTACCCGCAGGTCAGAGGACAACTTCACAACTGTGGCCGCCGGCCATGTAGGATTACAGCTGACACAGGTGAAGTGTGGGCCAGGAATCCAACCCGGGTCAACCGCTTGGAAGGCAGCTATGCTCACCACTATACCACCAACGCTTGCACGCACACTCTGACAGAAGTGCTGAAGAAGAAGGCAACACTCCTCTTGCTGTCAGCCAAGGTCTTTAGGGCCAGCGCTGCAGACAATGCCGTTAGGACTGGATTACGTTGCCGATCTGTGTGGGGTGAGAACGGGGGCTTTCTGCACGCAGCTCCTCGTTAGTATAGTGGACAGTATCTCCGCCTGTCACGCGGAAGACCGGGGTTCGATTCCCCGACGGGGAGGCCCTTGTTTGTCTTTTGCTAGTTGGCTGTTGCCTTCAAGCCAACGTAAAAAAGCAACAATCCGCCCGCGGGACATCGCCACAGGGGTGGTGCCTAGCCATGTGATAAAAGATCCAAAAGGAACGAGTTGGCAGTGGGGTCAAACTGCTTGGAAGGCAGCTATTCTCATCCCTATACCACCAACGCTTGTGGATGTTCTCCGGCAGAAGTGCTGAAAAAGTATGCTTTCAAACAAGGCACTCTCTGTTTGGGTTTGGGGCTAAAACAGAGCTCCAGAGTACGGAGCCCAGCCATGGCGACATGCGCTGATCACAGGACAATTTCCCAACGGTGGCACCCGGCCATGTGATATATAGAGCAGCCAAAGGCAATGCGTTGGCCGGGAATCGAACCCGGGTCAACTGCTTGGAAGGCAGCTATGCTCACCACTATACCACCAACGCCTGTGGACAGTGCTCGGCAGAGGAGCTCAAAAAGAATGCTTTCAACCAAGGCCCTCTTCGTTTGGGTTCGACACCAAAAAAAAAAAACATCTGCAGCATACGGATCCCAACCTTCGCAATAGGCACTGATCTACTCACGAGTCATGGGACATCTTCACAAGGGTGGCGCCTGGCCATGTAATATTACGCCAGCCAAAAGGAATACATCGGCCAGGAATCTGCTTGGTAGCCGGCTATGCTTACCGCTATATTACCAACGCTTGTGGACATCCTCTCACAGAAGCGTAGAAAAGGAAATCTTTCAACCAAGGAGTTCTTTGTGTGGGCTCTGGCCGAAGAAAAAACTCCCCAGAAAAAAAACATGCCGAGTATGGATCCCATCTCGTTCCGACATTGAGGTTAGAGGAAGCGTTCAAACGTACAACCTCACCAAAAAAAAAACGGAGGTCGATAATTTCACGCTGCAGTGGCGGAGTTCTCATCTTCTGTCACCCAGTATTCACTGTAATGAGCTCCCCCGGTTCGAATGTCATGGCAAGAGTTGACTGGATGCAGCTCATGACAGGTCGGGCTGAAATTTTGTGGAGTAAAAACTGGGCCATGTGTAAGAATGAACGGCGTGCTTTGTTTGCTGCAAAACATGCTAATAACGTTATCCTGTGTGGTGCACCGTTCAAGTTACTGCTGATGACCAGTCGAAGACTGACGAGGAAGCAAGGAATATTAATGAAGAAAACGCTGCCCAAGGCCAGTTTTCAACCCTCCTCCTGCTGTCAGCCAAGGTCCTTGGGGTCGGCACTGCAGAAAATGCACCAAGCTACCCAAACATCCTCCAAGGGGTGGTGCCTGGATATGTGGTAAAATAGCCAAAGGGGATGCGCTGGCAGGGACTCAAACCCGTACGAACTGCTTGGAAGGCAGCTATGCTCACCACTATACCACTGACGCTTGTGGACAAACTCTGACAGAAGTGCCGAAAAAGAAGGCTTTCTACCAAGGCACACTTTGTGT
>CAIGQS010000103.1:0-2500 GCA_903798195.1 Danio kyathit
ATTGCGAATGCGATCTGATCTAACACACACAGCAGTGCAAACATGATGAAATGAACTCCTGCTGCAGGTCAAATTAACCCATTTAATGCAAAACTAATACATATCTCCACTAATTATTTAGACTAAAAGGAACAAATAGTCTTAGAGAAAGTTTTTCCTGTTGTCAAATGCGAAAAGCAGACTGAGTTGTGAATGATAGAGAATGATTGACGGCGCAGCCGCACAGCAGCGGGAAGGGCTGAACTGAACATGAATTTAAACACTTTAATATTCATCTGTACTTCACATTAAACTGTAGAATGGCTTCAGAACATTTCGGATATAGTGGGCCTACATGACAACGTTCTAGTGCCTTAAAATAGGCTTCATGTAGCCTATTAGTTGGCTTATAAAACAGAATAAAGCGCACGTGCAAGATCGGATTTGGATCGGTACCAGCTGGCCGATACCCGATCCAGCAAAAATATGCGATATCGAACCGATATCCGATCCAAGTATCGGCATCGGTGCATCCCTACTTGAAACCTTTTTGCAACTTACAGCAAAGTCATCAAAGTTGTTTGGCCAGTATTCAAGCTGTTCAAAAGTGCCACATTCCATGCTATAGGGCCCTGTGATGTTCTCCAAGCTGGAGTTCGAGACCAGACTGAAAGGGAAGCACATAGAAAAAAGATTCAGAAGTACATGATTCAGAGATAATAAGTAGTTCCATTTTGCACAGTATAGCAACACATACAGTGAGTGATAGTTCAAAATAACCACTACCACCACATACAGTATGACACTGCCGCTGGACAAAGGGATTTCGAAGATGTGTTTAGGTGTAACATCGGTTTTTAAAAATGCCGCCAGGGGGCACAAAGGGACGGGATGTGAACGGACAGTAATATACAGTAGCTGTAAATACCCTGCTACTTGTAAATGAAGATGAAATAACGAAACAAAGCATTATATTCCTTCATAAATCATTTAAAACTAGTCAACAAGCTTATATCATTGTAAACTTGTTAAGTACAATGAGGATTCCATTTTGGAAATCAAAACTAAAGAAATAAAAGACAACTAAAATGAAAGTACAAGCATAAATAAATAAATAAATAAATAAATAAATAAATAAATAAATAAATAAAGCAGTATTTTAGCCTAAATATAGAAATATGTACAGTATGTGTTATTTTAAAGTGAGAGGACTAAGACAGCCAATAAATAAGCTTTTCATTTAAGTTTTTATTTATATTTTCTTTGTTGATTATATGGGTTTAGTAATAGATGCATTTATTTAGACCTATTAATGAATGTGAATTCAACAGCATGAACAAAGGTCGATTTTTTTTTTTTTTTTTTTTTTTTTTTGAAGGGCCTGTGTTGTGCGAGTTTATCCTAGGCTACATACAGTTGAAACCAGAAGTTTACATACACTCTAAAAAAGAAACACAACCATTTTTAAAAAAATGTCTGATGGTAAATCATACTAAACGTTTACTATTTTAGGTCTGTTAGGATTACCTAAATGATTTACATTTGCTAAATGCCAGAATAATGAGAGAATTTTTTTTTTCAGAATTTCTTATTAATTTCTAGACAGTCAAAACATTACATACATTACATACATTTCCTTGGTATTTTTTTTATCTTTGCTTTTAAACTGCATAACTTTGGTCAAATGTTTTGGGGATCCTTTCACAAGCTTCTTACAATAATTTGCAGGAATTTTGGCCAATCCTCCTAACATTGCTCGCACAAGCATTTTTAACTCTGCCCACAAATTTTCTATAGGATATAGGAGCTTTTCTATAGGAGCTCAGGACTTTGTGATGGCCACTCCAAAACATTCACTCTGTTGTCCTTAAAGCACATTTTATCTAATTTGGCAGTATGCTTAGGGTCATGGTCTGTTTGGAAGACCGATTTGTGGCCAAGTTTTAATTTCCTGGCTGATGTCTTGAGATGTTGCTTCAGTATTTCTACATAATGTTCTTTCTTCATGATGTCATCTATGCTGTTGATGTGGACCAGTCCCTCCTGCAGCAAAACAGCCCCACAACATGATGCTGCCGCCCCACACTTCACAGTTGGGATGGTGTTCCTAGGCTAGCTTTCCCCCTTTGTCCTTTCAATGTAACACTGGTCATTATGGCCAAACAGTTCAATCTTAGTTCCATCAGACCACAGGACATGTCTCTAAAAATTTGTCTTTTCTCAGTGTAATTTAGCAAATTGTAATCTGGCTTTTTTGTTGATTCTGGCTTGTTGATTTTCCCATGTTGTCACACAAGGAAGCAGTGTGTTTGAGGTTTTCCATAAATACTATTCTACAGTTGTGCCTCCAATTAACTCAAATGTTGTCAATTAGCTAATCAGAAACTTCCAAAACCTTGACACCATCATATGAGCTTTTTCAGAGGCATACTAATCTTATTGTATGTAAACTTGACTTTCAAGAAAAGTTATAACAATTTCTCAATAATCTCTCTCTCATTATTCTGCTATTAAGCAGAAC
>CAIGQS010000103.1:5000-215842 GCA_903798195.1 Danio kyathit
AATATTGGTTAACACAGTAAACATTTAAAGAAGTGTAACAAGTGGCGTATTTAGTCATCATTGGCAATATGGTCGATGCCCAGGGCGGCATGTAGGTGGCACGGGAAGACGGTGCGGGAAAAAAAAGGAGCCCCAGTAAAAGCTTTGATTTACGATTTACTTTATGCAAGTGTATTAATTTAAAGCAGTAATCCCAGAATAAAGACGTTAGAGGCCAATTTGGCATATTTTGCATGTGCAAGTTTGTTATTGTCTATGTGCAAACGAAACAACGGTGGTGAAAGTAAACTGACGCATGCATGCGTGCAGAAAACCATTCCCGCGCACCTCACGCGCTGCTCTTTTCCCGGTGTACATGCACGCCGATAAAATACATGCCGTTTATGTACTGTGAAACCGGAGTAACTTTTAAGCAGAGGTGTCGGCACGCAGCGAGCTTTGCAAGTCAACAAAACTAAAGTTATAATATGATGATGATCTTATTTTGACTATATGGTTATGAAGCAGAAAGGAGAGATGATGAATCAGGGAAGTAAGACTTGATAACATTAATTCTCAGCCATGAGTCGAGTCTAAGACAATAGATAATTACAGTAAATATATTTTTTGTAATCTAATTGTCTTTAATATTCAAGCAAAAGATTTCTTAAGAGATCTTAGCATATCACTCCAGTTGTCTAAATGTTTTCCAGTTACATTTAGGATTGATTTCTGTTATTTATTTAGAATATTAATTGTATAATATTATTAATAATATTATTATTATTAATAATAATAATTTTATTTATTTCTAAGTAGGCCTACATTTCTAAAAGCAGGTGGTTCGCCCAGGGTGGCATTTAAACTAGAACCATCACTGATGTGAGGCTACATGACGCATTGTAAATAAAATTAATCATAAAGCATAGAATCACAATATGAAAATGTTATATTACAAATTGTGTTTATCTACACAAAATGCATGTGAGCTTGAACTACATGCCAACCACAAAGTGGATGCGGTTCGCAGGGCGCTTTAAAACAACGCAACTGAAGCCGCGCAGAATAAAGAAACCAAAGTTATTTTACAGTATTATCCCCTTCAATATGTGTCTTATTATTTCTATAAATATTTTGAATCCGTTTTTAAAACTATTACTTACCTTTTTCTATATTGTTGACAACAACAATAAACACACACGATACTCTGCAGTTCAGTTATTTTATTCAACTGACATTTTTACCAAAACAATATTTTACTTCAGCAGCATCACAACAGATGTGGATCAAGAAGGATTTTTTTTTAATTGTAAAAGGTTTTCAAAAATAAAGTTTCAACAAAACTTAACCAAACGACTGTTAAGTACCACATAGCCTAACTAAAATTATAGAATAATTTGGCTGCGTAAACTTAAAATAAAAATAGCCTGAATATTTTTTACCACAGCTATAAAACTTAAAGATTAGGTAAAATAACATTTCTTTCAAAATGATCAGTCGGTGGAAGTAAATAAAATAAAGCCGGCCTAATTTAACTATGCTGCTTAAACTTAAAACAAAAACAGCCTGAATATTTTACCATGCGTGGCTAATAAAACGTAACACAAGGAAGGACTACATAGTTTTATTAAAAAAGATCAGTCGTTCTACATGCTCCGACGAAAACAGAGTGCGAAGTTTATTTACAATTACCGGCGGAGGAAAAAAGCCGCTCAGCAGTCACAGAAGTTGCAGGAACAGCCAGGTACCAATGGGCAAGGCTGCTTAGCCTTGCATATCGAGACACATTTACTTTGCACCACAATAAAGGATCCGGGTTTAGATAGATGCATGGCTCCCTGAAGTAGTTTTTGATTTTGGTGTCATCCGGTGAAACATTACTCATGCCGTAAGCTAGTCCTCCACGAAATGATTGTCAAGACACGGCGCGCACATGACAGCTTAAAGTATCACACACCAGACCCGCACATTCGCATGGTATTTAAAATGGGGCACCGCTGTGTACGTTTAGAATTCTGAAATGCGCTGCGTGGCGCTTCTGGTGTGTGACCCCTATAGATCTGCTCTCAGGTCTTGTCTAGACCGCAACTCCCTGCAGACTTAACCAAATACCAGCATAACCTATCAGAATGATTGAAAGTAATTTAATTTTAGAGCCAATCGATCATCGTTTTCATGCTCGATCGTCACTGATGGGTTCGATTAATCAATTGATCGAATAATTGTGCACATCCCTAGACACCATGTCATTAGTTTTTCTTCTTTTCGACCCTTTCTTGCCAGCCACGCTGTGGAGTACTTAACCGCGTGTGATGGAGCATTGTCCTGCATAAAAATCATGTTTTTCTTGAAAGATGCAGATGCAGTACCACTGCTTGAAGGTGTCTTCCAGAAACTGGCAGTAGAACTTGGAGATGAGCTTGACTCCATCCTCAACCCGAAAAGGCCCCACAAGTTCATCTTTGATGATACCAGCCCAAACCAGTACTCCACCTCCACCTTGCTGGCGTCTGAGTTGGACTGGAGCTCTCTGCCCTTTACCGATCCAGCCACGGGCCCATCCATCTGGCCCATCAAGACTCTCATTTCATTAGTCCAAAAACCTTAGAAAAATCAGTCTTGAGATATTTCTTGGCCCAGTCTTGACGTTTCAGCTTGTGTATCTTGTTCAGTGGTGGTCGTTTTTCAGCCTTTCTTACCTTGGCCATGTCTCTGAGTATTGCGCATCTTGTGCTTTTGGGCACTCCAGTGATGTTGCAGCTCTGAAATATGGCAAAACTGGTGGCAAGTGGCATCTTGGCAGCTGCACGCTTGACTTTTCTCAGTTGATGGGCAGTTATTTTGCGCCTTGGTTTTTCCACACGCTTCTTGTGACCCTGTTGACTATTTTGAATGAAACGCTTGATTGTTCGATGATCACGCTTCAGAAGCTTGGCAATTTTAAGAGTGCTGCATCCCTCTCCAAGATATCTCACTATTTTTGACTTTTCGGAGCCTGTCAAGTCCTTCTTTTGACTCATTTTGCCAAAGGAAAGGAAGTTGCCTAATAGTTATGCACACTTGATATAGGGTGTTGATGTCATTAGACCACACCCCTTCTCATTACAGAGATGCACATCACCTAATATGCTTAATTGGTAGTAGGCTTTCGAGCCTATACAGCTTGGTGTACGACAACATGCATAAAGAGGATGATGTGGTCAAAATACTCATTTGCCTAATAATTCTGCACTCCCTGTATATCTGTGTGATGGGTTTTGTTTGTTTGTTGTCTAAAAGAAAAAAGAATAAAAAACTATCTGTACTGCTTGCTTCATATTTAACATGTTCAATAAAAACACTTTTGAGAAAAATGCACAGTTGGTGAACCGTACCTCATGTTTGATGGAGGACTTATAGCTCCTTGAAAAAGCCAGATACCAAGAACTGCAAACATATAGTACACCACCTAAAAATGAAGAGACCAAGCTCAATATCAGTGATAAAACCTCTATAATGACACTGTAAAAGATGTCTGCTCACTCACCAGAAGGATGCCAGCAAATGCCCGCAGGTTTTTCACCAGGTCCACGATAGTGCTGGCCACCACTGCCATCAACTGAAGAGTAAAAAGAAAAATCATGTAAAGCATTTAAAGCAAGTATTGGTGGTCTTAATACTATCTGAAGGTTTAGACAATTGTAATGATGGCAGACTATACAAAGTACAGCTATAACCAGAATACTGTATGCCTACTGGCTATCAAGAATTGTTTTTAAATATGAACAGAATCATTTGCTATATTTATAGCTAGCTAATTATTTGAAAGCAAACCAGTAAGAGTGACAAAGATCTGAAAAATAAAATAAGTAATGGAGGAATGAATGAATGAATGAATGAATGAATGAATGAATAAATGAATGAATGAATGAATACTGTAAATGTATGAAGAAAAACAGAAAGGTAGGAAGCAATGAATAAACAAAGGTAAGATGAAAGGAAGGGGTGAATAAATGCGTGAATGAACGAAGGTAAGATAAAAGGAAGGCGTGAATGAACACATTAAGTAAATAATTAATTGAGTGAAATATTGAGTGAAATAACAAGTGAATACAA
Organism: Danio kyathit; assembly: GCA_903798195.1. Classification (NCBI taxonomy): domain Eukaryota; kingdom Metazoa; phylum Chordata; class Actinopteri; order Cypriniformes; family Danionidae; genus Danio; species Danio kyathit. The sequence goes on from CAIGQS010000103.1 coordinate 9,075, forward strand.
TAATGAACAAAAGTAGGAAATAAGGAAGGAGTGAATGAATGAATGAATGAATGAATGAATGAATGAATGAATGAATGAATGAATGAATGAATGAAGTGAATGAATGGAGTGTTACTTCTGAAAAGTCATGACGTAAAGAATGAAGGTAGAAAGGAAAGAAGAAGTGAATAAATGAACAAACAAAGAAAGGAAGGAAGGAAGTGAATGAATGAAGGATCGGAGTGAATTAATTAATGAAGGAAGGATGGAGATGAAGAATGAAGAAGAAAGGAATGAATTAAAGAAGGTAGAAAGGAATAAATAAGTAAATGAAGGAAGGGAGTGAATTAATTAATGAAGGATGGAAGTAAAGAACTAAGAAGGAAATAATGAAGTAAAGGAGAAAGGTAGAAAGAAAGGAATAAATAAATGAAGGAAGGGAGTAAAGAATGAAAAAAGGAGGAATGAAGTAAATAAGGGAGAAGTGAATACATTAATGAACAAAGGTGGGAACGAAGGAAGAAGTAAATTAATGAATGAATGCATGCATGGAGTGAAAGAACGAATAAAGGAAGAGCTGAATAAATGTAAAAAATAATAAATGAGTTTTTTAATTAGATCGTGTTCATTTATTTCATTTTTATTTAAGCTGTGTCACTTTTGAAAGTCATGACGTAAAGGAGGGAAGAAGTGAATAAATGAAGCAAAGTAGTCAATTAATGAAGGAAGGATGGAAGTAAAGAATGAAGAAAAGAAAGAAGGTAGTAAAGAATGAAGGAAGAAATGAAGTAAATAAGGATGAAATTAATGAACAAAGGTAGGAAAGAAGGAAGGAGTGAATGAATGAAGTAAAAGAATGAACGCAGGAAGAGCTGAATAAATGTCAGTTTTAAGATGTGTTTTTTTCTTCTTTTATTTTATTAGATGTTTTTATTTCCAAATTGTGCAAAATTTAATTCATTTTTATTTAAGCTGTGACTGTTGAAAGTCATGACATAAGGAATGAAAGAATGGAGTAAAGAATGAAGGTAGAAAGGAAGGAAGAAGTGAATAAATAAACAAACAAAGGTGGGACGGAAGGAAGGAAGGGAATGAATGAAGGAACAAAGTGAATTAATTAATGAAGGAAGGATGGAATTAAAGAATGACGAAGAAAGGAATGAAGAAAAAAGGAAGAAAGGAATAAATAAATAAAAGAAGGAAGGGAGTGAATTAATTATTGAAGGAGAGCTAGAATTAAAGAACTAAGAAAGAAGAAATGAAGTAAATAAGGAAAAAAGAAGTGAATATTTAAATGAACGAAGGTAGAAAAAAAGGAAGTGAACAAACGAATGAACGAATGAATGAATGAATGAATGAGAAGGAAGAGCTGAATAAATGTAAAAATAATAAATGATTTATTTATAAGATTGTGCTCATTAAATTCATTTTTATTTAAGCTGTGTCACTTTAGAAAGTCATGACGTAAAGGAAGGAAGAAGTGAAGAAATGAAGGAAAGTAGTCACTTAATGAAGGAAGGATGGAAGTAAAATGGAAGTAAAGAACGAAGAAAAGGAGGAAGGTAGACAGGAAGGAATAAATAAATGAAAGAAGGTAGTAAAAAATGAAGGAAGGAATGAAGTAAATAAGGATGAAATTAATGAACAAAGGTAGGAAAGAAGGAAGGAGTGAATGAATGAAGTAAAAGAATGAACGCAGGAAGAGCTGAATAAATGTCAGTCTTAAAATGTGTTTTTTAGGGACCAAGCACTGGAACGGTGCGCAGGCCCTATTGGAATTGCTCCGTTTATTTTTCTACTTCTTCTTCTTCTTCTTCTGCGGAATGAATCGCGATTTTGAGGGGCTAAACATGCCCGAAAACTCACAAAACTTTGCACACGCCCCAGAAGTGGCGAAAATTTACGTTTGTTATAGACCAATTACCAACCTACGTCACATATGATGTCACAAGGGTCCCGGTTGCAGAAAAAGACCGGCTGCAATAGCAAACATGTCGTGTTTTGCGGTAGGATGCCAAATTCATTGGAAGGGTGCTATCGCAAATGGACCTGTCAGATGAACGCCGCTCACTTTAACGTTAATTTTGCCGAATCACTGTGCTTATCACTGGGTGACAAGCTGTTATAATACGCTGAAAGCATTATGTAAATAATATATATAATATGTAATCAATATAACTTATTTCTAAGACAACAACAAACTCTGAACCGCATTGGATGTTATTCCCTCGCTGTAAATGCTAGCGCTCCCGTTTTTTTTCTGCCACCTCCCTGCGCGCGCATCCTGAATGTTTACAAACATGGTAATTGGTCTATAGGTTTCGGAAGTGGGCGTGGCAAAATGACTCAACAGCGCCACCTATGCACTTGTGACGAACTAGCCCCCGAGCTACGAATCACGCACACGCACGAAAATTGGCACACACCTCAAACATGCCAAACTTTACAAAAAAGTCTCTTGGAGCAATATCTCAAACCCAACAGGAAGTTGGATATTTTTACCTTTAAAAAGTGGCGTTTTTGCCATTTCCAGGCGTTGTATTTGAATGAACTCCTTCTAGGGATTTTATCCGATCAACACTAAAATTGGGTTTTATCATCTAAAGGCCTTGGCGATGTTAAATTGCGAAAATCTAGAGTTTTCATCGATGGGCGTGTCCGTGGTGGCCTCGCAAACTTTGATGTTTCGCCATGAAACAGGAAGTTGCTATAACTCAGGCAAACATTATCCGATCTGCCTCAAAATTGACACGTATGATAAAAGTCCGGACCTGAACATGTTTACATGCCAATATCCAGTTACAGTTATAGCGCCACCTGCTGCAAACAGGAAGTGATGTGTTTTACAGCATAACAAACTCCTCCCTCAAATTTTATCGTATCAGCACCAAATTTGGGTGGTGTTATCTGAAAGCTCTAGCAATGATATATTGTGAAGATCTAGAGTTTTCACCGATGAGCGTGTCCGTGGCGGACTGACAAACATCAACGCTTCGCCATGGAACAGGAAGTACTTATAACTCATTCACACAATGTCCAATCTGCCTGAAACTTCGCATGGTTGATAAAAGTCCTCTCCTGAAGACATCTACATGCCAATATCCAGTTACAGTTATAGCGCCACCTGCTGGCAAAAGGTAGTTTGGCTTATAACTCAATCACACAATGTCTGATTTGCCTGAAACTTCACATGGTTGATAAAAGCCCTCTCCTAAAGACATCTACATGCCAATATTGAGTCACAGCCATAGTGCCACCTGCTGGCAGAAGGTAGTTAATATTGTTCGCTGTTCTCTGTCATCTTGAGGCCACTGGGTGGCGGTGAGCTGGGGTGCGAGGTCCCCATCATCGCTGCTTGCAGCTTTAATTTCTTGTTTTATTTTATTAGATGTTTTTAATTCAAAATTGTGCAAAATTTAATTCATTTTTATTTAAGCTGTGACACAGTTGAAAGTCATGACATAAAGAATGAAGTATAGAATGAAGGTAGAAAGTAAGGAAGAAGTGAATAAATAAACAAACAAAGGTGGGACGGAAGGAACGGTGTATGAATGAAGGAACGAAGTGAATTAATTAATGAAGGAAGCATGGAAGTAAAGAATGAAGAAGAAAGGAATGAAGAAAAGAAGGAAGAAAGGAATAAATAAAGAAGGAAGGGAATAAATTAATTATTGAAGGAGGGTTAGAATTAAAGAACTAAGAAGAAATAAATGAAGTAAATAAGAAAGAAAGAATTGAATATATAAATGAATGAAGGTAGGAAAGAAGGAAAAAGTGAACGAACGAATAAATGAATGAATGAATTAATTCATTATTGAAGGAGGGCTAGAAGTAAATACATTAATGAAAGAAGATCATTCGAAGTTCGAAGAAGGAAGGAGTGAATTAATACATGAATGGAGTGAAAGACAGAATAAATGTAAACCATGAAATAGAGTAAAATTAAAATGCTGCCACTGCACTATTTTCATATCCATGTTAATTTTTAGAACCTGTTGATCATGATTAATGTGAACAATCCATCACCAACCTTGATTTCTGGAATAATCCTGAGGAAGCGAAAAACAATCAACATGTTGACCAGTCGTATCATCTCCCACAAAGCCATCACGTGCCGCGGAACCGGATCTCTGTCGAGATGAGAGCAAAACATCTAAATCAAAGAGAGATTTATTTTTCTGATTGATTTTCTGATTGTGAATTCCACACACTCACACGTCCACATAGGAAATCTTGAATGTGATGAATATGACGATCTGAATTGCCTGTTGAGAAAAACAAAAAAACAACACAACATGTCTCAGGTTAGTATCTTCACCCACTTATGATCTACTGTTGAACGCAAAATTATTAGCCCTCCTGTGACTTTTAAAGAGGACCTATTATGCAAAAATCATATTTATAAGGGGTTTAAACACAGTTGTGTGGTAACAGTCTGTGAATATAACCAGTTTCTAACAGTACAAGTATATTACTTTATTTCTAATAATCACACTTTATAAAAACAGTCTGCAGAAACACTTTGATTGATATTCTCCCTTTGTACGCATAGGAAGTTTGTCTTGTTTTTGAATCTGCCACTATGCTGACACATAGGGCATTTGTAGCTCCGTCCTTTTTTGAAAAGAACACAATCTCATTTGAATTTAAAGCGACAGTCACCAAAATGGCACAATTAGGATCAAAACCTAAAAGGGGCAGTTTCAAAGGGTTATAAAACATTATTTAATTCTTGTAAAAAGGTAGATAATAGGTCTCCTTTAAATTGTTTTTCAAATATTTCCCAAGTGCTGTTTAACAGAGAAAAGATTTTTCCAACTTTTTTAAACATTTGATTCTTAGTAATTGAATAATTTCTAATTTCCTATGTTTTTGACACGATGACAGTACAATATTCTGTTATTTTGCAAGATTCTCAACTAGTTTAAGTAAGTTAACTAGGCAAGTTAGATTAATTAGGCAAGTCATTGGAAGTGGTTTATTCTGCAGCCAATCAAAAAACCAAAGCATTTTTTCTTAAAAGGGCTAATAAAGTTGACCTTAAAAATTGACCTTGAAATAATAAAAACAGTTTTTATTACAGCTAAAATGAAATAAATAAGACTTTATCAAGAAGAAAAATACTTAAAAGGAAATACTGTGAAACTGCTGATGCTAAACAAACTTCAGCTCTATATACAGTACACTAAATAATCTATAATCGTTACTTTAAATATGATATAATTAAAACACACGCACACATGCAAACACAACCTTACCAGCAGAAGAACAGTGAGAAATCCATCAAAAATGTTATTCCTGTATGACAGGTAACCTTTCCAACCAAACGCCACTATTTTCAGCAGCATCTCTATTAAATAGTACAGGATGAAAATACAGTTGATGATCTGAAAGACAAGCAGTGTTTGTATTAATATTCACAAAATCACCTTCAAATTTCAGAAAACTAAATAAACCAAACTATTGCTGTGTCAATAATTTATTAAGTCTGAGATTACAAATAAAACAACTAATTTTAATCTTTATATATGAAATTGCATTATTATTAAAGCATTATGGATTTTTTGGTAAATCCATGAGACCCTCACCTCCATATAGAAGTAATTTTTCTCTGAGGCAGATTTCTCTGCATTCAGAACCAAAACAGTCTGCAAAAAAATAATAAAATAACAGATATTAAAGATGATATTCATGGTTCAAAGAGTCAAAACAACAAGTCATAACACTGTTTATTTCTAATACTGTAACTGTACAGGATAGACTGTAGATTAAAGGCAACTTTTGTTTTGCATACACCCACCACAAGATGGCACCATTTCACTATTTAAACTGAAATGACAGAATTCTGTCACTAATTTGTAGGTGCATGGGAGAACTTGTATATTTTGCTGTTTTATATAAAGTAACTGTAGTCAACAATTTCTATGTTGGTATTCAATAAAACTAAAACAAAGAAAGAAAAAATGGGTCAGGTCTGAAAAATAATTTTCAAAGCACTGAATTTGGTGTATTTTATATACCCGAAAATCCTATCAGGGATATTCACTGCAAGAATTATTAGATGACATATTTAAAGACCAATCAGAGCGCGGAGCCAAAAATACTATATAATTGTCATTTTAAATCTTTATATCTTGCTAAAAGTCCTTAAACCTCTAGGCTTTACCATTTTCAAATTTTAAATGGGATATTTCTTTTACTTTTATTTGATTTATTTTAAAGAATTATTTTAAAAAGAGTTGTGTATTGTCATTTTGAATATTTAAGCCTGTAGATTTGTTTTAAATATTTATTTTTAAATTTAATTTAACTTGTTATATTTATACCAAGAGCCTCTTGCAGCTCCATCTTGCACCACTAGGTGGTGAACAACCGCTGTTAAAGAGACATTCATTCACTCATTTTTTTTCAGCTTAGTCCCTTTATTGATCAGGGGTCGCCACAGCGGAATTAACCGCCAACTTATCCAGCATATGTTTTAGGCAGTAGATGCCCTTCCAGTAACAACCCAACACTAGGAAACACCAATACACTCTAGCATTCACACACATAAACTACGGCCTTTTAGCTTATTCAATTAATCCTATATCGCATGTCTTTGGACTGTGGGAAACTGGAGCACTCGGAGGAAACCCACGTGAAAACATGCGAACTCCACACAGAAATGCCAACTGACCCGGCCGGGACTCAAACCAGTGACCTTCTTGCTGTAAGGCGACAGTGCTAACCATTGAGCCACCGTGTCGCCCTGTTAAAGAGAAAATTTGGTCGTTTGCTCAGCCTTCATTTTTGTTGTGTTGAATACAACAGAAGTTATTTTGAAGAATGTTGGAAATCAGTAATTATTGCTTACTATAGTACTTGTTTTCCTACTATGGGAATAAATGATGACAAGGATTTCATTTTTGGGTGAACTGTTCCTTTAATATATTATATTTTGCAAAAAAAGCTTTTTTTTTATTTAGATGTTTTGTCTCATTTCTAATCCAAATATCAAAAAATTCTTAAATCAGAAAGCACTTTCTAGAAAAGCAAAAAATATTTTCTTGTTTTAAGAAATAATATGCCAAAATTAAGAGACTTTTCCTTAAAACAAGCAAAATAAACCACCAATGAGGTAAGAAAAATTACTTAGCCTGTTGGTATATTATTTAGCTTGTTTTAAGGAAAATCTTACTTCATTTTGACATTATTTCTAAAAACAAGAAAATATTTTTTGCTTGTCTAGAAAGTGCTTATTGAGTTAAGAATGTTGAGATATCTCCACTAAAAACAAGACAAAAACTCTAAGAAAGAAAAGCATTTTTGCAGTGTTGACTTTTCGAGACAAACTGCATGTAAAAAAGATAAAAGACAAAAAAGGATTATTTATATGATAAATATGGCAAGTAAAATGAAATGAGGTTCTTACACAGATGCAGATGACATTGGCCAGAGCAACAACATTTCCCAGCACAGAAATATAATAGTGACTGTAGACATACTGGATATGCTGCAGGCCAGAGGAACTGTACTCAGGCTTTGGTGGATGCTGCAGGGAAAAGACAAAAATGACACAGCTAAGGATTGTTGGCACCAAAAAACAAACAAGCACGTAAATATAACAATTAAGCAGACGTTTTTATTTATTTATTTAATTCTTTAATTTTACAATATAATTTGAAAGTCAAGCTTTAATTGCATTTTACTTAACTAAAAAAATGATATAATATAATATAATATAATAGTCACTGTACTTTAAATCTTTCAGTTCTGCACATTTGTCAGCAATAACACTTATTTTATTTTTATAAAAGTTATTTGAACCATTAAAGTACATTTAATATGCAATGCATGCAAATTATTATTTAAAAATACTGTGCTATAATTAGCATATTTATTACATTAGGTTAAGATGAATATATTTGGCATATTTATTAAATTAAGATCACTGTATTTAGCATATTTATTCAATTAATTTAAGATAATTGTATTTAGCATATTTATTCAATTAATTTAAGATAATTGTATTTAGCATATTTATTCAATTAATTTAAGATAATTGTATTTAGCATATTTATTCAATTAATTTAAGATAATTGTATTTAGCATATTTATTCACATAATTTAAGATAATTGTATTTAGCATATTTATTTAATTAATTTAGGATAATTGTATTTAGCATATTTATTCAATTAATTTAAAATAATTGCATTTAGCATATTTATTTTATTAATTGAAGATAATTGTATTTAGCATATTTATTCAATTAATTTAAGATAATTGTATTTAGCATATTTATTCAATTAATTTAAAATAATTGTATTTAGCATATTTATTTAATTAATTTAGGAGCAATGTATTTAGCATATTTATTCAATTAATTTAAGATAATTGTATTTAGCATATTTTTTCAATTAATTTAAGATAATTGTATTTAGCATTTTTATTCAATTAATTTAAAATAATTGTATTTAGCATATTTATTCAATTAATTTAAGATAATTGTATTTAGCATATCTATTTAATTAATTTAAGATCAATGTATTTAGCATATTTATTTAATTAATTTAGGATATTTGTATTTAGCATATTTATTCGATTTATTACAAAAAATTGTATTTAGCACATTTTTTTAAATTATTTTAAGATAATTGTATTTAGCATATTTATTCGATTAATTACAGAAAATTGTATTTAGCATATTTATTCAATTAATTTACGATAATTGTATTTAGCATTTTTATTCAATTATTTTAAAATAATTGTATTTAGCATATTTATTTAATTAATTTAAGATCAATGGATTTATCATATTTATTCAATTAATTTAAGATCAATGTATTTAGCATATTTATTTTATTAATTTAAGATCAATGTATTTAGCATATTTATTTTATTAATTTAAGATAATTGGATTTAGCATATTTATTCAATTAATTTAAGATAATTGTATTTAGTATATTGATTCAATTATTTTAAGATAATTGTATCTAGCATATTTATTTGATTAATTACAGAAAATTGTATTTAGCATATTTATTCAATTATTTTAGGATAATTGTATTTAGCATATTCATTCGATTAATTACAGAAAATTGTATTTAGCATATTTATTCAATTAATTTACGATAATTGTATTTAGCATATTTATTCAATTATTTTAAGATAATTGTATTTAGCATATTTATTCAATTAATTTAAGATAATTGTATTTAGCATATTTATTAGATTAATTAAAGAAAATTGTATTTACCATATTTATTCAATTAATTTACGATAATTGTATTTAGCATATTTATTCAATTAATTTAGGATAATTGTATTTAGCATATTTATTCCATTAATTACAGAAAATTGTATTTGCACATTTATTCAATTATTTTAAGATAATTGTATTTAGCATATTTATTCCATTAATTACAGAAAATTGTATTTAGCATATTTATTCAATTAATTTACGATAGTTGTATTTAGCATATTTATTCAATTAATTTAAAATAATTGTATTTAGCAAATTTATTTAATTAATTTAAGATCAATGTATTTAGCATATTTATTCAATTAATTTAAGATCAATGTATTTAGCATATTTATTTTATTAATTTAAGATAATTGGATTTAGCATATTTATTCAATTAATTTAAGATAATTGGATTTAGCATATTTATTCAATAATTTAAGATAATTGTATCTAGCATAATTATTTGATTAATTACAGAAAATTGTATTTAGCATATTTATTTAATTAAATTAAGATCATTGAATTTAGCATATTTATTCAATTAATTTAAGATCAATAAATTTAGCATATTCATTTTATTAATTTAAGATAATTGGATTTAGCATATTTATTCAATTAATTTAAGATAATTAGATTTAGCATATTTATTCAATTAATTTAAGATAATTGTATTTAGCATATTGATTCAATTATTTTAAGATAATTGTATCTAGCATATTTATTTGATTAATTACAGAAAATTGTATTTAGCACATTTATTCAATTATTTTAAGATAATTGTATTTAGCATATTTATTCAATTAATTTAAAACAATTGCATTTAGCATATTTATTCAATTAATTTAATATAATTGTATTTAGCATATTTATATAATTAATTTAAGATCAATGTATTTAGCATATTTATTTAATTAATTTAGGATAATTGTATTTAGCATATTTATTCAATTAATTTAAAATAATTGTATTTAGCATATTTATTCAATTAATTTAAGATCAATGTATTTAGCATATTTATTTAATTAATTTAAGATAATTGTATTTAGCATATTTATTCGATTAATTACAGAAAATTGTATTTAGCATATTTCTTCAATTAATTTATGATAATTGTATTTAGCATATTTATTCAATTAATTTAAAATAATTGTATATAGCACATTTATTCAATTATTTTAAGATAATTGTATTTAGCATATTTATTCGATTAATTACAGAAAATTGTATTTAGCATATTTATTCGATTAATGTACGATAATTGTATTTAGCATATTTATTTAATTAATTTAGGATAATTGTATTTAGCATTTTTATTCAATTAATTTAAAATAATTGTATTTAGCATTTTTATTCAATTAATTTAAAATAATTGTATTTAGCATTTTTATTCAATTAATTTAAAATAATTGTATTTAGCATATTTATTTAATTAATTTAAGATCAATGTATTTAGCATATTTATTTAATTAATTTGGGATAATTGTATTAAGCATATTCATTCGATTAATTACAGAAAATTGTATTTAGCACATTTATTCAATTATTTTAAGATAATTGTATTTAGCATATTTATTCGATTAATTACAGAAAATTGTATTTAGCATATTTATTCGATTAATGTACGATAATTGTATTTAGCATATTTATTCAATTAAATTAAAATAATTGTATTTAGCATACTTATTTAATTAATTTAAGATCAATGTATTTAGCATATTTATTCAATTAATTTAAGATCAATGTATTTAGCATATTTATTTTATTAATTTAAGATAATTGGATTTAGCAAATTTATTCAATTAATTTAAGATAATTGGATTTAGCATATTTATTCAATAATTTAAGATAATTGGATTTAGCATATTTATTCAATTAATTTAAGATAATTGTATTTAGCATATTGATTCAATTATTTTAAGATAATTGTATCTAGCATAATTATTTGATTAATTACAGAAAATTGTATTTAGCATATTTATTCAATTAATTTATGATAATTGTATTTAGCATATTTATTCAATTAATTTAAAATAATTGTATTTAGCATATTTATTTAATTAAATTAAGATCATTGAATTTAGCATATTTATTCAATTAATTTAAGATCAATAAATTTAGCATATTTATTTTATTAATTTAAGATAATTGGATTTAGCATATTTATTCAATTAATTTAAGATAATTAGATTTAGCATATTTATTCAATTAATTTAAGATAATTGGATTTAGCATTTTTATTCAATTAATTTAAAATAATTGTATTTAGCATTTTTATTCAATTAATTTAAAATAATTGTATTTAGCACATTTATTCAATTAATTTAAGATAATTGTATTTAGCATATTTATTTAATTAATTTAAGATCAATGTATTTAGCATATTTATTTAATTAATTTGGGATAATTGTATTTAGCATATTCATTCGATTAATTACAGAAAATTGTATTTAGCACATTTATTCAATTATTTTAAGATAATTGTATTTAGCATATTTATTCGATTAATTACAGAAAATTGTATTTAGCATATTTATTCGATTAATGTACGATAATTGTATTTAGCATATTTATTCAATTAAATTAAAATAATTGTATTTAGCATACTTATTTAATTAATTTAAGATCAATGTATTTAGCATATTTATTCAATTAATTTAAGATCAATGTATTTAGCATATTTATTTTATTAATTTAAGATAATTGGATTTAGCATATTTATTCAATTAATTTAAGATAATTGGATTTAGCATATTTATTCAATAATTTAAGATAATTGGATTTAGCATATTTATTCAATTAATTTAAGATAATTGTATTTAGCATATTGATTCAATTATTTTAAGATAATTGTATCTAGCATAATTATTTGATTAATTACAGAAAATTGTATTTAGCATATTTATTCAATTAATTTATGATAATTGTATTTAGCATATTTATTCAATTAATTTAAAATAATTGTATTTAGCATATTTATTTAATTAAATTAAGATCATTGAATTTAGCATATTTATTCAATTAATTTAAGATCAATAAATTTAGCATATTTATTTTATTAATTTAAGATAATTGGATTTAGCATATTTATTCAATTAATTTAAGATAATTAGATTTAGCATATTTATTCAATTAATTTAAGATAATTGGATTTAGCATATTGATTCAATTATTTTAAGATAATTGTATCTAGCATATTTATTTGATTAATTACAGAAAATTGTATTTAGCACATTTATTCAATTATTTTAAGATAATTGTATTTAGCATATTTATTCGATTAATTACAGAAAATTGTATTTAGCATATTTATTCGATTAATGTACGATAATTGTATTTAGCATATTTATTCAATTAATTTAAAATAATTGTATTTAGCATACTTATTTAATTAATTTAAGATCAATGTATTTAGCATATTTATTCAATTAATTTAGGATCAATGTATTTAGCATATTTATTTTATTAATTTAAGATAATTGGATTTAGCATATTTATTCAATTAATTTAAGATAATTGAATTTAGCATATTTATTCAATTAATTTAAGATAATTGTATTTAGCATATTGATTTAATTATTTTAAGATAATTGTATCTAGCATATTTATTCGATTAATTACAGAAAATTCTATTTAGCATATTTATTGAATTAATTTACGATAATTGTATTTAGCATATTTATTCAATTATTTTAAGATAATTGTATTTAGCATATTTAATTAATTACAAAAAATAGTATTTAGCATATTTATTCAATTAATTTAAGATAATTGTATTTAGCATTTTTAATTATTTTAAAATAATTGTATTTAGCATTTTTATTTAATTAACTTAAGATCAATGTATTTAGCATATTTATTTAATTAATTTAGGATAATTGTACATAGCATATTTATTCAATTAATTTAAAATAATTGTATTTAGCATATTTATTTTAATAATTGAAGATAATTGTATTTAGCATATTTATTTAATTAATTTAGGATAATTGTACATAGCATATTTATTCAATTAATTTAAAATAATTGTATTTAGCATATTTATTTTATTAATTGAAGATAATTGTATTTAGCATATTTATTTAATTAATTTAAATCAATGTATAGCATATTTATTCAATTAATTTAAGATCAATGTATTTAGCATATTTATTTTATCAATTTAAGATAATTGGATTTAGCATATTTATTCAATTAATTTAAGATAATTGTATTTAGTCTATTTATTCAATTAATTTAAGATAATTGTATTTAGCATATTGATTCAATTATTTTAAAATAATTGTATCTAGCATATTTATTTAATTAATTACAGAAAATTGTATTTAGCACATTTATTCAATTATTTTAAGATAATTGGATTTAGCATATTTATTCAATTAATTTAAGATAATTGGATTTAGCATATTTATTCAATTAATTTAAGATAATTGTATTTAGCATATTGATTCAATTATTTTAAGATAATTGCATCTAGCATATTTATTTGATTAATTACAGAAAATTGTATTTAGCACATTTATTCAATTATTTTAAGATAATTGTATTTAGCATATTTATTCAATTAATTTAAAACAATTGTATTTAGCATATTTATTCAATTAATTTAAAACAATTGTATTTAGCATATTTATTCAATTAATTTAAGATCAATGTATTTAGCATATTTATTTAATTAATTTAGGATAATTGTATTTAGCATATTTATTTAATTAATTTAGGATAATTGTATTTAGCATATTTATTCAATTAATTTAATATAATTGTATTTAGCATATTTATTCAATTAATTTAAGATCAATGTATTTAGTTTTTTTTTTTTTCAATTTAAGATCAATGTATTTACCATATTTACTTAAAGGTGCTGTATGTAAGTTTTTTTACTCTTCTAAAGCATAAAAATACAATAATATGTGTGCAGATATTTAAGAAACATCCCAAGTGAACATACTTGTTTAACTGAAAAACAATGCTGAAGTCAGATATTCTGCTTTGAAAATGTTTTTTCCGTGCCGGAACGCTGTCTTTGTTTAGGTAATTTTCACATGCACAATGCCATTTTAGACAATTATAATTCAGCACTCCGGGTTGCCTTGTTGGAAAACAGCGCATTTCATTCATTCATTCATTCATTCAGAAAGGCTCTGAAAGCGTGCGTCCGAGACCAAAAAGGACAGTATGGGAGACAAGATTCAGTTCCACATGAGGTTATTAATTAGCAAATTACATAAATATTATGAACGTAAACATTAGGTGAGCAGGTTACATTGTAACCGCGTGTCCTAACAACATGCTGTGACGAGAGAGGCAGTGATCAGCTATTTGGCTGTTTGTACCAGACGAAACACGACAGAAATTTGAATACAGCCTTTCAGAAGCACAGAATATGCACTCATACATGAAACGGTAAGGTTTAAAATCTGTTTAATACATGTTAACCCTCTTTAACATCATTAAATGTAAAATGGCATTCAAAACTCATATTGTTAGCATTTAGCTCTGAATAAAGCACACGAGATTTACCTGAGGTGATCACTGTCATAGGTTTCACAAGTTCAGCTGTGAGAAATAGAAGCCTTTTCTAATCATTCAATTCGAGGTGTTGGTTAGGACAAAAACTCCCTTTAATATGGAAAATATTCCCTCTATCGCGTGTCGTTGCTTTTATTTAGAACACAGTTTAAATCACTCGCTCCTTGTATTCAAACTGGCAACCCACGCTCACGTTTGTTTTGATCCAGGAGTGCAACACCTAGTTTAACCACTGGGTGTCAAACTTACATACTGCACCTTTAATTAAATTAAGATAATTTACTTAGCATATTTATTCAATTAATTTAAGATAATTGTATTTAGCATATTTATTCAATTAATTTAAAATAATTGTATTTAGCATAGGGCAACCCAGTGGCGCAGTAGGTAGTGCTGTTGCCTCACAGCAAGAACGTCGCTGGGTCGTAGGTTCGAACCTCGGCTGGGCTGGGTCAGTTGGCGTTTCTGTGTGGAGTTTGCATGTTCTCCCTGGGTTTGCGTGGGTTTCCTCCGGGTGCTCCGGTTTCCCCCACAGTCCAAAGACATGCAGTACAGGTGAATTGGGTAAGCTAAATTGTCCATAGTGTATGAGTGTGAATGTGTGTGTGGAAGTTCCCAGAGATGGGTTGCGGCTGGAAGGGCATCCGCTGCGTGAAATCGTGCTGGATAAGTTGGCGGTTCATTCCGCTGTGGCGACCCCGCAAGGGACAAAGCCGACAAGAAAATGAATGAATGAATGAATGTATTTAGCATATTTATTTAATTAATTTAAGATAATTGTATTTAGCATATTTAATAAAGTAATTTAAGGTCAATGTATTTAGCATATTGAATATACTAATTTAAGATTATATTTAGCATATTAATTACATTAATTTAACATATTCTTCAAAACATGGCACATTCTTTTACATAATTATCTCATAATCATCCAAAGTCTTAAACCAAAATGAAGCATGCTAATAGGTTAAAATCATTTATTCGATTAATTTACGATAATTGTATTTAGCATATTTATTCAATTAATTTAAAATAATTGTATTTAGCATACTTATTTAATTAATTTAAGATCAATGTATTTAGCATATTTATTCAATTAATTTAAGATCAATGTATTTAGCATATTTATTTTATTAATTTAAGATAATTGGATTTAGCATATTTATTCAATTAATTTAAGATAATTTAATTTAGCATATTTATTCAATTCATTTAAGATAATTGTATTTAGCATATTTATTCAATTAATTTAAAATAATTGTATTTAGCATATTTATTTAATTAATTTAAGATAATTGTATTTAGCATATTTAATTAATTACAAAAAAATGTATTTAGCATATTTATTTAATTAATTTAAGATAATTGTATTTAGCATTTTTAATTATTTTTAAATAATTGTATTTAGCATATTTATTTAATTAATTTAAGATAAAAATATTTAGCTTTTTTTTCAATTTAAGATCAATGCATTTACCATATTTACTTAATAAATTAAGATAATTTACTTAGCATATTTTTTAATTAATTTAAGATAATTGTATTTAGCATATTTATTCAATTAATTACAGAAAATTGTATTTAGCATATTTATTCAATTAATTTAAAATAATTGTATTTAGCATATTTATTTAATTAATTTAAGATAATTGTATTTAGCATATTTAATAAAGTAATTTAAGGTCAATGTATTTAGCATATTTAATTACATGAATTTAACATATTCTTCAAAACATGGCACATTCTTTTACAGAATTATCTCATAATCATCCAAAGTCTTAAACCAAAATGAAGCATGCTAATAGGATAAAATCATTTATTTTTGTCCTTTGTAGATGAATGAACAAAAGTTTCTCATTTTCTGGCTATGTACAGTTTTTGGGAGTTTCAATTCAGCTAATTCCTCTTCCTGTGATTCAAACCTTAAAATGGGAACCAATTCTTGCTAAACCTTGCTTGACACACTCTACTACTTCACTGCCTTTCCCAAACAAACATTGGTTTCTGTAAGTCTTAATTCTGATGGTCACTATAAATAAATAAATAAATAAATAAATAAATAAATAAATAAATAAATAAATAAATAAATAAATAAATAAATAAATAAATAAATAAATAAATAAATAAATAAATAGAAAAACCTCTTTTACAAAATCCTTGTCCAGCTCATTGAAGAGCCTCTGGAAGTCCTCGCCGTTGATAAAGCCATCTGGAAACCGCAGAGCGGCCTGAGAGAAACAAATGGCAATCAAACAAACATCTAAGCTAGACACGTAAACAAACAATTCCAGGATCTGTATTTACTTTAATTATAGCTTGTCTGCAGTAGGACTTCATGTGGACTCTCTCCATGACCTTCAGAAACATGCTCACCGCCACTCGCTCCCTGAGCAGAAACAATTCAACACACTTTTAGCTAAATAATAATTATTTTAGTAACTCATTTCTAGTAACTCATTACTTTTTCTTTGTCATAGTGACAGCATGTAATGTATTTTTCTACTTATTTTGTAAGATGCTAGTATTTAGCTTAAAGTGCAATTTAAAGACATAACAAGGTTATTACGTTAATTAGGTACATGTTGTTGGATAACAGTGTTTTGAAATACTGTTGAAAATGTCCTTGCTCAATATAACTTATTAATAAAGTCATCTGGAATGGTAAAGAAAGTGTTCTTGCAGGACTCCCAGAGTTCATCAAGATACTTTGGATTCATCTTCAATGCCTTCTTCCACTCTGCAGATCTCTCACACGCCCCCATATTGAATGTAACCCCAAACCATGATTTTTACTTCACCAAACTTGACTGATTTCTGTGAGAATCTTGGGTCCATGCGAGTTCCAATCGGTCTTCTGCAGTATTTGTGATGATTAGGATGCAGTTCAACAGATGATTCATCAGAAAAATCTACCTTCTGCTACTTTTCCAAACGATCAACCAGAAGTCAAGTTATTATTTGCTGCTTCTACAACTGGGATTTGCGACAAGACAGGTAGCGTGAGGTAGTGTACAGTACTGCACAAAACTCCAAAGCACTAAACCAGCTTTGTTGGCCTAAGGCTTATATACATAACAATATATATAATCAATCACTCTCTGAAATATGTACACAAAGCAACAACAGCCCAACATTACTCTTCAAGCAAAAGTTGATGCTTATTGTGGCTTCCCTTGGCACCAAGCACAGCTTAAATTGATTTTCTTCTAATTGTCTTGACATTTTCTGAAATAGTGTGCTGTGTAATATCAGGCTTCTTTTAGCACTTTCCAGAGGTCTTCTTTAGATTTAGAGTGTCATATCTTTCTTTCTGTCCAGGTGATCTCATACAGCCTCTATAATATTCAGATCTGGACCCTGTGGAGGCCATTTCATGACTGTCTGTGTTTCATCAACTGTTTTCTTTCTCCAAATAAGATTTCACTTCAATTAGTGGACCATATTAATGCTGAAAATGAAAACTATTACCACTAAAGTTCTTTCCAGAAGGAATGGCATCATAGGTTAAACCTATCTGTACTTTTTGACATTTACAATTCCATCAATTCAGACACTATTGCTAACAACAGTGGTAGAAATGCAGATCAAACCAGGACAAACTGCCTCTCTCCAACATTGTCTTTCACATGTCTTAAACAATTAAACCAAAATAATTCAAACTCTAACCTAATTCCTATCTTAACAAACCATACATGAACTGAAAGATCATTTAATTACCCTGTATAAATCTCAGTTAAAAAAAAAAGAATAAATACTTTTATGACTGGTTTTGTGGTAAAGGGTGACATATATCCATTATACAATCAGTAACACAACAGATTTATTGTTGGCCTAAAACTTTTGCACAGTACTGTATATAAAATGCTAACCCAACTGAGACTTCCCTTTTTTTAAGATGCTTTGGATAAAATGTTTTAATAAATGAATGAATATAAATGGAAAAAAAAGAAACATATGAGGAAAAAACACAAAAACTGTAATAAATTAATTTGTTTAGGCTTTTGATCCAATGGTTTGCCAGTGAAGAAAGTCTAATATGTAGGAGAGGAGTTGCTCTTACATGTGGCCTTCAGCCTGAGTGCTGGTGTGACCTCGGCCTGGACAGCACAGCACCTCAAATGCAGCCCGGATACCCAGACGCCTCCTAATGATAGACGTCTGAACTGACATCTGAACACATAGATAAAACAACCCATTATTACAGCAGGTTTACACAAAATCATAGTTCTGTCACCATTTCCTGCCATTCATTCCCTGGTTAATGACTGAGATTATTTAAAGAAGACCTATTATGTAAAAATCACTACAAAGGCGTTTAAACACAGTTGTGTGGCAACAGTGTATGATTATAGCCATCCATCCAACTTCTTAAATCTACTTTTTAAGATCACACTACATAAAAACAGACTGGAGAAACACTTTGATTGACATTCTCCCTATGTACGTGTCATCAGAGTAGGAAAGCCCCGCCCATTAGTGACGATCAGTGACAATTAGTTTTTTCACGAAGATAACGTTAGTCCTGTTTTGAACCTGCCACTATGCTGACACATAAGCATTTGTAGCTCTGCCCTCTTTTAAAAAGAGCACAATCTTATTTGAATTTAAAGTGACAGTCACCAAAGTGACAAAATTTCGATCAAAGCCTAAAAGGGGCACTTTCAAAGAGTTATAAAAAGGCATTTGTGGGGTATTTTGAGCTAAAACTTTACATTCTCTAGAAACATCAGAACCCTATTTTACATCTTGTAAAAAGGGGCAAATTAGTTCCTCTTTAAAATGTAGTTCATACAGTAAACTTTTATGGTTCTTTTTGATCATTCTGAAGCTTGACAGCCAATTTACTATGACAGGAATGCGCTCAGTAAAAGTTTACACACATTATTGTCATAAAATTTAACATAATACCAAGTTAACAATGATTCCGATCAAAGGTGTGTACTTAATATAATGTGACAAAGGTTTGACAAATGAAGCAAGGTTTCCATGCCATGAGTTTAAAAAAACCAAACCATCACTTCCTGGGAATAAGGAGAACATTCCTTCCTTTTTTCCCTACCTTTTCATGACAAGACATTGATTCAGGCATTTGAGAACATATGAAGTACCAGCATCTGGGATTAGATTCTATGCATTGAGATTGATAGTCCAGCTATCCAGTCCAGTATTTTGTTTTATTTTTTGGGCACATCAAGGAATTTTTTCTATAAATGTGTTTCCTGATACAGTTTTTGTGTTCTTATCAAATATTTTCAACATAAGTTTAGTGAATACATTTTCTATTGCTTTTAAATATTTTATTCATATCTTGGCATTTTCATTAAAATCTTTATGTCATTCTTATCTCCCAAAGTAAACACAAAAAATATGGATTTAAAAACATGGCTATAAATAAAAGAGACATTTTTAAATATAAAGACTACAAAGTCTACAATTACATTTTGTAAATTATTGTTAACTTTTATTTTATTTTAAAAGGTTTTATGCATTTATTTATATTTATTTAGTGTGATCATTTCTATTGTATGAAAAAGGGAAGACCCGAAAAGTATGCTAAAATTTATTCTGTGGTCGATGGATAAAAAAAAACATGCATCAGCCAAACAACTTTAAACCAAGCAGATTTCTTTTTAGGGGGAAAAATGTCTGATGTAAAAGTGCATCACTCACCAGTAAATATCCCCTGAACTGGTTATAAATAATAGCCGTCATTAGATTCATCAACAAATATGTTCCTGACAGAAAAAAAAAAAAAACAATGTCAGTGTTAATGCAGAGTTATGAATACAAATACTATTACTGCATTCTACGTTTAAAACATTGTAAAAAAAAAAAAAAAAAAAAAAAAAAAAAAAGGATTTTATTTAGCAAAGATGGATTAAATAAAAGTGATAACACAGGCATTTATTTTGCTTTTTAATTGTACAAATATTTCACAATAATATTGTACCATAATAAAATACATTTTCCTCCGTCTTAGTCTCTGATATATCAGGGGTAGCCAAAGCAGAATTAACCGCTAACAAATAAAATAAAATTAAATTTAAATTAAATTAAATAATGAACAAAACAAAATTCAATTGAACGAATAATAAAATATAAAAATAAAATAAATTAAATTAAGGGCGGCATGGTGGCACAGTGGGTAGCGCTGTCGCCTCACAGCAAGAAGGTCGCTGGTTCGAGCCTCGGCTTGGTCAGTTGGCATTTCTGTGTGGAGTTTGTATGTTCTCCCTGTGTCCGCATGGGTTTCCTCCGGGTGCTCCGGTTTCCCCCACAAGTCCAAAGACATGCACTATATGTGAATTGGGTAAGCTAAATTGTCCGTACTGTATGGGTGTTTCCCAGTGATGGGTTGCAGCTCGAAAGGCATCCGCTGCATAAAACATATGCTAAATAAGCTGGCGGTTCATTCCGCTGTGGCGATCCCAGATTAATAAAGGGACTAAGCCGAAAAAGAAAATGAATAAATTTATTCAAAATTAAAATTAAAATTAAAATAAACAATAAATTAATTAATTAAAATAAATAAAATTAACACATTTAATTAATTTTAATTAAATAAAAATAAAAATTAAATAAAATAGTCAACATTTGAAGTGGATCAAAATACTATTTTCAATAATTGCAAATCAAATAAATGCAAAAAAACGTATTATTATTAATCTTTTGACATGTTATGTATACAGTGACAATGACCTGAACACCATGCAACTTACCAAACACACTAAAGAGTATGAAAAATATAGAATAGCCTCGGTTCAGAGAGTAGGCTGGAATCATGACTGTTGAGAGAAAAGAAGAGATCAAAACAAAGTTGTAGAAAAGGTATAGTTTCACATTTAAAACACATACAGTTACCTGTAAAACTTTAACAAAAAATTGTGACAAGTCACAAGACTTTAAGTCATGTGGTCAAAACCATTGACTCATAGCTTCTACAGCAATGAGCCAGAAGTGACAGAGAATTTGACACAGCGCTGAGAAAATGTCATCTTGTGTCACTGACCACCTACAGCTTTACTGAGTCATTCAGAGGTTTACACCTGCTGAGAAACTGAAAGCTTACCATCAGGGTTATTAGCTGTAGTGAGCAGCACTAGCAGAGAAGAAAGGGCTTTGGGAAGGTTTCTGAAGTATGTCTGCCATTCTCCGTTCTGCTTCGTGTCCTACAGAAACACATCTAATCAGTCAACTGCAGCAATATACAGTGAGGAAAAAAGTATTTATCACGTCATGTTTTTTACTGGGAATAATATTTCTAAAGAAGTTGTTGACATGGTATTGAACCAGATTTTGGTAAAAACCCAAACAATACAAACATAAAAATAAGCAGAAAAACGAATTATGTGCAATGGAATGACACAAGGAGAAAGTACTGAACTACTGAAACATATTTAATACTTCATGTAAAAGGCTTTTTTGGTGATGGCAGGTTAAAGACCCCTTTCATATGGAGAATGAAGTCACATGCACTGCTCAGGTGTGATTTTTCACAGACTTCAACAGAGTGAATTTTTTATTTTTTTTTTTATGAATATTTATATGTATTTATGTATGTATTATATCATTTTTGCTTCAAATTACAAAAAAACGAATTACCGCTTGTACAAGGCGATTCTAACGCAGCGTCTATGGGGCAGGACAGTACATTAGACATTTTTCTCTCATCTGTTTTGCCGTTATCAGTCTCGCACATTTTCTTTTTCTGAAGGTCTTTATAATACCATTGTGGAGTTTTTCTTTTATTAATTAAGCAAATAAGATTCTAAGAAAAAAATTGTTGTACTCTTCAATTCACTCTGCTCTAAGTTTTCCCAACTATGACAACTTCCGCTACTGAAAAACCCAGAAATGTGAAAAGGGTCTATAGAGTTAATCAATTTTACTCTTGCTAAAGTTTTTTTCAGATGGATTATTGGTTGTACTGATTGGGTAGTTTTACATGGATAAAGGAAAACTTGTTTAAACATATTTAAGACATATAACATCATGTTTCAGTGAATTTAAGAGTTTTTAAGGCCTAAAAAAAACCTAACATCCCTAAGAATAGAGAAAGAATATTTATTGCAATATTTATTGAAGTTATTGCAAAGAAAAATGACAAACTGTAAGATTTCAAGTAATTTTATATATTTTTTATGTTTCTTTTGATTTTTTCTGCTAATTAAAATTTTATTTAATATTTTTAACCAACATATTAATTTGTGTATGCTAGTTTTAGCACTGTGATCTTTGTTAGATTAGTTTCAGTTTTGGCTTTGGTTCTCACTAATCTTATATGCACAAATATATTTTCGTAAAGCGTCCCATAGGAAATATGAATTTCAAAGAGATCTGTGAGGGGAGTACTTATTTATGCCCAGCATTGTATATAATAGAAAAATAATGAACGAAATGAAAAGAATTTTAAAAATATATATTTTTTAATATCTATTTTCCTTTTTTTAATGTAAAAGGTCAATATTATTAGCCCACTTAGGATTTTGTCCCCATTGGTTACAGAACAAACAACTACTGTCCAATGACTTGCTATGCCTAAAATAAGAATACATGTATTTTCACAACAAAAGCAATGAAGCCAATTATGCCATAAGACATAAAAGCCATTACGTCATTTTAGGCTGCAAATATATATTTTTTAAGAGTCAGTTGTGCTCGCCAGTGCATAAAATTGCTGTCAGGATGTTGAGGTTTTCTGCATTTAGTTGTGTGGTTTTCTACCACAATGATTTTTATGGTTACAATGTGGCTGCTTCCTAGCTCATGTCAAAAGACCCCACACCTCAACTTTCTGTATTTAGATGACAAAGTTTCCATTTCCGTCAGCATTGCCTTTATGAGTTTGTTTTTTTGTTTTATTATTCACCTAGTAAAATGAACTGCACAGCTCACTTCCACAAGCTGCACTAAGAAATAATTGACCAAATCATACAATCAAGTTACATTTCAAAGCTTATATTTTTAGCACGTACACAAGGGTAGAGGTCTTCATGATGCCACATGGACCTAAAACAACAGATATCTCACCTAAAGGGTTCTGGTCCAAAACATAGTATTAGTTGCCTTGGTAAATTTAAATTAAGGGTGCTTTCACACCTGTGGATCAATTCTTTTGTTCCAAAACAGGGATTTACATTTTTACAATGTTTATATTTGTTCTTAGCGCGGGTCGCACGGCAATCTTTCTAAATGGACCAAAAGAGCTAAAACAAGTAAGGTGCGAGTAAACGGTCCTCACATTGGTCAAAGTTTCAGGGTTTATTCTGTCCCACTCAGCTGTCATGCGTCCTTATTTTAATTTATGACGATGAGCAATAAGACATTATAAGTGAAAAGCTGCACTTTCGTTTTGAATGGTGACACCCACAGGCATCGTCACTAAATATAGAGCAGAGGTAAGACTTTCTCATATATAGCAGTTGGCTTATGCATTATAGGCTTTAAATATAGCTGAGCGGGACTCTGCAAAATAAACCGTAAAAAACTGACCAATGTGAGGAGAGTTTACTCACACGTGACTTGTTTTAGCTATTTTGGTCCGTTTAAAAACTTTGCACTGTGAAAGCGAACCGTACCAGGACCAAAGAGCAACATTGTAACAATTTTAATCCCGGTTTCAGAACAAATGAATCAATTCACAGGTGTAAACGCACCCCTAATTAAGCCGAGACCACCTCATTCAGGCGATTTCGGGCCAATTGATTTGGAGCCAAAGAAACTTGCATTCGGTAGTAAGGCAATAAAGTAATAATAAATATGTAAATAAATGAAGTAAAGATTTAGTGGGCAAATAAGTAAGCAGTCCACTAGCATATTTTCCTATGGACCAATGTAGTTCAAGTCCTGTCTAAAATAAATAGGGTCAAGTGTAGGATTTGGATGTAATTTAATTTGGGTGTAATTTTTTTTATCAGATATTTTCTGTCTCGGGTCTGTCAAGTTTTTCATTAAAATTACAATCAATGTGCTTTAAATAGTTTATGCACTACTTAGTTTGTCCTCAAGGTGTCACCACTGAACCAAGGTGTTATTTAACTGACTACTACTATTTACCTACTTAGTTTGTCCACAAGGTGTCAGCACTGAACTGAAGTGTGACTTAACTAAGTACTACTATTTAACTACTTAGTTTGTCCACAAGGTGTCAGCACTGAACTGAGGTGTTATTTAACTGACTACTACTATTTAACTACTTAGTTTGTCCACAAGGTGTCAGCACTGAACTAAGGCGTTATTTAACTGAGTACTACTATTTACCTACTTAGTTTGTCCACAAGGTGTCAGCACTGAACTGAGGTGTTATTTAACTGACTACTACTATTTAACTACTTAGTTTGTCCACAAGGTTTCAGCACTGAACTGAGGCGTTATTTAACTGAGTACTACTATTTAATTACTTAGTTTGTCCACAAGGTGTCAGCACTGAACTGAGGCGTTATTTAACTGAGTACTACTATTTAACTACTTAGTTTGTCCACAAGGTGTCAGCACTGAACTGAGGCGTTATTTAACTGAGTACTACTATTTACTACTTAGTTTGTCCACAAGGTGTCAGCACTGAACTGAGGCGTTATTTAACTGAGTACTACTATTTAACTACTTAGTTTGTCCACAAAGTATCAAGCAGCATTGAGTTGAGGTGTTATTTAACTGACGGACAAGAAACACAAGATTCGTTACACCATCAAATTATTGAAGATGGACAAAAAAAAAGATTAATACTAACAATACAGCAGAAGCCAACAGTGACGAGTGCATGTGTAAGGGGTGGTTCACACAGAATGCATTTTTACTTTACAACGCACTACCTATGTATAGTTTTTTTTTTATGTAAACATTCACTTGACGGACATGTGTGACCATTATGCTCACGTCTTGCATTTTTTGCAGAGATGTGCACATGAGGTCTGCCGTTTTAGACGCTGTGGTAAGTTAAAAGATCTTCAACATTCACATGCAGTGCTGCTCATTACTATCAGTTTCATTACAGTGGACCAATCAGAAGAGCTTGGAAGTGGGACAACCGTTGCTAGTTTCTGTTTACAGTTGCTCAGTGGCTGTGTCTGTATACCCTTGTGCTTTATTCTGTGCTTTTTTTACCAATCCGCGTCTCGCATTTTTAGAAGCAAAGACGCGTTTGGTGTGAATGAGCGCTAAGAACGTTAAAAGTGAAGATGCAATAAAATGAAAATTCTGAGCAAAAACCAACTGGAAATACTGTATGTGCCAAATCGAAAAATACTTTAAAAAGTATTATTTATGGTCACAATTTACAATGAGGTTTCGTTAGGAAATGTTAGTTTATGTATTTACTAACATGAACTAATAATGAGCAATATATGTACAGTCTTTATTAATTATAATTACAAATTCATGTTTGTTAACATCAGTTAATGTGCGTGAGTTAACAATCTATTAATAAACAACTTTATTTTTTATTAACTAAATGTAAACAGATGTGAATAAATGCTGTAACAAATGTATTGTTCATTGTTTGTTCATGTTAGTAAATGCATTAACTAACATTAACTAATACAAACTTGTTGTAAAGTGTTACCATTATTTTATTAAATAGTATAAAGTAGTTTTGTACGATTTTTGTACGAATGATATCAAAACAACAAAAGCCAACACAATAACCACATAGTATTTTTTATATATCTCATATCTCATCTTTTTGGCCGAAAAACCAAATATTTAGTGCATAACTAGTTAAACGTTATTTGCAACTCTATTTTAAGCAACTCATAACATGTTTATCACTTTTTTACTTCAACTTTTCGAAAGAAAAGTCGCAGCCACTGGACATGGATAAATATAAGTATAATATAAATGTTAAGCACCTATCGTTGCACATGCTTCCACATGTTGTGTGCACCGTACACAACATACTTATGAAGCATTAGGGTTTATTCATACTAAAACTTGGATGCATATAAGTGCTAATAAAATAATTATATTATGTGTGTTTGTGATAGCTTATTACATCTGATTTGGCAAAGATCAGCATTCCGATCATGGTGAATAAGCAGATGTGCAATGCCAGGAGCAGGATCACACTGAAAGAGAAAGAGCAAGAATACTTTTGTTTAGTGTTTAATAACATAATTGTACAATATTAGACTGAGAGAGCATCTAAATTGTGAAGTGCAAATACAGTATGATATGAAGGCTGTTGAAAAGTCCCATAAAATAACTGTCTTTACCTCGCTATCTCTGGAAGGGTCCTTTTGATACATTTTAGACTTTTCTTCATAAGGGAAGAGTTTTGTAAGAGGAAAAATGGGCGAATCAGTCTCCTGACTCTTAAATTCTGTGGGACAGAATTGCAGGGCAACATTACAGTCTGTCTTTCTGAGGCTGACCACTGTTGAATCAATCCTGCCTCTCAATACATATTTTAATATTAATATTTTATATTATATTATATTATATAATATTTCATATTTTAAGGGAATATAATGCATTTTTTCTTTTAATCAGCTTTTTTTATGTCATTTTTAATGTGCATGAGAATGTTTTATTTAAAATCTTAGTCAGTTAATAAACTATGAGACTTCCTAAACACATAGATTACTTGTCATTTTAAGTGTATGGAAAATTGTAATAAATAATTTTAACATTTATTTTAAAAACAAAATCTGATAATTCAGTCCAAACTGATAAATAAACATTTAAGAGATTATGGCCCAGTTTCACAAACAGGGCATAGATTAAGCCAGGACTAGGCCTTAGTTAAATTAGCCTATTTAAGCCACATTTATAAAATTGCACCTGGAGAAAAAAAAATGACACTGATGTATTTTAAGACATCTCACTGCAAGTTATTTTGAGTTGAGACAGCTCAAACATGCAATTTAATCTTGACTAGCCTTAAACCTTGTTTGTGAAACCGGGAGTAAATCAGTTATTTTAACAACTTAATCTATAACAGGTCTGATAATTAGTCAGAGTGAAGTCATTTGTAATAGTAACTTTATTGACAAATATGATTTAAAAAAGACAAATGTTAACTGTAATTGTAGTGTAAACAGATAAACTATAAATAAACCAGTTCTCATAAACTCACCTCATCGCACAACATGCTAATACTTAACATCCAATCAATAACCGATGCTGTGATCACTATTAAATAAGCCAACAGCCATTTGTTCATGCGAAACTCCTCCCATCCTATCAGATAACCCTGAAAAACAAACAATGAATCCAATATGTTATTTAATGCAACATTAAGCAACATATGCCACGTTACACAATAAAAGATAATAGTTCATAGTGTCACTATTAGTGTAAGTAAAGTTACAGATTTATCTCTAATGGGTTTACATACACCCAAAGTCCAAAAAGACACATTTTCTCACTGGAGCATTACCTCTTTTTGTGTCTGAAATGGTTCATTTTAGAATTCAGTATCACTAAAATTCTATCTTTGAAATTTAGCAGCTCTTTAATAGTCAAAAACAACTACATTACACATTAAATGAAATGTAATATCTGAAAAAGTAAAATAGTTCAATATAACTCTTGTTAAAAGAGTAATTCTTAAAAATGGATAAGCCCAACTTGAACACTATATTCCATACAACAAAAGAAAGTCATGAAGATGTGCATGGTAATTAATGAGTGAGTAAACTATCCATTTAATTCTACAGTATATGAATTAATGCTTCTAACAATGATATTATTGTGAGATTATCACATGTAGGAGTTAGTACTACATTCTATCAGACGGAGTTGTGGAGACATTGGTATTGCTGTATTTTGTAAATTGTTATTGTCTGCGTTACATGTTAAGGATTATTTGCTTTTGGACGTTGAGTCTGTAATAAAGTCTGATTGAATATTTCAACACGAGCATTCAAAGTGTATAATATAAAATATAAATAATATAAGAATTATATAAAAGTGCTGAGCAAAGATTTTCGCATCCAAAAAATCCAAACACATACATATATACAATACTTTCTGCATTATATATAAATTACATATGTAGAATTATATATAGATATAATTATAATAGAAGACAATAGAAGATTGGAAAAATGTTGCCTGGTCAAATGAGTCTCGATTTCTGTTGCGGCATTCAGATGCTAGGTTCAGAATTTGGTATCAACAATATGAAAGCATTGATCCATCCTGCCCTGTATCAATGGTTTAGGCTGGTGGTGGTGGTGTAATGGTGAGGGGGATATTTTCTTGACACACTTTGGACCCATTAGCACCAATCGAGCATTGCGTCAAAGCCACAGCCTACCTGAGTATTGTTGCTGACCATGTCCATCCTTTTATGACCACAGTGTACCCATCTTCTGATGGCTACTTCCAGCAGGATAATGCGCCATGTCATAAAGCACAAATAATCTCAGACTGGTTTCTTAAACATGACAATGAGTTCACTGTACTCAAATGGCCTCCACAGTAACCAGATCTCACAGTCTGCAACACCTCGCCTTGCTCTGGTAACATGCCAGATCTGTTACCTGATCTGTTCCGACACCTCGCAATTTACAAATTACGCACTGCATATACATAATATACACTCGTGTACTGTGTTTATGTATGTATATATTTATAAATACACAAACAATACACAAAATAAATATATTTGTAATTTGTAAAATTGTATTATAAATATAAACATAAACATAAACGAGCAGGAAACCGCACACCCGGAGGCAGCGTTTATTGTTACAGGGGACTTTAACAACGCCAATCTCAGAAAAATCGCTCCAAAATACTTTCAACATATCACCACAAACACGCGTGGTGATCGTATTTTGGACCACTGCTACTCTCCTTTCCGGGATGCTTACAAATCCCTCCCCCGCTCACCATTTGGCAAATCAGATCACTCTTCTGTTCTGCTCTTGCCTGCTTACAGGCAGAAACTGAAACGGGAACCTCCCACCCTCAGGACGTTTCAGAGCTGGTCAGACCAATCGGATTCCATACTTCAAGACTGTTTTGATGACGTTGACTGGGAGATGTTCTGGGCAGCTTCTGATGACGACATCGAAGTGTACTCAGACACAGTTACGTGCTTCATCAGAAAGTGCATAGAAGACGTAGTCCCAACAAAAACTGTCCGTATCTACCCTAACCAAAAACCATGGATCAATCGCGAAGTTCGAACAGCCCTATCAGTGCGAACTTCCGCCTATAAATCCAGAAATGCTGAGGAACTAAAACAAGCAAACTACAACCTCAGGAAAACAATCAAAGCAGCAAAACATCAATACAAAGACAAGGTAGAGGATCAATTTAACACCAATAATGCAAGGAGCATGTGGCAGGGACTTAATTACATCACGGACTTTAAAAGTAACAAATCCGCCACTGTGAACATTGCTGCGTCTCTCCCGGACGAGCTCAACTCGTTCTACGCCCGCTTTGAAGCCCAGAACAGCGCACATACACAGCGCGCTTGCTCTGAAGCCCAGGACAGCGCACATACACAGCGCGCCCGCTCTGAAGCCCAGGACAGCGCACACACACAGCGCGCTCCCGCGGCCGACACAGAAACCGCCAGCACACTCTCTGTTTCTGTAGCGGATGTAACGAGATCTTTCCGTCGCGTGAACATCCGAAAAGCTACGGGCCCAGATGGCATCCCTGGACGTGTACTTAAAGCATGCGCACACCAGCTAGCGGGGGTTTTCACGGACATCTTTAACCTCTCGCTCTCTCTGTCTGTGGTTCCTACATGCTTTAAGACAGCTACTATCGTGCCAATACCGAAATCAGCTAAAACCACATGCTTGAATGACTGGCGTCCGGTTGCACTGACACCCATCTTCAGCAAGTGCTTTGAGAAGCTGATTAAAAACCACATCTGCTCTGTACTGCCCGCTAACACTGACCCTCTGCAATTTGCATACAGAAACAACCGCTCCACCGATGATGCTATTGCTTTCACCTTGCACACTGCTCTGTCTCACCTGGAAAACAAAAACACATATGTGAGAATGCTGTTTGTGGACTACAGCTCAGCATTCAACACCATAGTGCCTGCCAAGCTGGTGGTGAAGCTCCAGGCTCTGGGCCTACACAGATCTCTGTGCAACTGGATCCTGGACTTCCTGTCAAGCAGACGCCAGGTGGTCAGAATGAACAACATCACCTCATCCACACTGATCCTCAACACTGGTGCTCCACAGGGCTGTGTTCTCAGCCCACTCCTGTACTCCCTGTACACACATGACTGTACATCCAAACACAGCTCCAATGTCATCGATAAATTTGCTGATGACACAACGGTGGTGGGCCTAATCGCCGGTAATGATGAGACGGCCTACAGAGAGGAGGTGCACGCTCTGACGCAGTGGTGTCAGGAAAACCACCTCTCACTCAACATCAGCAAAACCAAGGAGCTGGTGGTGGATTTCAGGAGAGAGAAGAGAGAACACACTCCCATCACCATCAACGGGACACCAGTGGAGAGAGTCAGCACTTTCAAGTTTCTTGGAGTACACATCGCTGAGGATCTGACATGGACTGCCCACACAGACACAGTGCTGAGGAAGGCACAACAACGTCTCTTCTTCCTCAGGCGTCTCAGGAGGTTTGGAATGAGCCCCCACATCCTCTGCTCATTCTACACCTGCACTGTGGAGAGCATCCTCACTGGCTGCATCACCACCTGGTACGGAAGCAGCACCAGCAGCAATAGCAAAGGTCTACATAGGATCGTGCGTACTGCTGGACGCGTAGTAGGAGGTGAGCTTCCCTCCCTCCAGGACATCTATACCAGGAGGTGCATGAGGAAAGCCAAGAGAATCATCAGCGACTCCAGCCACCCAAGCCATAGACTTTTCTCTCTGCTACCCTCAGGCAGAAAGTTCCGCAGCATCCGGTCACGCACCAGCCGACTGAAGGAAAGATTCTTCCCTCAGACTATCAGGCTATTGAACACTTTACACACCCCACACAAACTCTTCCATACCCCGCACTGCACACCGTCAAGATGTAGCATGCACTGCACTTTAACAAATCCATACTTAAAACAATACTGCCTACGTATCGCTGTCAACATTGCCAATTTTACATTGTCTTGTTTTTTGTGAGTATGTTGTTGTATACTGCACTGTCTGTATCCTGCACTGTCTGTATTTTTGCACTGTCTGTATTTTTGCACTGTCTGTATTTTGCACTGTCTGTATTTTGCACTGTCGTTGTATTTGCGCTGTCTGTATTTTGCACTGTGGTTGTATTTACACTGTCTGTATTTTGCACTGTCGTTGTATTCGCACTGTCTGTATTTTGCACTGTGGTTGTATTTACACTGTCTGTATTTTGCACTGTCGTTGTATTCGCACTGTCTGTATTTTGCACTGTGGTTGTATTTACACTGTCTGTATTTTGCACTGTCGTTGTATTCGCACTGTCTGTATTTTGCACTGTGGTTGTATTTACACTGTCTGTATTTTGCACTGTGGTTGTATTTACACTGTCTGTATTTTGCACTGTCTGTATTTTGCACTGTCTGGAGCCAGCACCTAAGCTTTTCACTCATCATAGCACACGTGCTGCTGATGATGTGACAATAAAAGTGATTTGATTTGATTTTGATTTGATAAACAAGCATTCTATACAATATAGTCATGCATATATTTAAGTGCACAAAAAATTATACACAGTATGCACAAATATATTTTGTTAATATTAACTTTTATTTTGGATGTAATTAATCGCTTGACAGAACTAATTTAAACATAAATAAACATTTTCCCAAATACATGCATGCATGTGTGTATTTCTATATGCAGTACATAATAAATATACACAGCACACACACATATATTTTGTCAAAAAGTTTATTTTGGATGTGATTCACTGCGATTAATCTTTGCCTAACACTAAAATTGCATATATTATTTATACCTTCGCGGTGACATCTAGGATGAAGATACAAAGGCAGACAATCTCGATCCCCTCTGTCAGTCCACAGGGTGGCTCCCAGGGCTTGGGTTTGAAACGAATGTCTGAGGTGTAGGTCAGAGAGGAGGGTCTCTCAATAAAGGCCAAAGCCAGTACAACAGCAATAGTTAAGCCCAGACCCCTGCAAAAAGAACCAGAAACCAGTTTAACAATAAATTTACTGACAGATACACAACAACAATTAGGGTTGCATCAGTTTCATGCAGCAGATGCCCTTCCAGTCGCAACCCAGTACTGAGAAACACCCAAACACTCTCACATACACACACATTATTCAATTCACCTATAGTGCATTTGTTTGGACTGTGGGAAAATTGGAGCACCTGGAGGAAACCCACACCAACACACGGAGAACATGCAAACTCCACACAGAAATGCCAACTGCCCCAGCCGGGACTTCGAACCAGCAACCTCCTTGCTGTGAGGCAACAGTCCAAACCACTGAGCCACCGTGCCGTCCAACATATTTTTATATTTATAATAATCTTGTAAATCAGTGGTCCCCAACCTTTTTATCATCATGGACCGGTCAACGCTTAACAATTTTACTGCGGACCGGGGGTTGGGGAGCTTCTCAAAGGATGATAAGCTGACAAAACATTGCTGTCACTCTGATACAATTTTTATTTATGGAGAAAATTACAAAGTACTGCAGTGTTTGGGTGCTCTGTTTTTGTCTGCGATAATTAGTGTACTAAAATGTGTATAATCCATACAAGGTATGAAGCTGATCGGTCAGTTCTTGTCACGTGACTTGTAGTGCACTTGCGCCTTTCATTTAACTGCATCTGGAAGGCGCAAGTGCATCACGCCGATTGCGCGCATCATGCCGCGCACCTCCATTGAAAATAACGAACTTACGCAATATGCGAACACCATTTGCCGTCTCCAGCAGTTGATCATCATGCACAAACATGGTGGATTCATCTGATTTGATAACAAATGGGTTGCGAATCTACTCCTCGGCAGTTCACAGGTCCCTCACTGGGTCTTTTCCTCTTAGCAAAGAAACTTTCCAAAGACATCTGTTTCTTACTCATTTTGCTGCTTGTGGGTTAAATTTGGGCACTCAAGTGACCGGGATGTAAGCGAGAGATTACAGTTATTTTTCAAAAATAAAAGATCTTTCAAAATAAAAATTCATTCACACTCAGATAATAAATAAATCGGAAATAATTTGATTTCTTGTGCGGCCCAGTACCAATTAATCTACGGACCGGTACTGGTCCGCGGGCCTGCTGGTTGAAAACCACTGTTGTAAATAATGCTTAAGTTCTTTCACAGACCCATTGTCTTACTTCATAAGACCTCATGTCAAGAGCCTTGGGTAGGAATCTTGGATACGGTAAGTACTGTTTACATTCCACCCACAGAAACTACACTACTGTCATATAATTACAGAAGCAGTTGTTTTGTTCAAACCACAATCCAGGATATGAGCTAGACAATTTACTATAATAATAATAAACATTTTTATACAGAAACACATGTGCTGTAGCTTAAAAAACTACTGTTCACTACTTCTAAACTCTCAAGTAAAATGGGCCAAGTGACAGTCCTGGTGGTCTCAACACTAGTCTTGTTTGTTTGGCTTTGTTTTTAAATAAAATCGTTTGATCTGGGTTTAGGTGTATACTGTACAGTGTTTTGTTTTGTTTTTTGAAAACCAATGTGAATTAACTTGAATGCGAAAAGTGACATGTAGTTACTGTGTTTTGATTTTCATTTCTATTTCTTTTCTCTCTTTTTTGGTTTGTCTAGCAAAACAATGTTCCTAAATACACTATAAAAATTCTGGGTTGCACACAATCGATCTGTGTTGGGACAACATAAAGGAATTAAGTTAACTCATTAGTGAAATTTAAGTGGATTGAGCATAAAACAATTACATTGTCCCAATAAAACTCAAGAATTGTGTTGTTTCAGCTCATTAACTCACAATATTTAAAATTTAGCCATATTTAATTAATTCAATAAATAAGTAGCTTGAACTAAAAACAAACGTCATTTTTAAGTGTAAAAAAAAACATCAGTTTCTGTTTGCTTACCACTGACATAAGTTGGAGTAGTACCATCTATACAATCGCAAGGACCCAGAATCCACCCTATGGTTAATGGATCGATACTGTAGAAAAGAGCACACAAAGGGCAATTAATCATTTAAAAACCAACATATACAGTAAATTTACACATTTTGTATACAACTGTCTTTGTTTTGATTTAGTTTTTACCTTAATCGCATCTTCAATGAATACTACTGCCTGCTGGACATAAAGGTCTGCATCAGCATCTGTCATAGGAGAAACACGTTAACAAAATAATAATAATAATAATAATAATAATAATAATAATAATAATAATAATAATAATAATAATAATAATAATAATAATAATAATAAATATAGCTGCAAGCAGCCATTAAGGGGCCAAGCACTTTACAGCCAGAATGAGCAAAGCAGTCCAGAGGCCAGAAATGTGGCAGAGTTACAAATTTGATGTATTGTCGTCAGTGTTAGGTGACAATGAAGAACATAAAGTTGGGTGTCAATATATTTAAGCACTGCAGAGAGACAGCCTCAGTTGCAGTTTGACATTATACCAGCACATTTGTCGATGCTGTAAACAAAAACACTTTTGCCTATTGACATGAATTTCACAACACTTAATCATCATGGTCTGACGATGATCCGAGTTAAATTTGGTGATATTTCGGTATACGGTCTAGCAGGAGTTTGCAAAAGAGCTGTTTTTTAAACAAAATCAATATGGCGGACAGGACGTTTAGCCAAATATGGCATATTTGGTATCAATGTTCTCGGCATGACCCAGGGAATAAGTTGAGATATGACAGTATTTATATATAGCATTATATCTCAGTATTTTTATGACAGCAAACATATGCAGACTAAAGTTATTAGCAAATTTATGAATCATTATTGATGGTTAGTGAACGGTTTATAACTCCTGACCACTTGGTGTTACCAAATTTATGTGCTGGGGTCAGTGTGAGTTGCCAATGACAGAGCTAAAGATCAGTGTCGATATGTTTAAGTATTGCAGAGTCGCAGCTTCAGATGCACATTGACATCGTGCTAACACATTTGTTGATGTCATAAACGACAACCGTTTCGCTAATCGATATGATTTTCAAAACTTTTGATCAGCATGGTCTGAAGATGATTGGAGTCAAATATGGTGAAAATTGAATCATAAAAATTGAATGCATACCATGTTTTGCAATAATATTTGAATATGTTTGTGAAATATAGCATTTTTTGACAAAAAACTAAATGGGCGATGCCCAAAATGGCTGACCTATGAAAATCTGACATTATTCGACTCGGCATGCTCTGTCGGATGTGAAGAGACCAGTTTTATGAGTTTTGGACGAAGGGCTGAGAAGATACAGTATAAGCAAAAAAAGCTGTTTTCTGTATCTCTGCACCACTAGGGGGCAGTGCTCCGAAACGCTGCAGATAAACTCAGACCATGGTTGTCATAACACACACCAAGTTTGGTGTGAATACGTCAATGCGTAACAGAGATATCGCATCAAGTCGATTTTCGCAAGCTCTACATTACATTTTTTCACAAGGTAAACGAAAACGGTTGGTCGAATCAACTTGAACTTTTGGTCAGCACGGTCTGTAGATCATGTGATTCAATTTTGGTGAAAATCGGATAAACAGCCTGGGACAAGTTCGATCAAACAGGTTTTACGAAAAAAATCAAAATAGCTCAAAGTAGCTCATTCGGTTCAAAAGTTATAATGATAAATATAAGTGAAACTTTGGACAAGTAGTGGCGCTAAAGAGTTTGCGTTAGAGACTTCAGGTTTGCTTGGGTTCATGTTGACACTGCCCTCTATCATTGTGCCAAATTATACAACTTTCCCACATACGGTTATATGGGCTGCCATTCAAATCCGGCGGAAGAAGAAGAAGCGGAAGAAGAAGAAGAATAATAGGAACGCTAACGGAAGCAATAGGTGCCTTCGCAGCATTTCTGCTTGCCTAATAATAATAATAATAAATATAGCTGCAAGCAGCAATATTGGGGCCAAGCACTTAAAGAGGCAGAATGAGAAAAGCAGTCCAGAGGCAGAATGAACAAAGCAGTCCAGAGGCAGAATGTACAAAGCAGTACATAGGCCATGAGCAGCAAGCTCTAGAGAGGCCATCAAATCAGAAACAATGAGTTCTCAATACATTTGAAGTTTATTTTATTTAAAATATCAGAAAAAAACGAAAACATTGATTACATCAGATTTATTGCTTTATAACTTGACCAATAGATGGCACTGTTACCAAATTTATGTGGTGTCTTCAGTATGAGGTCACAATGACACACACCAAGTTTGTTGTCAGTATATTAAAGCATTGCAGAGTTACAGCCTCAGATACAGTTTGCCAGTGTACTATCAAATTTGTCAGTCCAGAAAACAAAATCGTTACACCTATCGACACAAATTTCATAACTTTATATCAGCATAGTCCGAAAAGGATCTGGTTCAAATTTGGTGAAAATTGCTGTCATGGTCAAGGAGGAGATTATAAAAGAACGTTTTGGAACAAAATCAAGATGGCGAACAGTAGGTTTGGCAGAGGATGGCATAATTGGTGTCTGTGTTGCCGGCTTGACCCAAGGAATAATTTGAGACCAATTTTGTCAAAATAAGTATATGCAGTCAAAAGTTATAACTAAATTTGAAAGTTTCATTATGAAAGAATAATGAAAGTCATATAACTCTTGACCCATAGGTGGCACTGTCACCAAATTTTTACGGTAGGGTCAATCTGTGGTGCCAATGGCACACCTAAAATTTGGTGTCAATATCTTTAAGCATTGCAGAGATACCGCCTCAGATGTCATTTGGCATCATGCCAGTACATTTGTCGGTGCGTTAAACAAAAACCGTTAAAGCTATCAACACGAATTCCATAACTTTTTGTCAGCACGGTCCGAAGATGATCTGAGTCAAATTTGGTGAAAATCAGATCAACGGTCTAGGAGGAGTTCAGAAAAGTAGCTTTTCCAATTAAACCAAAAACGGCGGACCGGAAGTTTTGCAAAATATGGAAAATGTGGTATCAATGTTTGCAGAATTATCCAAGGAATATAACAAAAACAGTCCCATGACAATGCAGTCAATGTAGCA
Source organism: Danio kyathit (assembly GCA_903798195.1). NCBI lineage: Eukaryota > Metazoa > Chordata > Actinopteri > Cypriniformes > Danionidae > Danio > Danio kyathit. The sequence goes on from CAIGQS010000103.1 coordinate 46,905, forward strand.
GAACTTATTAGCGATTTTAGAATTTTCTTTATAACTTTTGGCCACAAGGTGGCGCTGCTCCGAAACCTTTTGAGCACATTCAGGGCATGGTATCGAAGATGCATACCAATGTTTGTGTTGATACCTCAATGCGTTCGTAAAATATAGCATTTTTTCAAAATTTAATATGGCCGACGCCCCAAAATGACAAACAAGGAAAAATTGGATATCATTCGACTCAGAGTGACTCTCTGAATGCATTGAGACCAATATTGTCAAATTTGGTGAAAGCGCTCACGAGATATAAGCCAAAATAGCTGTTTTTCATATCTCCTGACCACAACGAAACTGTGCAGGCAACCTCAGATTATAGTTGTCATAACACACAGCAAGTTTGGTGCGAATAGAGTTAAGCGTTGCCGAGAAATAACCTCTCGTATGATTTTGCGTGCTTGTTGACGAATTTAATTTCACAATATTCAACAACGATGCAAGTAATCGTCTTAAATTCCATAACTTTTTGCCACAACGGTCTGAAGATGATCCGGGCCAATTTTGGTGAAAATTGGACGAACCGTCTAGGACGAGTTCGAAAAAGTAGGTGTTACAAACAATTAAAAATAGAAAAAAAACTAAACTTTACGATTTTTGAAATTTGGTGTCAAATTGAATTGGCATAAGCCAAGGATTCAGAGAAAATTTTTATTCTGTGGTCTACGGTTCAAAAGTTATTAGCATTTCAAAATTGCAACTTTGGACAAGTGGTGGCGCTAGAGAGTTTGAGTAAAACGGCCCAAATTCACTGTGATTAATAAGGAGGTTGTCCTCTACCAGTGTGCTAAATTTCATAACTTTCGAGCGAACTCCTATATAGGCTGCCATTCAAATCGCGGCGGAAGAAGAAGCGGAATAATAATAATAATAATAAGAACCAGAACAAACACAATAGGTGCCTTCGCAGCTTCGCTGCTTGGCCCCTAAATATAGCTGCAAGCAGCAATTGCGGGGCCAAGCAATGCAGAGACACTATAAAAAGCAGTCCAGAGGCCATGAGCAGCAAGCTCTATAGAGCACCAGATCAAGTGAAACAATGAGGTCTAAATACATTTAATGGCCATTTAACTGGAAATGTAAGCAAAAACATAAGAATTTGAATAATTTACTGGTTTATAACTTTTGACCAGTAGTTGGCACTGTTACCACATTTATGTGACGTGGTCAGTGTGAGGTGACAATGACACCCAATAAGTTTTGTGTCAATATGTATAAGCGTTGCACTGTTACATGCTCAGATGCAGTTTGGCATTGTACCAGCTCATTTGTCGGTGCAGTAAACAACAACCGTATTGCCTATCAACACAAAATTGATAATTTTTTGCCAGCAAGGTCTGAAGATCACGTGAGTCAAATTTGGTGAAAATTGGACCAATGGCCTAGAAGGATTTTGAAAAAGTATGTTTTTGAACAAATTCAAAATGCCGGACAGAACGTTTTGGTAATTATGCCATATGGGGTATCTATGTTTTCAGCATCACCTAAGGAACAATTTGAGCTTAATTTCAGAATATGCAGTCAAAAGTTATTACCAAATTTGTAAGTTTCATTATTAATGAACAATAAATGGTTTATAACTCATGACCCATAGGTGGCGCTGTCACCAAATTTTTATGGTTTGTTCATTGTGATGTGGCAATGAGACACCTAAAATTTAGTGTCAATATCTTTAAGCATCGCAGAGATACAGCCTCACATGTTGTTTGGCATCATGTCAGCAAATTTGTCGGTGTAATACACAAAATCTACTAAGCCAATCGACACGAATTTGATAACTTTTTGTCAGCATGGTCTGAAGTCAAATTTGATGAAAATCAGACCAACGGTCTAGGAGGAGTTTGAAAAAGTAGCGTTTCCATTTGCATAACAATGGCAGACAGGAAGTTGGTCAAATTATGGAACATTTGGTATCAATGCGTGCATGACCTTCCAAGGAATCCATCAAGGCCAGTCATGTGACAATAAGGTTAATGCACCAGAAGTTATTAGCATTTTTTTAAATTTCTTTATAACTTTTGAACACAAGGTGACGCTGGTCCGAAATATTTTGAGCACTTTCAGGGCATGGAGATGAACATGTATACTGATTTTGGGGGCAATACCTCAATGCGTTGATAAAATATGGCGTTTTTGGCTAAAATTCAAAATGGCCGACACCCAAAATGGCGAATATGGGAAAATTGGATATTAATCAACTCAGAATGTGCCTCTGAATACAATGAGAACAATTTTGTGAATTTTAGCCCAAGTGCTTACAAGATATTTGGAAAAATAGCCATTTTTCGTATCTCCTGACCACTAGTTGGCGCTGCACCAAAACTGTGCAGGCAACCTCAGACCATATTTGTCATAACACACAGCAAGTTTGGTGAGAATAACCCAAAGCGTTGGCAAGATATGGCCTAATTATCAATTTTACGACAACTTCAAACAATTCGTTTGCGTAAAATTTCAGAACCGTTTCACTAATTAACTTTCTTTTGATAACTTTTTGTCAGCATGGTATGAAGATGACCTGGTTTAATTTTGGTGACAATTGACTTAACCGTCTAGGACGTGTTCGAAAAAGTACGTTTTACAAACTCATAATTTTAGAAAAAAAAAAAAAAACCTTACGATATTTAATATTTGGTGCCAATTTGCATTGGCATAAGCCAATGAACCAAAGAAAAAAAGAATTTTGAATTTGCCACCTACGGATCAAAAGTTATAACCATTTCAATATTGCAACTTTGGACAAGTGGTGGCGCTAGGGAGTATGGCTTACAGGGTTCAAATTTGGTCCATTTGATGAATCCAATGTCCTCTACCCATGTGCCAAATTTCATAAGTTTCCTACAAACGGTTATATGGGCTGCCACTCAAATCACAGCAGAAGAAGAAGAATAATACCAGAACAAACACAATAGGTGCCTTCACAGCTTCGCTGCTTGGCCCCTAATAATAATAATAAGAAGAAGAAAACTACGCTTTGTAAATCTAAATCTGATTTGCTATGCTCTTGCATCAGCGTCTGTCATAGTAAAAAAATACGTTAGCAAAAACAATTTAAAGTGTGTTTGAATAAAAAAAAAAATGTTATTTAGCTAAATGGTGCATAAAAGATGTTTGTCATAAATCCTTTAATTCTGAAGTAAAACTATGCTTTGTAATCTTAATCTGATTTGCTCTGCAAGCATCTTTCTTGTATTAAACACAAGCTTTCTTGCATTTACTGTATCAGACTATGACCCGTACCCATAGTCTAAGCTTAATAAATATTCTGAATGTAAGAAAATGATGTGTGTAGACAGATTTTGCCCTGAGGCACCAAAGTTTTAAGTGTCACAGGAAATTCAGGATCTTCACCAAACCTAAACTTTCTAAGCAGGAAATAAGCCAGCAAATCCTGACTGTCCTTGAGAGATAGCACTCAGTACAGCAAAATAATAGCTGGAAATCTAATTTAACTTAACTTTGTACTAGACGCATATAAAACCCACTGACTATACATAACCAGTCTGTTTAACATTCACATTAGCATGCATATTTTTTAAATATAATTGTAACAAATAGAATTGTAACAATTTTTCAAAAAGTTCTAATTATTTCATTGATATTTTTGGCACAATTATTCCTTGATTTTTTATTATATAAAAAAATGACTTTATGCAATTATATGTGTGTATTGGTGTGGAAATCAAGGTATGCTATGTATGTATAAACTGTGAAATTGTATATGTGTGAGTAATTTTTTTTTCTTGTGGTACAAACAAATAATTAACTTATAAAATAATGGATGTTTCCAAAAATGTAACAATATAAATAAATAGAATGAATTGATGAATGAATAAATGATATAATATAATATAATATAATATAATATAATATAATATAATATAATATAATATAATATAATATAATATAATATAATATAAAGGGCAGCATGGTGGAGCAGTGGGTAGCACAATCGCCTCACAGTAAGAAGGTCGCTGGTTCGAGCCCCGGCTGGTTCAGTTGGATTTTCTGTGTGGAGCTAGCATGTTCTCCCTGTGTTGGCGTGGGTTTCCTCCGGGTGCTCCGGTTTCCCCACAGTCCAAAGACATGCAGTATAGGTGAATTGGGTAAGCTAAATTGTACGTAGTGTATGTGTGCGAATGAATGTGTATGGAGGTTTCCCAGTGATGGGTTGCGGCTGAAAAGGCATCCGCTGCATAAAACATATGCTGGATAAGTTGGCGGTTCATCCCGCTGTGGCGTCCCCAGATTAATAAAGGGACTAAGCTGAAAAGAAAATTAATGAATGAATAATATAAAGGGCGACACTATGGCTCAGTGGTTAGCACTGTCGTCTCATAGCAATAATGTCGCTGGTTCGAGTCCCGGCTGGGCCAGTTGGCATTTCTGTGTGGAGTTTGCATGTTCTCCCCGTATTTGCGTGGGTTTCCCCCACAAGACACACGATATAAGTGAATTGAATAAGCTAAAATGGCCGTAGTGTATGTGTGCGAATGCAAGAGTGTATGGGTGTTTCCCAGTGTTGGGTTGCGGCTGGAAAGGCATTTGCTGCTTAAAACAAGTTGCCGGTTCATTCCGCTGTGGCGGCCCCTGATTAATAAAGGGACTAAGCCAAAAAGAAAATGAATGAATGAATGAATGAATGAATAAAAAAAACTATTTTCCCAGTAGCATTGCAGCTGGAAGGGCATACACTGTGTAAAACATATGCCAGAGTAGTTGACGGTTCATTCCGCTGTGGCACCCATGAAGAATTAGATACTATGCTGATGGGAAATATATTGATTAATTATTAATGCATAAATAAATAAACAGACGTAGACTTTTAGCATATGGAAGAAAAAATGAAGAGTCAGTGAAAGAGTAAAAATAAATTAAATAAAATTTGACAAGAGATTTTTGACAGACATTTTGTTCTTTATATTAAACCATGTCTGTAACCTTTTGTTTAATTTAAGGAACAAAGGTAATAAAAACTGTAGCTTTTATCTATCTATTTTCCTCATACAATTCTCTAATTGTAATTTGATACAAGAAAGCAATAACAACATATCTGAAGTCAAAGCAGATGACCTGTTGAACAGCTAAACCAATCAAAACAGACAATGGTGTGTTTGTCTGACAGCAAAGACAGAAACCTAGCAGAGCAGAGGTGATTGAACATGACACCAGCCTCAAAAAGACAAACTTTAAAAAAAAAGTCAAAGCGAGATAAACCTCAAAACACGACAGAAAAGTGTAACTTAAATGCTATCCCAGGACACTTCAGACTCCAAAAACATACCTTCCTCCACTTTGCACGAATCGTCAGTCACCGAATAGGACAGTCGTCTTGATCTCGGCGTATGTTCATCTGGGTAATGTTGACAACTTTCATCGTGAGATCCATAATCTCCTGAACCCCGGTTAATACTGCCAGCAAGCAGCGGTTCTTCTTCCATCTAAGCGGCTGCAAGTGTCCTAAAAACTCCAAAGTAAATCCCAAACAGGACGTGAATAGTTTCAGTATTGAAGGACAGACCTTAAACGAGTCTTCTACTACCCATGTTTGTAAGTAAAGTAACAGTCTCGAGTCTCGACAACAAACATAGCGGAGAAAGGCTTGGTCTTATTCCCACTGTGAAGTTACTTTGGTCGGTGTCCGGTGCAATAACATATCGAGGAAGACAGCGGTGCTCTAGGTGTTTTTAGGAGACGTTCAACTCCTCCCATATCCTCACTCACATGAAACTTTCTGCTTGCTCATGTCACAGCACGACCAGTAAGGTAAATTTCGATTCAGTGATTTGAATGATTCTTTGCAATGAATCATTTGCAAATTCATTGATCAGTCGTCACCAAAGGACTTCCAAAATAAGCAAAATATTCTAATCACAATGTTTTGATGGGAATTTAGACTAATAGTGTTCATAAATGCACGTTTTTAAGCCTCAGTGAATGTGTGGAAATATGAGCTAATGTTCAGACTGTTCCAAGTATTCCTCAGGGTGTACTTGCGTCAGAGCACGAGCTGAAGTACTGTAAGATTGAGCAATCAAGAATTTACAGGAAACCTAAACACTTTTTAACGTGAGTTCTAAGAGTTAAACGAGAGATTACTATTTTCTTCTCATTTGTAGCTGCGTTACATAAAACAAGCTTGTACGTGTGTGTGTCCGAAGTTCAGACCGTTTCACACTTACAAAAAGGAAGTCAAACCCGAGTGCAAAAACCACATCTCATCCACACCCGCCCCCTCGTGCGCCAAGACAGCAGAAAACACACCCCTTGGTTATTATTACAAAGCAAAAAATAGTGAATAGTCAAAACATTATTCACATTGTTGTGTGTAATTATGTTGTAAGTAATTTCTTTATACGGTGAAAAAGTAATGTTATAGATTACTTTTTCATTCATTCATTCATTCATTTTTTTTTTGGCTTATTCCCTTTATTAATCCGGGGTCGCCACAGTGGAATGAACCGCCAACTTATCCAGCATATGTTTTACGCAGCGGATGCCCTTCCAGCCGCAACCCATCACTGGGAAACACCCATACACTTTCATTCACACACATACACTACGGACAATTTAGCTTACCCAATTCACCTGTACCGCATGTCTTTGGACTGTGGAGGAAACTGGAGCACCCAGAGGAAACCCACGCGAACGCGGGGAGAACATGCAAACTCCACACAGAAATGCTAACTGACCCAGCCGAGGCTCGGACCAGTGACTGAAAGTTGGCATTTCTGTTTGGAGTTTTAATGTTCTCCCTGTGTTGGCGTGGGTTTCCTCCGGGTGCTCCAGTTTCCCCCACAGTCCAAACACATTCGTTATAGGTGAATTGAATAAACTAAATTGGCCGTAGTGTATGAGTAAAAATGAATGTGTATGGATGTTTCCCAGTACTGGGTTGCAGCTGGAAGGGCATCCCCTGTGTAAAACATATCCTGGATAAGTTGGCGGTTCATTCCGCTGTGGTGACCCCTGATAAATAAAGGGACTAAGCCGAAAGAAAATGAATGAATGAATAAAATGTACATTTTTCAAGACAATTGCACATGCACCACGACATGTGGTGTCATTACTTGGAAATGTTTCTTGTTTTGGTAGATATGCTTAACTTTTTAAAGTATTACAAGTCTAAAAGGTCATGTTTGAATAAAATAAAAAAATATGTATTGTCTATGTGTTAAGATTTATAGAGATTTTTAAGTAGTATTAAGTCAAGTAATTAAATAACTTAATGAGAAAAGTAATTAAGCAATTAAGAAAAGCAATTTAAATACAATTTTATTGATGTAATTACAAAACAGGAAATTCTTTTTGAAGCAACTTACCAAACAAATATACATATGTTTACGTAATATACAGTGTACAGTATATTATACAGTATATGCATGTGTGTGTGTAAGAGAAATGTTTCATCTTTAATCATGAATTGTTCAAGAGATCCTGCAACAGGAATGCCCAGGAACCATTGATACTGCACTGACATGATCTTGATAAAAGAGATTCAGATGATCTGATGTTGTGTATTGGGAAACTGCACAAGGAAAATGTTGTTACAGTAACATTTTCACTTCTATTTATTTTCAAACAACCATCATTATCAAATACTACATTAATAATTGCATTGTAATTTTAACATACATACTATAGCTAAAGACATTAGGATTTACACATCTTAAGAAGAACACTCTATTGATGTTTCGGAGCAAGATACAGTGCGTTTACAGTCTGATTGAGAGAATGTAAAGAAGTGAGTGTCCGCAATCTTTGGACCGAAGATGTGTGGATTCTGATAGCTGTTACATGTGTAGATTTCCTCCATATCACTCCATCTTAGCTACCTGTATAACATAACATAGTTGATTAATTGCTAACAGGAAAAATATTGTATACAAACTGAAGACAGAAAGAAATGCAGATAGATGCATGTACACTGCTGTTAAAAGTTTGGAATAATAAAACTTTTTCAAATGTTTTTTTTTAAGGACATTTCTTATTTATTTTATTTTATTTGTTTATTTGGCAGGAACAGTGTACATTAATTAGCAAATGCAACAGAATTAGCCAAAAGGCTGTTTTTCATCCATTGTCCCTGGCAGATGTTAAAATTGTCACCCTAAAAACAATACAAAAATTCTACAATAAGCCAAGCATAACTAAGGCCCCATTTACACTAATACATTTTAGTTTTAAAACGGCGTTTTAGAATAAAAACAATCCACGTCCACACTGGTGTTTTTACCTAGCATTTCTGAAAAGATCTCTGTCAACACTATACACTGCTGAAAATGCGCATCACGTGACCACACACACACTTTGGCATGCGCTGCAGCATAAGCGCATGTCTGAGCTCCAGGCAGTCAGCGGGTGCTTTGAGCACAGCTCCCCGGGTGAGAGCAGCGCACGTCGGGACAGTTCATCAAGGATCTTCTGCTGGATTTCATCTCACTAAAATTCAGTGATATTTAATTAATCTTGTCTCTATCTAATGGTCTTTTGAATCTATTACTTGTTCTCAGGTAACGTGTTTTGGCTACGTGCAAAGATAAGTTAATATAATAATTTATGTAAATGTGCATTAATTGCTTGCTTTTATTTCCTATATTGTAGTAAGTATTGTACTTCATACTTTATAATGGCCATTATTAATTATTAAAACTGATATTCAGCAATAGAGACAGGTTATGTTTAATTTTTTTCGAAGAAAATGAAAGAAAACAGTTACGTTAATATAGGCTCTGCTTTGTTATAAATAGGCATACAGTGAAGATGACGGTCACATAAACATGTACTGTAGCTACACAATGCCTCAACATTTTTAGTGTCTGTTAAGTAATATCAAAATAAAAAAAGGCAGTTCCTCGTATCAAGTTTTCATTTTATTGTTAAGAAAGTGAAACAACGTATCCAGGGTTATGTGAATGACATTTTACAGTACACTGTTTTTACCCGACGTGTCCTCTGAAGTTTGTTTGTTTTCCATATCAAACTTGCGAAGTCTGAACTTAAGGAAAGGGTGCAAGACTGAACTCTGTGTACTCAGGGCCGGCACGTCCATAGAGGCAACCTAGGCGGCCGCCTAGGGCAGCAGAATAGTGAGGGCGGCAAACGCGCGTCCCGCAACATCCCCGGTCCTCACTTTATAACCAGTCACTTTCGTTTTCACTTTCCGGTTGAGGGCGGCATGATAGTCCTTTGCCTAGAGCGGCAGTTCAGCTTGCTCTGGCCCTGTGTGTACTTATTGAAAAAAGCCCCAATCAGCAGCCATGCTTCCGTTTTCAGATGTCTCAGTTTTCCCCCATCCACACTGAGACAGAGCTGCAGCATTTTCAAATGAAAATGGCCGCTGCAGCGTTTTCAAAAAGCTCAGTTTTGGCGCTCGAAAACTCTGGTGTAGTATGGATGGAAGGTGCAACCGTAACAAAACTTACAGTTGAAATCAGAATTATTAAACCCCCTTAGATTTTGTTTTCTTTTTTAAATATTTCCCAAATGATGTTTAACAGAGCAAAGAAATGTTCACCGTATGTCTGATAATATGTTTTCCTCTGGAGAAAGTCTTATTTGCTTTATTTCGGCTAGAATAAAAGCAGTTTTTATTTTTTTAAAAACCATTTTAAGGATAAAATTATTAGCCCTTTTAAGGTATATTTTTTTTTCCAAAGGTCTACAGAACAAACCATCGATATGCAATAACTTGCCTAATTACCCTAACTTGCCTAGTTAACCTAATTAACCTAGTTAAGCCTTTGAATGTCAACTTATAGAAGTGTCTTGAAAAATATCTAGTAAAATATTATTTACTGTCATCATGGCAAAGATAAAATAAATCATTATTAGATCTTATTAGAAATGAGTTATTAAACATATTATGTTTAGAAATGTGTAAAAATCTAATAATTCAGGGGGGTTAAAAATTCTGACTTCAACTGTATATGTTTTAAAACTAAAACGTATTAGTGTAAACGGGGCCTAAGAAGCACTAAGATAGTACTACATAGTAACTAAGGTTGCATTTATTTGTTCCTAACAATGAAATGGTAATATTGTGTGAACTAATATTACAACTTAAATCAAAAAACTGTTTTCTATTTCAAAATATCTGAAATGGTGAAGAAGTTTTCAGTTATACTTCCGAAAATTTTCTTTGAATATATATATTGGAGTGCTCAATTATTACTGGAGGTCAATAATTAATAAAACTGACAATTATTAACATATGAGCTTCATTGATTTGAGCAATACATTATATTTTTCTTGTAAATTTTGTTTTCAATTTATGTGGGAAAAAAGTATATTTAATGGAAATGGAATGGAATTGTTTTTGAATATTATGGATTATTTTACTGGTACTTTTGATCATTTGATCATGCATCCTTTGTGAATGACTTTTGAATGATCTCTGAAAATTGATCTTTTACATTATATGAATAAGTTACACTGTAAAATATCCCAAAATAGAAATGCTACAGTTTCAGTGTACTTTAAATTATTGCAAACTTTGTACAAAAAAGATACTTATTTAAAAAGAAATGCAATTGCTCTAAATTTATAGATGATAGTGTATACAGTGTTTTTGTGTAAAATTTAAATATTGATAATTTCAATACATATACAAACATAAACACAAACACAGGTATTGGTGGTTTAAGAGGACTCTATATAGGTGTACTGTATTTTATACACTAAAATGGTTATTATATGGCCCCACCCCACCTCTACCCCTAAACCTAACACTTTTGAAATTGAAATTTGATAAGACATAAGGCATGTCTTAGTAAACCACTTTAATAGAGTACAACTAGGTCAAACCCTTGTGATATATACAAATTTGCCTTGTAAACCACCAAAACACATACAAACACATTAGTATTGGTGGTTTACAAGGACTCTTCAGAAGTATAATGTATTTTATACAGTAAAAACTGCTTATTACATGGCCCTACCCCACCTCTACCCCTAATTCAACACTTTTGAAATTGAAATGTGATAAGACCCCCTTAAGTTTAATTCTCTACACATTTTGGATTCTGAGGAAATAAGGCATGTCCTAGTATACCACTTTAATAGAGTACAACTAGGTCATACCCTTGTGATATACTGTATACAAATTTGCCTTGTAAACCACCAGTATACACACACTCATAATTATTCTGAACTGTTGGCCTGTCATGTTTACTCAGTACAATTAAGATATATAAAAACTCAACTTCTGCCTGGTACTATATACATGTGTCTGTGTGTAAAGCTGAAATATGAAAGCTTGTAATTATACAGTACAGTCCACATCACATAGAGATCACACTGTTCAGTAGAAGTGCTGACCTCATTGTCGATGCAGCGAAATTGCCAGCTCCACTGCGTGTTGTAAAGGAAAGGACGGAGGTCAAATCGGTTGTCATCCGGACCGTAGCTTTCAGCATGATAAGAGGGTGTTACCGTCGTCATCTTATGTCTGTTGATTGAGTACATCCTAAAGAAATGTTTCACTTTCGTGGCCACCTGCAAAACCCCAAAAATGGTCTTCAACATGTTAATATATCGTTGTACAACATGAATATTAATATTCACTGCTTTTGCAAGTGGTTTAAAGGGATAGTTCACCCAATAATGAAAATTTACAAACCTTTTTTTGAATTTCTTTCTTTTGTTGAACACAAAAGATGTTTTGAAGAAAGCTGACAACCTGTAACCATTGACTTCCATAGTAGGAAAAACAAATACTATTGAAGTCAATGGTTACAGGTTTTCAGCTTTCTCCAACAGAAGAAAGAAATTCAAAACAGGTTTGTGACGAGTAAAAAAAATAAAAAAAGGAAAACATGACAGAATTTTTGGGTAAACTATCACTTTAAATGATGTCCATTTTATAACATTCACAATATCTAACCTATTGTTTTTAATTATGAATGAGTATAAATGAAAAGCAAATGGCATCCTATTGTTGTACTGAAATGTTTACTGCATGTTTGACCTGTGAGGGAGAGAAGGTCTCTTTCCACGAACTAATGAGCTTGCAAAACATGCTATACGGGCCACACTTGGAGATCTTCCTGAGTCTGCCGATCACAGACAGCTCTGAATAGGTCATTCCCATGTCAGCCTGAGGGACAAAAACACATGTCTCAGTGCTATAAAAATATCTGTCTGCACACACAGAGTAATGGAAAAAGCTGAGAAGGCCACAGCATTGTCTCTTTAATTTATTCTCATATGCATCTTTGTATGCTCAAGTGCGCTATTTCAAATGGAGATAACCGGTTTCAGGGTTTACTGCAGTTTGGAAAAGTCATGGTTTTAAAACCGCTAAAATGTTCTGTTCCTATAGCATATGTAAAATTTTTTACACATTTTTAACATGTTTTTTACAACTATTGTATTTAGATTTTTAGGGTGACAGTATCTCCAGCAGAAAAGGACCGTCCACATTAAAAGCTCTTGGTCAGCCCACGATTCAGGAAACATTTGAAAAACAAACCACTTATGCGCCAACATCCCAGCAAGCTATAGACCTGGACAGTGACCCACGACACCTGCCTTGTGCGTAGCCATGCATTTATACTTCTGAGTGCTGTGTGTGTAGCTCCGCAATAACACTTCCGAAACGCTAGCTGGCAGTTATGTTATGTTCCTCTGTATCGAGTTTCTTTTAGGTGTTTTGTTTTTTCTGAATGCTACCTTAATGTACAAGTAGCTAAAACTCGCTCATTCAGAAGCGGGAACCGGTGGACGTGCAACAACTTTAATCATTAAGTAAACACAAAACAAAAGTTTCCATCTGGAGCTCCTTTACGGGACTCTACACACTTGTAAACACTCACTACATCGGGCTCGTGGCTCTCAGCACCGCCCACACTCGTCACAGCTACCAAGCCAACCAATCACAGAGCTACACGTCGTTTTATATCCACAGAAAAGAAAGATATCCAGAGATGCCTTTTTAAGTTGTAAAGAAATCTGTGTTTTTGAAAGTAATGAAGATGGCAGGAGTCAATGATTTATTTAAATAATTTAGTCTGACATGTTTACTGTTCCAAAATATTTAAAATGTTTCTTTAAATAAAATATATTGTGTTCAATGGGGAAAAGTTGTTGTTTTTTACCCAGACATTTTAAAAAAAGTATATTTTATAGCAGTAATCAGAATATCATTAAACCGTGATATATTTATCCGAGGTTGCCATACCGTCAGAATCTTATATCAGCCCATGCCTATAGCATGTACACACAAATAGGGAGTGACTGGCTTGCTTTATACAGGCCAATTTGAAAACATCTAAACTTTTCGTTAAGCTACAAGAACATCATTCTTTATTTGACAAGAAACAACCAATCAGCTTTAAATATTGTATGCATAAACATTTAAGTAATAACAATAGACTAATTTCCTCAGGCAAACCCACAGCACCCAAACACATTGGAGCTTTTTAATTTTCTAAATAAAACATGTATCAGAGATACAGTAAGGGTTTGTCAGTGGTGGTTCCTCAGAGAGTGCAGTTGATGATTTGCTTAGCAACAACAGACATCACAGGAAAGCAAATGTGAATAACATTTTTCGTATATATTTCATCTGCAACAACAATTTGGACTTCTATAAAGATGTGTTTGGATTCCAATGAGCTAGGTAATTAAATATGAACGAAATGTGTATGATGTGTCGACTCGAGACGATTGACAGGGCATGTAATTAAGCAACATAACAGTCTGTTAATAAGGTAGTAGTATATCCCAAAGCTCTTCTGTTACATGCTCAAAAATATGTACTTTTTTGTGTACTTTTTGGATATACTGTAAGTAGGTAAATTGGGACGCATCACTAGAGTTTATAACCACATCCTCTGGTTACCATTGAACCAGCCATAAAGGAGATTTGTGTAGCCCCAATCTTTGCACATATGTAGTAGCTGTTCAATGTAATTAGAGCTTAAGCAACAACAGCAAGAATCTGAAGTATGTCGTTTAAGTGGGAATTCAGCAAACAGTTTTTGAGATTTCAGGATTCCCCCATTCATTCAGATAGAGCTTTGGTCTTGGATGAACTACCTGGGGATGTTGCAAATATGGCCACCGAGTGAACAGACTTTCCTTGATATGACTTTAGGCAACAGGAGGCAGACTTTGTAGCAGCAGCAGAATTCATCTAGTTCTAAGTTATTCTAGCACCGCTATCATTTTAGAGGCATTACTTTAAGGTAATAAAACTTAATGCATAGTGCTGCTTTAAGTAAATGAGGTTTGATGTGTTTACCTCATCAGTCTGGACCACTTTGCCGTCAGTCAGTGGCTCCAGCTCTGCAGTCGGTGGAGCTTCTAAAATGCTGCACAGAAGATGGACACAAATGAGGATGCTGCGGTTCCTCACGATTGCAGTCTAGCTCTTTCTAGTGTGTTGTAAGCTCATATTGCATATTCTCTAAAATTAAGATGACAAACATTTAAATTTGTAAATTAAGTTTCAATAGCTAGAACTCCTACTTTTAAAGTCATGGGATTCTTCGGAATTAAGTGTGTGTGTGTGTGTGTGTGTGTGTGTGTGTGTGTGTGTGTGTGTGTGTGTGTGTGTGTGTGTGTGTGTGTGTGTGTGTGGTGTGTGTGTGTGTGTGTGTATTAATACGATTAATCTATAATCTACGATTAAATATATATATATATATATATATATATATATATATATATATATATATATATATATATATATATATATATATATATACATACAGTCAAAGTCAGAATTATTAGCCCCCCTGAACCCCTGAATTATAAGGCCCCCTGTTTATTTTTTCCCCACTATTTCTGTTTAACAGAGAGAAGATTTTTTCAACACAATTCCAAACAATTCTAAACTTTGTCATGATGACAGTAAATAATATTTGACTAGATATTTTTCAAGACACTTCTATACAGTTTAAAGTGACATTTAAAGGCTTAACTAAATTATTTAGGTTAACTAGGCAGGTTAGGGTAATTAGGCAAGTTATTGTATAACGATGGTTTGTTCTGTAGACTATCGAAAAAAAATATATATCTTAAAGGGGCTAATAATTTTGACCTTAAAATGTTTTTTAAAAATTAAAAAACTTATTTTATTCTAGCCGAAATAAAACAAGTAAGACTTTCTCCAGAAGAAAAAATATTATCAAACATACTGTGAAAATTTCCTTGCTCTGTTAAACATCATTTGGGAAATATTTAAAACAGAAAATAAAAATTCAAAGGGGGGGCTAATAATTCTGACTTCAACTGTATGTGTATATATATATAAATGTATGTATGTATTATATAAATATACACAATATTTATACACAGCGAGTGTACATACATTGTGTAAATACAAACTTACATTTTGTATGCAATTACTCATGATTAATCGATCGATAGCAATAGTTCTAATACATTATGCATTATTTTATATAACAAACTGTAATATTATAGAAAAGTAATAACCCTTTCATAGTATTATAGTTTTTATATATTACAATATGCAAAGAACTAACATAAAGATTTAAAACTGTAAGTATACTTTGGACTGGTATATTTTATTTAACATATTAGAATGTTACATGTAGTGTATGAAAGCCACTGTAAAATGTATTTTATTTCATAAATCAGTTGGAGTGAAATAAATAGATGCAGACGTTACTGCCTAATGTACAATTTACACATATAGATTTTTTTGTGTTGGTTATAGGTTTTGTTTTTAGCTTTTTTCTGTATATAGTTGAAGGTAAAATTATTAGCCCTTATGTGAATTGTTAATTCTCTTTCAAATATTTCCCAAGTGCTGTACATTTTTATTCAAAACAATAGTTTTAATAACTATTTCTTTTGTCTTTGCCATGATAACAGCACATAACATTTACTAGTTATTTTCCAAAATACTAGTATTTAACTTAAAGTGCAATTTAAAGGCTTAACTAGTATAATTAGGAAAATGATTGGACAACAGTGGTTTGTTCTTTAGCTAATCAAAAAAAAAAAAAAAAAAGTAATTTTTTAAGGGAGCTAAAAATACTGACCTTAAAAATGGTTTCAAATGTAAAACTGCTTTTATACCAGCCAAACTAAAATAAATAGGATTTTCTCCAAAAGAAAAAAATATATAGTAGGAAACACTGTGAACATTTCCTTACTCTGTTATACAGAACTTTGGAAATATTTCCAAATAAATAAATTTACAGGAGGGCTAATAATTTTGCAGTCACTATAGTTGAATATAACATTCACTATAGTTGTATATAATTAGAGACAAATAATACACAATATCTTAAGTAAACCACATTTCAATAAAAAAAGAGAAGCACTTTGTTAATTTCCACCCTCTTCATGACATTAAATCCAAGGTACAAACAGAACCATAATTTTGTGTACCATTACACCTATTCATCAGTCTTCAATCAGTCTGTATTCAATTTTATTCCAGTAATCATGCTCAAGCGTTTGTAAATCATTTCAAAACGCATTTTCTCCCATTTATTGATCTACGCTACGTTTGTCTCTTTCTTTGTCATTCTAAGTGATTTTTTATCAATTTTGTTGTCTGCCAGGCTCAAATCATAAATCAAGATAAACTAAAATCCATGATTTGATCAGTGAAAGTGTGGCAAAAGTAAAGATTACACACCGTTTAAGTGAGGTGAGCTGAAGGCGTTTTACACAATACTCCAGAAAGCCCTTCAGGTCCGTCTTACTCACTCCTCCAATGGGATTGATATCAGCACTGGAGCAGTCGTATTTGGTGAAGTATCCAGTCAAACTGCAAATACAAGAAAATACTGTCTTTTAAAGGGCCTTCACTATTATTATTATTATTATTAGAGATATACTGAAAAATTAAAGACAAACATTTGTACAATATTAAATACAAACCTCTCATCCACATTGGCTGATCCAAGAACTAAAAGACCACCAGGTTTTCCCTGAGCCCACAGACAGAGCTGGGCAAAAAGGTAGGCCAAAACCATCCTGATACGAGCCTGTAGTTGATTAAACACACACATACACACACAGTACATGCATCATACACATAAAAAAAAAATATTATGAAAGTCAATGGTTACAGTTATATACGTACACATTACCTGACAAAAAAAGTCTTGTCGCCTATCCAACAACAAATAATAACTTGATTTCTAGTTGATCATTTGGTATCATAAGTGGCTTGTATGGAAGGCAAAGGCCACTAGTTTACGCTTATTATACCAAAATAAAATATGATTATGCCTTGATTTTTAACTATTTAATTAGGACAGTAAGGTCTGACTTTGCTTAGACAAAAGTCCTGTCACTTAACAGAAATAATGTACAGGATAGAATACTAGTCATGGTGCAGTGGAAAAAGAATTAATATTGTGTATGACTCCCATGAGCTTGGAGGACTGCATCCATACATCTCTGCAATGGCACAAATAACTTATTAATAAAGTCATCTGGAATGGCAAAGAAAGCGTTCTTGCAGGACTCCCAGAGTTCATCAAGATTCTTGATATTCAATACCTTCTCCTTCATCTTACATGCTCAATAATGTTCATGTCTGGTGACTAGGCTGGTCAATCGTGGAGCACCTTGACCTTCTTTGCTTTCAGGAACTTTGAGGTGGAGGTTGAAGTATGAGAAGGAGAGCAATCCTGCTGAAGAACTTGCCCTCTCCTGTGGTTTGTAATGTAATGGTCAGCACAAATGTCTTGATACCTCAGTCTGTTGATGTTGCCATCACTCTGCAGATCTCTCACACGCCCCCATACTGAATGTAACCCCAAACCATGATTTTTCCTTCACCATACTTGACTGATTTATCTGAGAATCTTGGATCTATGCGGGTTCCAATAGGTCTTCTGCAGTATTTGTGATGATTGGGATACAGTTCAACAGATGATTCATCTGAAAAATCTACCTTTTGCCACTTTTCCAAATGACTAACTAGAAGTCAAGTTATTATTTGTTGCTTTTACTTCTGGGATCGATTACAAGACTTTTGTAAGGTAGTGTATAATCTTTTGTGTTCAACAAAAGAAAGAAGCTCAAAAATGTTTGAAGCCAATTGAGGCTGAGTAAACAGTGAGTAAATTTTCATGACAGAAGAGTAAATAATGACAAAATATTCAGTTTTGGATGAACTGTCTCTTTAAGTTAAAAAGGCAGATGCAAATTAGCTGAACTAATCTGCTGCGTAATTCACACCATGTTTTATCATTAATGTACAGTATATTAATACAATAGTGCATCAATGTGCAAATAATGTGTAACAAAGGTGCCTTAACTCATTTATTGAAAGCATGACAGTGGTCTTAGACTTAAATCTGATCTGATATGCTGTACATGCATGCATTAATTAAAAGCTAATTTTCCTTTTTTATTCTTGCTAAATGTTTTCAAAATATTAGCAAAAAAGAAACTGTTGGGAAACAGTAGCCATTGGCTTCCATAGTATTTGTGTCTACTTTTATGGAAGTCAATGGTTACAGGTTTCCAATATTCTTCAAAATATCCTCTTTATAACTCTTTATATTAATTTGACAAAGCTAAATTATTAGATTATATATTATAATCTATAGCTGGGCCTAAAATTTGACACTAACAAATAAAAAAACAAACAAATATAAATTCATAATTGTGGTGTAATTTATTTAATTGTTACTTTTTTACCCTACAGAGTTTCTCCACATCCCAGTCCGGGGCTTTTAAAGAAATAAAAAGAATAAAATAGAATAAAAAAAATGTAATGCCTATTATTATTATTATTATTATTATTATTATTATTATTATTATTAAAAACTAACAATTGAACACAATGTGTAACTGAACTCCTCAGGCTTACACAGTACTTTATACTTGTGCACTCTGGTTAATAATTTGCTAGGGCACTGAAATGAGTATATTTGCATATACTGCATATTTTGTCTTTAAAGAGAAAAACCCTGGTCTTAAAAGAAATCAAGTGTTACTTATGTTTTACAGTGTAACACAAACTCGGTAGATTTGCAGGTCGTTTTGACACATAAGGTGACAAACTGCAAGATCTTTCTGTGAAAACTGCGGTGGCTCTGTTGCAATGCAAGCAAACAGCATAATAGAAAAAGTCAGCAAATTAGTATCACTTTCACAAAAACCACTTCAGAAGCCCGCGCTTTTCTGATTTTACAAAGTGAGAGTCACATAAAACAAAGAATCAACATGCCATCTTTTTTAAAAACTAAATCTACATGCTGATTGGTGCAGTACCTGGACGTTCTGAAGCGCCAGGTTCTCTCTGGCACTTCCTCCATTAGCATGGAACTGAGGCCACTTCCCTGTGACCATAGAAAAGATTCCCAGCATGCCTTTTACTGCCATGTCAATATTGATGTTCAGGTGATTGCTGAGAAGAAAACAACTACTCAATTGTGCTACTCAATTGTACACTTAACATAATATTTATCAAATATATAACAGTTATTATTATGTTTTATTAAAACTAATATTCTGAAAATGTGAAAGTAAAAATCTGAAGGCAATGTGGGAATAAATTTATATAATCTAGTTCCAAATTAGCAATAATCTATATATATCTAAAATGTTATATTCTTTGGTTTTAGGGTGTGACAAACCTTAACCCTGACTGCAAATTGTTAATTTCACCGCACAGCTGTGTCTATTGTCTAACAAATGGCTAAGTACTGGTCAACTAGCCGGACGGGTTCTGTCTCCAGAACCCGTTATAAGCTGATGAGATTGGAGCCAGAATGGCAGGTCACACTAGTAACACTTCATTTGCATGCTTGGTTTCTGGAGAAAATGTATTTAAACTGACTGTCTGCTATACTAGCAGAGAGTTCGTTCGATGCCGCCACAGCAAGCCGAGTTCCTTATTAAAGAATTCTGCTTTGAAGATACCCGAAGTTTCTTCCTGGTTTTTGGCTCGTCTCAGAAGTTCACAACAGCAAGAATTGTTTTTTTCAGCCAGAACGTTTTGTAATATTCTGATTTATGGCATACTCACATTATGCTATCCAAACCATGCCCAGGCCCCTTTCCCGGATAATTTAAGAAGTGTAAGTGCTCTGAATCGGGCTCAGGCAAGGTTCACTTGGGCAGCCCTGGCCCGGTTGGAAGAGGTGGGCCTGAGCGCGGTTCACTTGGGCTCAGGCGCGGTACACTTGCAAGCGTGCCTGAGCCCGAAACTGAAAGCAAGACGTGACTTTTACGGGACTGTTTGATATGGATTAATTAATCATTCGTACTGTTCAATGAACGCAAACTGTCGTAGTTTCTGGAGTCATGGCTTCAGTTTAAGTTTTTAAACAGAAAACAAATACAACTGTAAAAAAAAAAGACATGTTTTTACACTTTTCACAGTATTACTGATCAAATTAAAGGGTCACACTTTACAATAAGGTCCATTAGTTAATGCATTTACTAACATGAACTACATATGAACAATGCTTGTACAGCATTTATTAATCATAGTTCAACATTTACTAATGCATTCTTGACATCCAAATTTATGATTGACAGTAGTTAATGCACCATGACTTAACATGAACTAACAATCAACAACTGTATTTTCATTAACTAAAGTTAACTAACATGAACAAATACTGTAGTAAATGTATTGTACATTGTATGTTAATGTTAGTAAATGCATTAACTAAATTTAACTAATACAACTTTATTGTAAAATTTTACCAATTAAAGCAGCTTTGATGAGCATAAACCTGTAATATTCCACTGAAATGTTTCCCATGTTTTCCACTGACCTGCCGATCTGAGCAGCGAGATCTTTGGCTCTGTTTCTGGTGTCTTCAGAAGAGTTTTCACTAGCCATGTAGCATGTGGTAAAGAGGCGTCCACACAGCTCTCGTGGGTCCTGAGGCCTGTAGGATGAATCTCCGACTACCCGCTGAACATCCTCTAACACCTGACAGTCTGAGAAGAAAAGGAACCAAGCTCAAGCCTTTAAAACAGATGCTTATTTTGATCTGAAGAGCTTCTGTGTGTTTGGACTTACTGCCATGCTCAACAGCCTGACAGATTTGCACACACATGGAGTACACAATGCAGGCGCTGGACGAACTGTCCACACCACCGCTGAGAGGAAGAAGAAAACCTGCCTGAAAACAACAAAACATGCAGGTTAATTTGCCTAAAATCTCCTGTCCTTCATTCCCAAAAAAAATCTCACTTTATATTACAGTAAGTGGCCTTAAAGGAACACTCCACAACTTTTTTTATTTTTGGAAAAGGCTCATTTTACAACTCCCCTAGAGTTAAATGTTTGAGTTTTACTATCTTTGAATCCACTCAGCCGATGTGGGGTCTGGTGTGAGCACACTTTTAGTTTAGCTTAGCATAAATCATTGAATCGGATTAGACCATTAGCATCTTGCCAAAAATGTTCTAAAAAGAAAAAAGTTTTGATAATTTTTCTATTTAAAGCTTGACTCATTTTTGACGAAAAAAATTAAAGTTGCTATTTTCCATGTTGACATGGATAGGAACTAAACTCTCATTCTGGGCAAATAATCAAGGAACTTATTATGGATTTCATGCAGTGTTGTTACAAATTTGCCTAGCTGGGGACTGTATTCAAGCGCTGCATTATATCATTGCGCCTGGTATGGCAGCATTGTTCTTTGATCATTATGCTGGAATGACATAGTTCCTAGTTCCTAGCATTTTTTTTATTTTCCATTGGCCATAATACACAATGTACCTACAATAATGTAATGCTTTAAATAGAATAATGATCAAAACTCTTTTTAGAGCGAGATGCTAGTGGTCTAATCTGATTCAATGTTTTATGCTAAGCTAAGCTAAAAGTGCTCCTCCAGACCAAAGACTATAGACCTTTTTCTTGGCTGCTGCATGGAGGGCGCCATAGCGACCAGCGTCTTCCGGTAGAATGTTTAGAACTTCCGTTTACACAAAACATGTGTACACAATGACTGCATTGTACCAAATGACTAATTTAAATGTAAGTACATGGTAGTTAAGGGCACTTATATACAAAAAAAGTGCATGCATCTTAAAATAAGTACGGATTAATTAATTAATAGGCCAATGAGTTACTAGAAAAATAAAGCACAAATAATTCCTTGGGTGTGCATTACTTTGTAATAATTTAACAGATTAATTGAACATAATTCAATTAATTGACTTACTGTGTACTATAGTCAAAAGACGTAAAGTCAGCACGGTTCAGAGTATTTATTTGAAGACATTTGTCAGGTTTTTTGTTTTGATTAGATTTTTGTGTCTCAATCATTATCAGCCAATTAGAATTGAGCATTCAACATCTCTGTAGTATAACAATGATAAAAAAAATAAAGCACACACCTGTCCGCTCCTCCTTAAGTAGTCCCATAGCCAGCAGGCAGGACCAAGACTGAAATAACACCCAAAACAAGCATTATAAGCAAAATAAGCAGTACCAACTGATTTTATAAACGTTGCACCAATAAAATCGATTCAAACAACGAAGTGTTTACAAATGACCATCACCACTTTCCATTTTTTCTCTTCCTAATGCCTGGCCCTTTATTTCCTAACACAGACGATACAGTCAGGAACAAAGTAGTATCACAAGGTATTCCGAAACCTTAAAAGCAACATAAAAATAGCCTCACTTTAATTTGGCATGTTATAAGGAAATTGAATTGCCGTTAGTATTTCTGGGAGAACTGGCTGCTCTCTTTAAGTCATAATTGAGTTTGCAGGATGAGTGATGTTCTGTTCAAGGGTCAATTACTGCACATATTGATTGGTTGGTTGGTTGATTGGTTGTTGGTTGATATATTGTAATAAATTGATTGATTGATTGATTGATTGTTGGTTGATAGATTGTGATTGATTGATTGACTGATTGATTGATTGTAATTGTGATTGGTTGGTTGGGATTGATTGATTGATTGATTGATTGATTGATTGATTGATTGATTGATTGATTGGATGATGGATTGGTTGTTTAATTGGCTGGTTGGTTGTGACTGATTGATTATGATTGATTGGTTGGGATTGATTGATTGATTGATTGATTGATTGATTGATTGATTGATTGATTGATTGATTGATTGATTGATTGAGCGGATGATTGGTTGGTTGTTTAATTGACTGGTTGGTTGAAATTGATTAATTGATTAATTGATTGATTGATTGATTGACTGTGATTGGTTGGTTGGGATTGATTGATTGATTGATTGATTGATTGATTGATTGATTGATTGATTGATTGATTGATTGATTGACTGATGAATTGATGTATTGATCAATTGATTGATTGAGCGGATGATCGGTTGGTTGTTTAATTGGCTGGTTGGTTGTGATTGATTGATTGATTGTGATTGGTTAGTTGGGATTGATTGATTGATTGATTGATTGATTGATTGATTGATTGATTGATTGATTGATTGATTGATTGATTGATTGATTGATTGATTGATTGATTGATTGACTGATTGATTGATTGAGCGGATGATTGGTTGGTTGTTTAATTGACTGGTTGGTTGAGATTGATTAATTGATTGATTCTATGGAATATACAGATTGGACTGTTTTTATGGACTCTCGTTTGGACATTGATGAAGCTAGAAGTAGGAAATTTCCAAATAACAAGCCATGGGTTACAAAATCACTTAAGACTCTTATGTCAAAACGTAATAAGGCCTTTAAAGAGGGAGATATTGTTGAGTGTCATAGACTAAAAAAAGAAGTTAAGTGAGAAATTAAAAGGGCTAAAGCAGTTTATAAGGGAAAACTTGAAGAAAAATTGAAAATGAAAAATGTGGGTTCTGCCTGGGATGGCATGCATTTAATTACAGGACAGGATTGTAGGAAAACAAATAAAATTAGTTTAAACGGATTCACGTCAGACACAGTTTTGTTTTTAATAATTTTTATTCAAGATTTGATAGTCATGATTTTAAACAAGAAATAGAGGATGAAAAATGAATGTAGAATAGACAGAAAGTATGATTGCGTCTTTTTTGATGTGAAGGATGTGATTATAAGTTTTAAACGGAGTTAAATAAGATAGGAGGTAGATTGCTTAAGGAATGTGCTGAGCAGTTAGGACCCATATTTTATGAAATTTTAGTTTTATCCTTCCAACAACAAAAGGTACCTGCACTGTGGAAGCAGTCTACAGTTATTCCTGTGCCAAAAAACAGAAGCCCCAGAAATTAGAGGACTTTAGACCTGTGGCACTTACATCTTTAGTTATGAAAAGTTTTGAAAAGTTAGTTAAGAGGGAAATAACGCAAAAGACTCACAGGCCCAGTTTCACAAACAGGGCTTAGCTTAAGCCAGGACTAGACCTTAGTTAAATTAGGCTATTTAAGCCACATTTTTAAAAACAGCCTTAGAAAAATACATTACTAGTGTACATCTGTAGACAAAAAATGACACTGACATATTTTAAGACATCTCACTGCAAGTTATTTTCAGTTGAGACAGCTCAAACATGCAATTTAATCCATGACTAGCTTTAAACCTTGTTTGTGAAACCGGGGGACAGTGTTCTAGATCCCTTTCAGTTTGCTTATAGGCCTAAGAGAGGGGTGGAGGATGCAGTAGGAACTCTGCTGCATTTAGTACTTAAGCATCTGATAAGCCTAAAACATCGGCCAAGTAACTTTTTATTGACTTTTCATCTGCATTCAATACCATTCAGCCACATATTTTGGTTGAGAAACTTATTAATGAATTTGAGTTGGATCGAATGCTTGTAGGTTGGTTTTTTGACTTTCTTGTCCAAAGAACACAGAGGGTTAAAGTAAATAATTCTTTCTCTAAATGGTTGGTGTCATCTACGGGGTCACCTCAAGGTTGTGTCCTTTCTCCTGTATTATTTATTCTGTACACAAATAGTTGTAGGAGTATTTTTAGTAATAGGTACATTTTAAAATTTGCTGACGATTCTGTAATTAATAGTTTGTTAAGTGAGGAAGACTCCACGCACGGTCCTGTAATTGATTATATTTCCAGCTGGTGTCAGGAGGCTTTCTTACATGTGAATGTTTTTAAGACTAAAGAGATGACTATTGATTTTAATTCTAAGAGAAGACTGATTAAGGGTAAGCAAACAAGTTTTAATGGAGTGGGTGTTGAGAGTGTGGATCAGTATAGGTATCTGGAAACTGTTTTAGATAATAAATTGTCCTTTTCTGTTAATACTAATATTTTGTGTAAGAAGGGGCAACAAAGACTATACTGCTTACAGAAATTAAGATCTTTTAATATAGATAAATCACTCATGTGCATGTTTTACAGTTCATACATTCAGTCACTGTTATCCTTTTCTTTGCTTTGTTGGTTCAATTCTCTAAGTGTGAAAATAAGAGTTGTTTGGAGAAAATTGTCAAGGGAAAATAACAGGAAGAAAACAGATGACCATGGCTCAGTTATACCATGGACAAGTTATGAGTAGAGCTCAGAGTATTCTGTCAGATGATTCCCATCCTATGCACCATGAGTTTTATCTTCTCCTTTCTGGTATTCGATATAGCACTCCTATTAGTTAAAGAAATCGGTTTAAACTTTCTTTCATCCCCTCAGCTGTAAAGTTTTTAAATTTAGGGTAGAATTGTATTGTACAATGTGTTTTTTTGTATTATGTGTGAAATGCTTGTATGCTGCAACCAAATTGCCTTCGGGAAATGAATAAAGACTGACTGACTGATTGTTTGATTGATTGATTGATTGATTGATTGATTGTGATTGGTTGGTTGGGATTGATTGTGATTGGTTGGTTGGGATTGATTGATTGATTGATTGATTGATTGATTGATTGATTGATTGATTGATTGACTGATGAATTAATGTATTGATCGATTGATTGATTGAGCGGATGATCGGTTGGTTGTTTAATTGGCTGGTTGGTTGTGATTGATTGATTAATTGATTGATTAAGTGGATGATTGGTTGGTTGTTTAATTGACTGGTTGGTTGAGATTGACTAACTGATTGATTGATTGTGATTGAGCGATTGATTGATTGATTGATTGATTGATTGATTGATTGATTGATTGATTGATTGATTGATTGATTGATTGATTGATCGATGGTTGGTTGTTTAATTGACTGGTTGGTTGTGATTGACAAATTGATTGATTGTAATTGATTGGTTGATTGATTGATTGATTGATTGATTGATTGATTGATTGATTGGCTGACTGATTGATTGATTGATTGATTGATTGATTGATTGATTGATTGATTGATTGATTGATTGATTGATTGATTGATTGATTGATTGATTGATTGATTGATTGATTGATTGATTGATTGATTGATTGATTGATTGGTTGATATTTTTAGCATAAAAATTACAATAATCAAAATTTTATTTTGGGGAAAATACAAATATATTTTATATCTTTATAAAAGAGATCACCTAAATGTTTAGTAGATTTGTTAGCCATAGCTTTAAGTAAAACATCAATATTGGTTTTATGCTATTAAGATGTGCTAACATTTTATCCAAATTTCAAATAAAAATATTGTCATTTGTTTTTCTTTGTTGTTGTTCATCGGTATTGTAATGACTCTTTTATTATTTTAGGCAAAATAATGTGCTAAATGTCAATGTAGTTATTGTATGTGTTATGCGTAGGCCCACACGGAATCTGCACGCGCAGATTTTCCGCAGATTTCCGCAGATTTTTTAGCCCATCATTAATTCTGTTTATTTACTTAAAGTTAACTATTTACAGTTAATCGAATTGGATTTGCATTTTAAACATTAAATACAAGTTAAAAAGATATTCTTTTTTATTTCACATATTAAGGTTTTAGTTATTCATTCATTCATTTTCTTGTCGGCTTTGTCCCTTGCGGGGTCGCCACAGCGGAATGAACCGCCAACTTATCCAGCACGATTTTTACGCAGCGGATGCCCTTCCAGCCGCAACCCATCTCTGGGAACTTCCACACACACATTCACACTCATACACTATGGACAATTTAGCTTACCCAATTCACCTGTACTGCATGTCTTTGGACTGTGGGGGAAACCGGAGCACCCGGAGGAAACCCACGCAAACCCAGGGAGAACATGCAAACTCCACACAGAAACGCCAACTGACCCAGCCCAGCCGAGGTTCGAACCTGCGACCCAGCGACCCAGCGACGTTCTTGCTGTGAGGCAACAGCACTACCTACTGCGCCACTGGGTTGCCCGGTTTTAGTTATGATACTCCCAAAATAATTCCGCAGAAATCCGCAGATTTTTACCAAAATTCTCCGCAAAAATAGCAAAAAACGTCCGCAGATTCCGTCTGGCCCTAGTTATGCGTTCTGTACAGACGCCATTTACTCTGCAAAGATGGTACCAAAAATGATGCCATCATTTTAGAGATTTCAGACATCTTTTACGATTTATATTTATAAATATAAATAGACATGATCAAAACCATCAACACAAGTTTGAACCAAGCATCAGAAAGTGAAAAACAGGATGACTTTAAAAACGGCATTTAGGCCATCAGTGGTAGATGAGTTGGTTTTATTATTTCAATATTCCATGAACTTCTGATCTACAGGGATCTTCACGCACAACCATCTCTAGGGTTTACAGATGGTAAACCACTCACCTGTTCTGTATACAAAGTGATATACAGTTGAAGTCAAAATTATTAGCCCTTCTGTATATTTTTACATATTGTTTTACACAATTCATTGTATAATTATGGTTTGTTCTGTAGACAATAGGGGGAAAAATGTGTAAGGGCAAATAATATCGACCTTAAAATAGTTTTTTAAAAAAGCTTTTATTCTAGCCAAAATAAGACAAATAAGATTTTCTCCAGAAGAAAAAATATTATAGGAAATACTGTAAAAAAATTCTTGCCCAAAACATAATTGGGAAATATTTGAAAATAATAATAATAAAATAATTCTGACTTCAACTGTATGTAATGAATTAATGTATAGCTAGGTTATGCGTAAGTGACCTGATCTCTTCTTCTGGCGTGTGGAAAATCCACTCCAAAGGCTGGTGTGTGGGCAAACATCTATCATCACAGTCAGACAGAGAAAAGTCAGTTTTGATCCTCTGATAAGGTTTGTGCTCATATTCCTGTGAAATAAAAAAAATAAAAATTTACAGGCTTTTAAAAAAATCACATTAAAATCTGGTGTTTTTCAATGCTGCTTACCATGTGAGGATGACATCTCTCTCCTCGATAGCTGCGCACATCTTCCAGATCAAGAGTTGCTGTGACAACCTCCTGAAAATCACAGCAAACACTTTGGATTTATCAAACCGATATCGTTTTTTTTTAACAGTGTACTGTAAGTAAATGCAATGTAAGTGTAAATAGCAACCTATACAGTATGTTCGTCTATTTGTAAATCTCTGATTCTTGTTAATAAGACTTGCATATTACGTTCATAGTACATCTGTCTGTAAACATTGCCCATAGTTTTCTATAATTGCACTTATACCTATATCATGCACTTGCTGCTATTGCACTTCTGGCTAGAACTAAACTGCATTTAGTTGATTGTACATGTGAAATGACAATAAAGTTTAATCTAATCTAAAACGTGTGAACTGGCACATACCACATCCTCAAGAGAGAATTGCTCTCCTCTGGCCACAATATCTCCATTGATGGCAATCATAGCACAGCCGTCATAGTATAACCGGTCTCCATCACAGCCCTTCTGATTGGCAAACATGTAGATGCCTCCACTCTGGAAGAAAAACACACATGCAAAGCCTGTTTACATTACTACAATGTTAAAAGAGATTAGCTGAGTTTACTTTAAGAAAAAGTAAACATGTTGCCTAAAAGTACATGAAATATGTACATAATTATAAAAAATTAAGTAACAGTTCCAAGTTATAATGGGTTGACTCACATTATTTTAAATAAATAACTAATTACTTTTTACAGTGTATGGTTACCTGCATAGTTAATCTGTGGATATGCCACATTATCATCATTTTCTTAATGTTTTAATGTGCTTGTGTTGTAATGTTAACTTACCTTACCAATGTATTTTTGAGCAGTGTCACGTGATACTTTAGATATCATTCCAATATGTTATTTTGGGGCTCGTTTATTTAGAATATATTAAATTTCAATTCTGAACACTTTTTGTAGTTTAGTATTGGTTTTTGTGGAAAATTTCATTTTTTAAGGATACTTCAAAAGAATAAAAAGCTCAAAGAACAGATTTAATTCTTTTTCTATTATTTTACATTATAAGTATATTTACTGTTGATTTGTCTTTGTTGCATAATTATAATAAATTTATGCATTCATTATTCTTATTTCAACCCAAAGTTGTGAATAATAGTATATTACAGTGTTTACAAAAATATTACAGCAAGGCGTGTATGTGTGTGTGTGTGTGTGTGTGTGTGTGTGTAGTCTGGGTAATCAGCCCTCACAAGCTTCAGCTGTGTGTTTGCAATCAAAGAGGATCTGGATCAGGTGTGTGAGTGCAGAGAATTGTAGTTAATTTGTGTTATGTGTGTATTTTTTTTTTTTTTCTTTTTTTTTTTTTTTTTTTTTTGGGGGGGGGGGGGGGGGGGGGGTCTTTTTTGGGGGGATTTGCACTAGCTACGTTTCCATCCACCTACTTTTATGGGCATTTTGGGCACATAAAAAACCAGTTTGCGCATATGAAACACCATAATGCGCATAAATTTAGAAAATGCGCATAAAATATTTATACGTATAACAAGATTAAAAGTTTTCTTCGATAAGAAAAGATGCGTATAAACTACAATGAAAATACTTTTACCGAACAAATTGCAGTATGAGCATTAAAAAAGGTCATGTGATTTTGTTAAAAGAGATTGTGTGATGATAAAAATGTGTGTGAATGGACAAACCAGCAGGCTGAACACACTGTAAAACATCTGAAATGTAGTTTTGGTCATTCTAAAACACCTTAACCATTTCAGTATTAGTAATATTATATTAATAATGACCTCCAGAATCAAGAGCGTCTGTGCTCCACGTCTTACGCCTTCAAACGCCACCTTCACTGCGTGTCAGGATTGCCTTCTAGGGCGCAAGTCAGAAACGATTTTGTTCGCTTTCACTCATTGGATGGAAACGCTGCTTTTTTTTGCACGTCTTTTATGCAATAATCCAGTTTTGCACACACAGATCATTCGCATTTTTGGATGGAAACATAGCTACTGAAGCCATTGAAATGTATTTTTAAAATAAATTAAAATAGAAAACTCTTCACAATATTGCTGTATTTTTTATCAAATTCAGATTTGGTAAGCATAAGAAATTCCTTCAAAAACACACACAGACACACACAAAATTCTATAAAATGATTGACCTTAGTGGTGGCAGATTTGACCAGGTTCACCCTGTGGTCAGCCTTGCGGAGCTCATGGTAGCTTGCAGATGAATTAGTAAAGATCTCAACACCATCTAAACCCATATCAACATGTGGACTAGAGAAAGACATAAGAAAAAAACTCAAGTTCTCAAATGAAAACAATTTTGAAGTTTTTAAATGCATCTGTTTTTAAAAAGTCTCTTTTGACCAAGGCTACAACATTTGATCTAAAATGCAGTAAAAACTGTAACTTCAGAATATTTAAAAATGTAATTCTGCCCTTTGTATTTGAAAATATTTTAAATTCCTATAAAGTTGAAGTCAGAATTATTAGCCCCCCTTTGAATTTTTATTACTTTTTTAAACATTTCCCAAATTATGTTTAACAGAGCAAGGAAATTTTCACAGTATGTCCGATAAATAACAATTTTTTCTTCCAGAGAAAGTCTTATTTGCTTTATTTTGGCTAGAATAAAAGCAGTTTTTAATTTTTTAAACACCATTTTAACGTCGAAATTATTAGCCCCTTTAAGCTATATTTTTTCGATAGTCTACAGAACAAACCCTCATTATACAGTAACTTGCCTAATTACCCTAACCTGCCTAGTTAACTTAATTAACCTAGTTAAGCCTTTAAATGTCACTTTAAGCTGTATAGAAGTGTCTTGAAAAATATCTAGTAAAATGTTATTTACTGTCATCATGGCAAAGATAAAATAAATCAGTTATTAGAAATGAGTTATTAAAACTATTATGTTTAGAAATGTGTTGAAAAAATCTTCTCTCCGTTAAACAGAAATTGGGGGAAAAAATAAACAGGGGGGGCTAATAATTCAGGGGGCTAATAATTCTGACTTCTACCAGAAATGTACATTTTCACTTATAAAAAAACGTGACAGGGCCTGACTTAAGCTTGTCTTCCTTTAAAAAACATACAAAAAAAGTATAATATCATACAATTTAATGATTGAACACATCCTTGATCACTCTCAGCTTCATCTCCATCAAAATGATGTCACTTTCTCTGAGTCATAGCCTTAAAGGTGTATTGCATTCATTTTTGTTAAATGTAATGC
Organism: Danio kyathit; assembly: GCA_903798195.1. Lineage (NCBI taxonomy): Eukaryota > Metazoa > Chordata > Actinopteri > Cypriniformes > Danionidae > Danio > Danio kyathit. The sequence continues at coordinate 78,293 of CAIGQS010000103.1, forward strand.
AAAAGTGACAGGACTGACAGAATCATGGGGACAATTGTACATTTATTTGTATTATATATTTGTAGTATTTATTTGTAAAATGTATTTATAATTTCATGTTTTTAATCAATTGATGTGAATGATAACTGCTATTTCTAAAGGTTTTTTTTCTAAACAACAGTTTTTAGCATAACAAAACTATTAAAGCTGTATTCAATTGAGCTGAGGACAAGGACACTGACAGGGTTTGTACAATGTAAAGGGTTTTTAATAAAGAAAACAAATCTGGAAACCAAATGAATGACATATTACTTTACAGAACATCTCACAGAAATCAACCATCAGTCCATTTTTAGAGATTTTTGGGATGAAATACTTTTTATTCACTGTATTTATGTTTTTATTTCAGGGACAGGTAATGTACATTACTGGTAGAATGCCCCATATATTATGATTCAAAGCTAAAATTTTCAGTGTTAAAAACAGTTTTTACAATTTTACTTACCATGAACATAAAGTTCAACAGAAAAGCATTTTTATAAACATTATCATCAATCCTTGCTAATTAAAACTATTATTTCTTTCAAATGTTACTGAAGTTAATAACTTTCTATTTCAGAAGAAATATGCTTTTATTTTGACTTCTCTACTCATCAAAGAACACCAAAAAATACCAAAAACACTGATAATAATATACATTTTTGTAATTATAATAGTAAATGTTTTAAGCAGCAAATCAGCATTTAAACACATTTAAAAATTCTCTGCAGACATTTTAAAAATAACTCAAGGATTATATAAAAATATCAATCTGCCATTCAAATGCTATATATGTGGGCATAATTAACAGAAAATTACCTCCTGGGGTTCCACAGCTCAGCACAAATCTCACTGCCTATGCAGGTGTCTATGGTGGACAAAACCCCGTCTCCAAACGGCACTGTGGTCTGCAATGAGGACAGCGGAGAATATTACTCATGCCAAATAGGCATTCATATAAAGAATTAGAATTCTGAACTGTTGCTTGAACAATTGTATGCACAAAATCAGCATTTTATAATGAACTCTAAAGGATCATATGACATTAAAGACATTGAATACACTCTAAAAGTATAGAGGGTCGTCGTTACCTAATTTTGGATCAAGTATGGACAAACCCAACCATTTGGGTTAAAAAGTGTTAAGTGTCATTTGAATTTAATTGAAAAAATTTACATAGTGCTGGGTTTGTATATTTGCCCCAAAATTGTGAAAAATTCTTTAGAGAACTCAAAAGGTTCTGGCATCATCGCAAAAAAGAAAAAAAAATCTTCCTATGGGAAAATCTTCCAAACTTTATTTGTAACCATGTTTTTAATAAAATTTTACATTCTAAAAAATACTAACTATTTTGCCTTTTAACTGTGTGTGTGTGTGTGTGTGTGTGTGTGTGTGTGTGTGTGTGTGTGTGTTTGTGTGTTTGTGTGTGTGTGTGTGTGTGTGTGTGTGTGTGTGTGTATATCACAACATTTTAAATATAATAATAATTATTAATTTAAAGACACTATACAAAATAAATTTTTTATTATTACACTTTAAAAATGCTGGGTCATATTAACCCAATGTTGGTCAAATATGAACAAACCCAATAATTGGGTCAATTTTTACAATTAAATAGAAAACAATTAAATATAAATTAAATTTGTTAACCCAGGTGATGGGTTTGTCCATAATTGACCCAACATTGGGTTAATATGACCCAGCATTTTTAGAGTGTAATAATAATACATTTATTTTGTAAAGTGTCTTTAAATTAATAATAATTATTATATTAAAATATTTGTGATGGGGCAGCACGGTGGCGCAGTAGGTAGCAAAATCTCCTCACAGCAAGAAGGTCGCTGGTTCGAGCCCTAGTTGGTTCAGGTGGCGTTCGTGTGGAGTTTGCATGTTCTCCCTGTGTTTGTGTGGGTTACCTCCGAGTGCTCCGGTTTCCCCCAAAGACATGTGGTACAGGTAAATTGGGTAAGCTAAACTGACCGTAGTGTATGTGTGTGAATGAGTGTGTGAGATGTTTCCTAGTAATAGGTTGGAGCTGGAAGGGCGGTTCATTCCGCTGTAGCAACCATAGATTGATAAAAGGACTAAGCCGAAAAAGAAAATTAATGAATGAACAAATGAAAAGTTTTTGAAAATATATGCACACACATGCAAGAAGGTCGCTGGTTTGAGTCCCGGCTGGGTCAGTTGGCATTTCTGTGTGGAGTTTGCATGTTATCCCCATGTTCACGGGAGTTTTCTCCAGGTGCTCTGGTTTCCCCCACAGTCCAAAGACATGCGCTTCAGGTGAATTGGGTAAGCAAAATTGGCCGTAGTAAATGAGTGCATGTGTAAATGAGAGTGTGTATGGGTGTTTCCCAGTACTGGGTTGTGGCTGGAAGGGCTTTTACTGCGTAAAACATTTGCCGGAGTAGTTGGCGGTTTATTCCACTGTGGCGACCTCTGATAAGTAGGGGAGTAAGTTGAAGGAAAATGAATGAATGAATGAATGAATGAAGAAGCAAACTTTACCTGCCCTGTTACATCTTGGATCATTCTAGGTAAAAAGTATTCCTCAACATATCTGCAAAGAAACATTTTCAATTGGATTTATCACTGACTGCTAAACGAGCCCTTGAATTAACCAATAATCACAAAATAAACATACCGAGGTCGACTCCAAGGTGAAAACCATCGGAATTCCCTGTTGTTGCCATAATTTGCCAAAAGCATTTTAGGACGAATGAATAGTATCTTTCTGTCAGGCATGAAAAAAAGACACATTAATAGAAATAAACATGTATTACTGGATTACTGGGGAAAACTGTAATGGTCGTTATAGTGAATTAAGCCCCGTGTCACGGTTGTGGATCTATCTGTTCTTGTATGTGTGTGTGTGTGTGTGTGTGTGTGTGTGTGTGTGTGTGTGTGTGTGTGCGTGTGTGTGTGTGTGTGTGTGTGTGTGTGTGTGTGTGTGTGTGGGAAGTGGGTGTGTTTGTTTGGGTATATCTTCACCGCGTGGTGTGTGTGTGTTTACATTCATCAGCTGGGTTATCACGTGTCTTGTTACCACTCATCTCACTCAGCTGTTTTCATTCTACCACAGCTGTTGCGCATTACCGCGCACCTTTATATGTTCAGTGTTGGTAGATAGCGTTTGTCAGTCCGTTGTTTGTTCACCTCTGTGTCTGCTTCCTGTTAGGCACTCTCGCTAAATCCGCTGGTGGTGAATCGTCATAAGTCTGTTATATTTGGACCTTATGCACGTCTCCGTTTCATTGATGTTGTTGCCACTGCCTGCACTGATAACAACCATATCAGTGAGAAACTTAACCCCGGATCTGTTTCTCGGATGAACTATTACCGCTGGTAGCGTGTCGATTTCCTTGAGAGTTGCTCCATAGCACTAACCTCCCCTTCCCTTGATATCTGGTAAGATATCAATGAGAGACTTCACTTCAGATCTGTTTCTCGGATGAACTATTACCGCTGTTTATCGTGTTGGATTCCTTGTGAGGAGCACCCTTGCTCTACACAATTCCTCTATATCTGGTAAGATCAATACCCGTTGTGACTCTTGTTATCTCTATTAATAAATCATCTTGCATTCACTTGCATTTGGGTCTCCTGTGTATATATTGTGACACCCCGCCTACTAGTACAGGACCCAATCATCAATCGCTATAGACTGACGATTCTCAGGGGCTCAGACCAGACGTATTTGCAGATTTTGTGTTATTCGAGCATTTAGAAATGAAACTAAAAACACAGTTGTTTTATTGGTGCTTCCTAATATGCAATGTACTCAAAAGCTTGGCAAGCTATTTTAGAGAATTTGATGTTTCCCCATTCAAACAGAATGCCCGAGCATACTGTCCAAGAGGCGTTTCAAAGATGGCCAAGTGAAATGACTTGCCTTAAAAGGACTTTGATTACAATAATAAACAAACTTTGTACTAATGTACTATGAAAAAACTTACTTGTTTAAAAAAATGACTCTGCAATTATATCGAACATTGTGGTGCATTACAGGCCTGAGGAAAGAGCACATATAAAGTTTAAAGGTGTTATAAACCATAAATAAAGATGTAATTTAGGTTTTGTTATTTTTTTTTAAGAGTAATAACACTTACATGCCCACATCACAGATTATGTCCTTGGTCAATGGAGATTCCAAGAGAGACTTCAGAACTTGGAAGCAATGGAGTAAAGTGTCGGACTCATAGAAGTGGTCTGCACAACCGTACCCGCTGAGACATACAAACATTTGTCAAAATTCACAGTACACAAAATAGAATATTGCCAGTTAGTTATAATATATATTTATACAAAACATTATATTGACCAACTGTCATTTTCTCTAAAAAAAAATGTTTTATTAATTATTTAATAATAATAATAATAATAATAATAAATATGTTTAAATAAAATAAATAAAAATTAATAACTATAAATAAACATAAGTAATAATAATAATAATAATAATAATAATAATAATAATAATAAATATTTTTAAATAAAAAAATAAAAACATTAATAACTAAAAATAAATACAAGTAATAACAATATTAATAATAAATATATTTAAATAAAATAAATAAAAAATATAAATAATAAAATAATAAATATTATTATTAGTAGTAGTACTTAAGTAATAATAATAATTATTATAATTATAATTATTATTATTATTATTATTATTATTATTATTATTATTATTATTGTAGCTATTATAATTATTACTATTTATTTTCTAAAATTAAAAATAACAAATGTTGTGATTGAAAATCAGGAAATATTTTTTTGCCAAAAAAATATATTTCTAAATTCTTTGGAAGTTAAATCATTGGTATTGTATTGAAAACTTTCTTATTTTGTTATAAAATTGTCATTTTATTATATTATTTTTTTAAAAATATTATTTTTATATTCATTCATTCATTCATTTTCTTTTGAGCTTAGTCCGTTTATTAATCTGGGGTCGCCACAGTGGAATGAACCGCCAACTTATTCAGCATATGTTTTACACAGCGGAAGCCCTTCCAGCCACAACCCATCTCTGGGAAACCTCCATACACACTCATACACTACGGACAATTTAGCCTACCCAATTCACCTGTACTGCATGTCTTTGGACTGTGGGGGAAACCGGAGCACCCGGAGGAAGCCCACGCAAACGCTGGGAGAACATGCAAACTCCACACATAAACGCCAACTGCCCAGCCGAGGCTCGAACCACCGACCTTGCTGTGAGGCGACAGCACTACCTACTGCCCCACAGCTTCGCCTATTTTTATATTATTATCTGAAATTATTTATACAACGGTGACTGTGTTAGTTTACATTTGATTGTCATTTTATGATCTGCACGACAATTTTTAATTTACAATTTAGAAGAAAATGAAGTGACACAAGTATGAGCAGAACAAAACATAAATTATGTTTTACTCAAACACATAACTATAAATAGTAAATTAATGGTAAATAGTAAATTAACTTAAATGTAATTTTACTAAAATGTGTTTACAATTGAAATTTGATTTAAGTAAAAACAATACATGATGAGTATAGGGCTGGGCAATTAATCGAAAAGTAATCGAAATCGTCATTCATATCCTACAATCGATCTAATTTTTCCAGGTCAATTTTTTCAATTACTTTTCCTAACGTCCCGTGACACCGATTTGTTAAGGCTGCTTCGGTGTCGAATGCACAGGTATGGTCTGGCGCAGCCTTCATGCGATTGCATACCCGCAACTACACATCGCAAGTTTGCACTACATATATTTTCCATTACAATAAAATTATTATTTACATTAAAATATTTCTTTACAGAGGGTTAAAAATGCACTGTTTAAAATATTATATACATGATATCCAAGAGTTATTTTATTTAGAAGAGATACTGCTTATTTTCTACTTTTTATATGAAAAACATTGAAAATAATTTATTTTGTTTCCAAAAGTGCAAGTTATTTATTTTCATTTTTTATAAGAAAAAAGTGGCTGTTGGTTTTAGGCAATGTGTGTTTTAATATTAGTTGTTCAACATTGATGTTCAATAAATAATCATAGATATTAGAAAGTGTGTGTTTCCTTTAATTAGTTTAAAATCAAGTAATGCACCCTTTATTCGGAAATCTCTCACTTGTATAAGGTGAGCATATTTACTGTACAAAACTTGTTAAATAAATAAATAAAATAATAGTTCATTATTCGTAATCGAAATAAAATGTTCAATCAATCGAGATTTTGATTTTAGGCCAAATCGCCCAGCCCTAGTAATGAGTGTGCAAGTACATAATTGGCGGAACAGGAAACTATGTAGTCTCTCTTCCTCATTTTTACCCTAAATGCTTTTTAAATCAGACAAAGTGTAGAATAGTGTAATCTGATTTAGTCCAGTAGGATTTAATACAGTTTTCTATTGGTGGATCTCTTATGACTGACAGCCAGCCCCACCCTCAAGCCAGTAAACTCATTATTATTTAGAAGTGATATCATTGCAAGATAGAGAAATTCAAGAATAAGGCTGCACGATATGAATAAAATGACATTGAGATATCTTATTTTTCTGCAATACATATATTGCGATATTGAGCATACTTTCACCAGATGAATATACTGTAATAGCACATTTAGAAAAAATCTTCAACTTAGATTAATTGGGATGATTTTGTAGGAGAGAATCTGCATAAAATATAACAAAACCAATCACAAGCACAAGCTAAAACCATATAGCCTATTGTGCAGCCCTAATTATGACACTGTCATTTAGAATAACAACAACGTGAAGGTACAATAATTTACAGTATAATAAATATAGCACACTGTAAAAACGCTGGGTTCCACACAATCAGTTTGTGTTGGGACAACATGAAGGAATTAAGCTAGCTTATTAGTTTTTACAAATGTTAGTGGAATGAACGTTAAACAATAAGTTGTCCCCAAAACAACTCAATAATTGAGTTGTTTCAGCTAATTTTAAATAAGTTGTTTGAACAAAAGGCATTTTTAAGAGCATTTATTAACATTTTTTAACTTACACATGAAAAATCTGTGATGTTTATTTACAATACATTTTTCAGTTATATACTGAACATCATGAGATTGAGGTAAAGTTGGTTTTATATTCTCACATTCATTCATAGGCAATTTGTGACATGAGCCCTGTATTGTTTACCATGGTACTTTGAACATCAAGTCTGAAATCATATGCAAGTATGACTTCAAAACAACATTATTTGACTGTGAACAATTGCCCGCTAATATGATTCCATGATTTAGAATTTGAAAATATTAACTTTCTGAAAGTGAAATGTGTGAATATAAAACACCTCAATCGTCATGATCAAGAAAGTCTATTGTTGTTTCATATTATTATTATTATTATTATTATTATTATTATTATTATTATTATTATAAATTGAACTTGAATGCTTCACACACTTTCTATAAGTCAGCAGTGGAAGTTGGTAACAATATTACCATATTTCTAGTTCTGGCCCCAGTCTGTACTTGGCTCCTTTCTGTTTAGCAACTTCAATACCTGTTTTGGAGAACAGAACAGTGTATATAAAATAAAGCAATGTCACTTTAAGACCGTATGAACTTTAGTGCTGCTACCGCGGTGAATAATAAGAACTTACTCCTAAGAATTCTCGCCAAGTTGCCGTCAAAATCCAGCGCCCACTGGTTCAATGAGCAAGTCGCCAGTGTAACCGTGCGACCCATTTTGCACAGCTAGAAATGGTTTCAAATGTATCAAAGCGACTCAGCACCAGTACCTGACAAAAGTCATGGAGCAGAACTCAAAACTTTTATTTACTGTACTTTCTACTTCCGGTATGTACAATTCGCATGAGTTTCAAAATAAAAGTCAATGGATATGTTGAAATGCATATGGGCAAAAATTTGAAACACATCTGAAATTTATTTATATTGCGTTATTGCCTAAATACAAAGCTTTTTGTAATTGCTTATTTGAGCAGACTGAGTGGAAAAAAGTTTGGAATTTACCTAATAAATCTGTCTCGCCAATAAAGACAAAGAAGTGACATTTATACGAATTCATTTCATTAATCCAGTGAATGTTTTGGTTTGATATTGAATATCCCATATTTAAACTTGCAATATAATAATAATAATAATAATAATAATAATAATAATAATAATAATAATAATAATTATAATAATACTTTGGATCTAAATGATTATTAATTTAATGATATGTATGGGGAAATACCATGTACACGAACAAAAACCTAACATAAAAGATCTTAAAAATAAAAAAACACAAGGATGTATACAATTTTAAAATCATTTTCTTATGTTATTATTTGTTTATTTGTATTTTAAATATCCCCTGTATTTATTTATTTATTTATTATTCTCTATTTGTTTGTTCTTAAGATGTTAATATAAAATATATCAGTACTGTATGTCTCTACTTTTCTATACTGTACTATGTTTCTTGTATGCAAAAAAAAAGAATTTATATTTCAAATATCTTTTTTAAAACAAACAGATCCACAATTATTAATCTACAACAACCCACTTTTTTATGTTGCCAAATTTATAATAATACATTTATTATAGAAAAATCAATAACAATATAGAATTAAAATAATTATTTATTATTAGTAGTAGTAATAGTAGTATCATTAACATTATTATGGTAATTTATATAGTAATTAATTTTACACGACTTTAAATTAACATTTTTTAATAATCAATTTTTTGTAACTACATTTTATTGTTTATTGATAATTTCTAATGTAAATGCGTCAAGGTGGCGCAACCGCACGCCCTTGATGAAGAAGGGCTGAGCTCATCAGGCGCTCATGTCTTCAGGTCTCGCTTGTCCAATCACTGACAATAGTACGGATTTTCTGTCTCTTTAATTGGATGTAAGATCATTGCGTCACACGCAGAGGCGGGGTTAAAAATTCGACCAGAGCTTCCCATTTGCTCGTTTCATCACAGTGAACAACATCTGGGCAGCCTGCAGTGGCGCAGCATCACCCCCGAAACAGTAAGCGTTTTGTGAAATTTAATTATTTATATTTTGTTCATTCCAGATGTACAATTAGCAACTTATTATAGTGCAATATTTGTTTTAATTTAATATTTCAAACATTTCGAAATCTTTGAAGTGCGTCTAGTAGCCTATGCAGGTCATCACATTTTAGTCCAACCGCGAGAGTCAAGAAGACTCAACTTTATCAATGTAAAGCTGGATTTATACTTTCGCCTGGCGCCGCATCGCGCACCTCCGCTGACTGCGCGCGCACCTCGCGAAACGGACGAGGCTTATATACTTGCCGCGTTCGCCGTTGTGATATTCTTTAAAACGACAGGGGGCGGTCAAAAGTAACTGACCGTAAAGACAGACAGATAACCAGAGAGGTAGAAAGTTTCCGGAACTACGTCATATCATTAATATTATTCACGATTTTTTAACATTATTATTATTGTTTTTATAAATTATTTTAATGATTATAAGGATCTTTATAACAATTCAAGATTTTTTTTAATCAAATTTGATGCATCACTTGCTTTTGTTCATATCTCAGACAGTTTTACCTATTAAAGTTTATTAAAATATTAATGACAAGAGAACATGGGCTGCACTACAAATATATTCTTTATTATGGCAAGAATAAAAGCAAAAAAAAAAAGCACACTTACTAAAAAATAGATTTAGATATTTAGATTTAGCCGCTCCACAATTCACATATTAACTGTCTGGCTAGTTTCTGTCCTTTACTTATGCTAAAAGGGTAATAATGGTCTAACATTCCTGACCATTATCAACAATAAAGCCTAGAAAAACAGGCATCAGTGTAAACCGAAAGGTTCAAATATTCATTTCCAGTTTTCAAAGCAATAATTTCTTAATTCATTTTAGTTTTGTAGTTATTAAATTGTTTTAAATTCAAAATTGTAACATATACATCAGTGTAAAACCTATGACTGGTGGATAAACATGTTTCTTTAATTGTGTACTGGGTCTCCACTTTGCCATAGCCTCTTTTGGCTTTAACAAACTCATCCCTCAGGTTTTTCCAAGCCTTTTAACATAAACTTTCCTCCTTTCCCATGGCTGTTGCAATTTCTAGCCAAGAATTATTGTTCATCAGGTTATCTGTATGATCACGGATCATAAAGATATGAGTACAGTCGTACTGTTTCAGTCAAAATCTCTTCAAAGTGGTTCATATTCAACTCAAATCAAACGCGGCGCCGCGCGCACTGTTCGCTTGGGTCTCAAAAAATGCCGTGCGCACCGCCAGCCGAAATCATGTCGCGCGCACTCAAAGCGAACTTCCGCTAACACCGCGATGACGTCACATTCGCCGCGCGCACTCAAGCGAACTAGCGGACGCGTCAAGTATAAACCAGGCTTCACAATGGTTATTTTGAGTGTGGGGTGTCTGCAAAGTAAACTATACACTTATTTTTGCGATGATGTATGTTATGTGCATGTTATGTGATATATTGCTCGTGCACACGTTTTAAAAGCGTATTATCATCCACATCCAGCTGAACTGTCATATTAGATAAGGTAAGCTGTCAGATTGGAGACTGACACTGATACGACTGTAATCTTAGACAGGTAAGTGTGTTTTCAATGGAGTCGTTTAGCACTTTTTGGATTAAGCTATAAAAGCACCTTTTATTTTGACAGAAAGACGCACAGGTGTCACGAACTCCTGACGTAAGTATCTCAAAATTCCAAAAATGGTTTTATATTCGCACATTCGTTCATTTTAACTCTTCCTATATTGTTTACGTACGCTACTTTTAATACTTTGGTCTAAAATAGCATGCAAACACGACTTCAAAATAAACATTAACAGTATTTAATTGACTGTGAACGACTTTGTACTTTGATAGTCATTGGCTGCTAATATGATTTCCCAATTTAGAATTTGCAAATAATACTTTTATGAAATTTCACAGGAAGAAGGTCGCTGGTTTAGTTGGTGTTTCTGTGTGGAGTTTGCATGTTCTCCCCGTGTTTGCGTGAGTGCTGTGTGGGTGAGTGTGTATGGGTGTTTCCCAGTAATGGGTTGCAGCTGGAAGGGCATCCGCTGCGTAAAACAAATGCTGGATAAGTTGGCAGTTCATTGCGCTGTGGCTACCCCTGATTAATAAAGGGACTAAGCTGAAAAGAAAATGAATGAATAAATGAATGAATAAAACCAACTTTACCTCAGTAATGATCTCTACGCGACTCACGATTGGGTGTTTAAAACAATTTTCAGTCTTCAAAATCTCTTTCATTGTTATAGCATAGCGTACTTTTGGTCTTTACTGTCTATCCTCATCAAGAAGAAAATTGTTTTCATTCATTAATTTTTCTGTGGCTTAGTCCATTTATTCATCATGGGTCACCACAGTGGAATGAACCGCCAATTTATCCATAAATTCTAGCTGCAACCCAGTACTGGGAAACATTCATACACGCTCATTCACACACATACACTACGGCCAATTTAGTTTATTCAATTCACCTTTACCAAATGTCTTTTTACTGTGGGGGAATCTGGAGCACATGCAAACTCCACACAGAAATGCCAACTAGTCCAGCCGGGGCTCGAACCAACAACCTTCTTGCTGTGAGATCACGGTGCTAACCCCTGTGCCACCGTGCCGCCCCGAAAAATTTTTTATTTAATCAATTTACTTAATTTGTCACCTAATTTGTACAATCATTAATGTAAATTTACTAATAAGAAATCTAATTTAAATTATTAGTGACTAAAATATGCTTGTATTTTACAAGTATCAGACTCTCTAAACAAGAAAGCCCTACGCACTTTTAAATAAATACAATTTTAAATAGATTAAATTTTAAATATGTTTATTTATTTAATTATTACATATGTAAATGTATATATTTATATTTTATTTATACTTACCCCTGGTATGTATATATTTTTAATTGTAAAATGTTATATGCTGTTCTGTAAATAAATAAATAAATAAATAAAAATTGGGTGTTTAATAACCCTTTAAAGATTACAAAAACATAACATTTGAAATGTTTTTAACATTTTTGGTGTCATTTCCTTAATTGTTTCGATACAAATCTCTCTCTCTCTCTCTCTCTCTCTCTCTCTCTCTCTCTCTCTCTCTCTCTCTCTCTCTCTCTCTCTCTCTCTCTCTCTCTCTCTCTCTCTCAATTAAATTAAATTCAATAATTGCTTTATTGGCATGACAAATGTTACAATTGTATTGCCAAAGCAGTTCTAAAGTTTACATAAAAAGTAACATGCATATATAATAATAAAAACCAAAACAGTAAACACCGTAAATAGTAGTAGTAAAAAAAAAAAAATTATATTTTTACATAATAATTAAATAAAATATCAACAATACATCGTAGTATTCAATATATCACATTATTATTCAACATATCATATTATTATTCAACATATCATATTATTATTCAACATATCATATTATTCATACAAATCAATACAAAAATAATAATAGATCAGAATAAACTGTCCATTTAACAACCAACATTTTAGAATAAAACAATAATAAAAACAATAATAATCAGTATATTTACAATGATTCATTAATAATGTGTGTGTGTGTGTGTGTGTGTGTGTGTGTGTGTGTGTGTGTGTGTGTGTGTGTGTGTGTGTGTGTGTGTGTGCGTGTTTTTATTGGTCTGCTGTCTCTTTTTGTGACAGGCATTAATGTATTGCGCGGCTAGAAGGACACAGTCAGTTTTTTCCCCTAGTAAATATTGAAGCTGTGTTTTATTGTCTAACTCAGTGAATTGTGGGTAAATTCTCTGTAGTTTGGGGTAGAATGTTTCTCTGATGTGCTGATAGTTTGTGCAGCGGGTGAGGAAGTGTTCCTCCGTCTCCACCTCTGCCTGGGCACAGTGTGGGCAGATGCGGCTCTCTCTAGGTTGCCAGTTCTGTCTGTATCGGCCCGTCTCTACAGTCAGACTGTGAGCACTCAGCCTGTATTTGGTCATTGTTGTTCTTAATTTACTGTCCTTTACTGCGCTCAGATATGTTGCTGTGGTATAATCTCTATTTAGGTCTAAATAACATTGAAGTTTACTTTGTTTTCCGGCTGCTTCATTCCAGTAAGTCAGATACTCCTCTTTTCGTGCATTTATCATCTGATTGGGCTTAATTCTGTGGATGAGCATGTCCGTGTCCTGATGCTGCCTGCTGTTAGTCATATTCATTGTGTTGGTTTGTGTTTGCAGCTTCAAGACCATCTGAATCAGGGGGCTTTTTTCAATGTCCATTTCTTAGTTTTTAAGGGCTTTATAATGATAAGAGTTGGGGTCACTAATTTTTATGTGTTTCCAGAATTTGACGGCTCGTTTCTCAATACACAAGAGTGGAGGATACTGGCCTAATTCTGCTCTGCATGCATTGCTGGGTGTGTTCCTCTGTACCCTGAGGATGCTCCTACAGAACTCTGCATGTAGGCTTTCAAGAGGAGAGGACCCCACACTTCACTCCCATATAGCACTATAGGTTCAATCACTGACTGGAAAATTTTGAGCCAGATTCAAATTGGAATTTCTATTTGTGTTGATTTTTTTTAATGGCGTAAAAGGCCCTTCTCGCTTTCTCTTTCAGTTCATTCACAGCCAAATTGAGTTTTCCATTAGCACTTATTTTCAACCCGAGGTATGTGTAGCTTGTGGCAGGTTCAACTTTTGTCATACCAAGGGTGAAACTGTGTTCTTTATCCCTGACTTCTGGGTTTTTTCTGGAATATTAGGGTTTTGGTTTTCTTTGGGTTAACAGTCAGGGCCCAGGTCTGACAGAAGCTGTGCAGGATATCCAACTGCTGCTGTAGACCTTCTTCTGTTGGCGACAGCAGCACCAGATCATCTGCAAACAGCAGGAACTTTACACTGGAGTCGTATTGTGTGAGACCCGGCGTATCTGCTTGCTCTAGGAGCATTGCCAATTGATTGATGTAAATATTGAAGAGTGTTGGTGATAGTGGACAGCCCTGTCTCGCAACCCGCCCCTGAGTGAAGAATTCTGTTTGCTTATTGCCTATTTTAATTGAGCACTGACTATTTGAATACATTGTTTTTATAATGTTGTATGTTTTACCGCCGATACCTGATTCTAGAAGTTTAGACAGCAGACCTTCATGCCAAATTGAATCAAACGCTTTCTGAAAATCTACAAAGCAAGCAAATATTTTGTTTTTGTTTTGATGGACGTATTTGTCAATGAGAGTCTGAAGGGTGAAGATTTGGTCTGATGTTCTGTAATTTGGCAGAAACCCAACCTGACTTTTGCTGAGGACATTGTGCTCTGTAAGGAAGCCTATGAGTCTGGTGTTGATGATGCTGCAGAACAGCTTCCCCAGATTACTGCTCACACAGATGCCTCTGTAATTATTAGGGTCTAATTTGTCTCCACTTTTGAATATGGGTGTTATTAATCCTTTATTCCATATGTCAGGGAAATGACCAACACTCAGAACCAAATTTAACAGTTTCATTATAGCCAATTGGAATTTGTGATTTGTTTTTAATAATTTCATTAAGGATACCGTCTGGACCACTTGCCTTTTTTGTCGGTAGCACTTGTATTTTATCTAGCAGCTCTTTTTCTGTGATTAGGTAGTCTAACGGATTTTGGTATTTGACAAATATTTGTTCTGTATGAGTTAATTTATTATAAGCGATTGTTCTGTACTCATGTTTATTTTACTAAACAGTTTTTCGAAGTGGTTTTTCCAGGTTTCTCCATTTTGTATTGTTAGCTGTTCATGTTGCTTTTTATTCAGGAGGTTCCAGTTGGCCCAGAAATTGTTTGAATCAACAGATTCTTCGATTGTTTTGAGCTGTTTTTGGATGTACTCTTCTTTCTTTTTTCTGATTGAGTTTTTATATTTTTTAAGCTCCTCGCAGTACCGAAGACGTAAATCTGTATTCTCTGGTTGTCTGTGTTTTTGATTTGCTAGTTGTCTTAAGTTTTTCCTTATTGTTTTACAATCAAAGTCATACCATTTTTCATTCTCTTGTTTCTGTTTAAAAGTTTTCTTAGTAGTTTTAATATTAGATATCGTTGCCAAATAATCAAATATGTAATTTATGTTTTCTACAGCTAGATTAACATCATCTCCATTATGAGGATAACTATTTTCTATAAATTTATCCAAAAGTAAACCTATTTGGGGGTCTTCAATTGCGTTTCTGTATTTTTCAGAGCTGTCTTGTACCCATCTATAATTATTTTTATTGTTATACAGTTTACTGGATTGTGAAAATATATTAGTATTCTTGTTCCTTTTTATATAAAGTGTAATTTGGCTGTGATCTGATAGAGGTGTTAGTGGTTTAACAGTGAAAGCACTGAAAGGGAACAGATCTAAATCTGTGATCATGTAGTCAACTGTTGAGCTGCCGAGAAATGAGCTGTAGGTGTATCTGCACAGAGTCTCCTCTCACCCTGCCATTGACCAGATACAGACCGAGGCTTCGACACAGCTCAAGTAGGAGCTTTCTGTTCTTATTTATTTGGGCATCAGAGTTATTCCTAGAAATATTTACACTGTTTTGTTGATAACTCTGTCCAAATATGTATTTATTGCCACTGTCTGTGGTACAGTCAGTTAAGGACACTGTTCTAGCATTGAGATCTCCACACAGCAGCACACTTCCCTGAGCCTGGAAGTGAATTATCTGAGTCTGGATGGTCTCAAAGATGTTTTCATTATAATATGGAGATTCGGATGGAGGAATGTAAAGAGCGCATAAGAATATGTCCTTTTTCATTCGACTGAGCTGATTGTCGATTTTGAGCCAGATAGGAGATTCTTCTTTTTTAATTAATTTGATGTATTTATCGATTTCGAGTTTGTGCCAGATTATCGTGCCCCCCAAATCTATACCATGTTTAATTTTTTCAAGTTTTTTTAGATGAAATAGATATTTCACAGTATCCTGGGGGACAAAGAGTGACCTCCTCAGTTCTGCGCCATGTTTCCTGGAGTATTATGATGTCTATGTCTGAAATGCTTTTCTGAAAATCCAAGGTGTTAACTTTACACCCAAGACTGGATGAGTTAACACCCTATTCCACAGTGATGTCGTCAGCGGTTTCATTTGGTCAACAAACAATTTTAACATTCCTCTAGAATAGAACCAATCCATATAAACCATAAAATACCTAAATATCATATATAGACATTTATATTATCAAGATTATCTAGAGTCCAAGCAATTTTGAGCATTTCACTCACAACTATTCCATCAGCCGTGTGCAGATTAAACTGAGCATGTGTTTGATTTCTCTTAGACTGGTGCTGTGTGTGTCCACTGGCTGTTTTAGTGCTGCAGCGTAGCTCAGTTTTCCCTGTTCTTGTCTGTGACTGCTGGTGTTTTCACCTATCACTGAAGCTTCTCTGAGTACAAGCTGTTTCGTCTGCTGGTGGTGTGGTGGTACTACAAGGTTCTGCTGTTGTTGATGAGGGTGTGGAGGCTGAGGGCGTGGGTACTGAGGGTGTAGGCATGCTGGCCTTGGGCGTGGGTGCTGATGGAGTGGGTGCACTGGCACAGGACGTGGGTGTTGATGGTCTACTGGCACAGGGCATGAATGTTGAGGGTGTGGGTGCACTGGCACAGGACGTGGATGCTGAGGATGTGGGTGCACTGGCACAGGGCGTGGATGCTGAGGGTGTGGGTGCACTGGCACAGGGCGTGGATGCTGAGGGTCTGGGTGCACTGGCACAGGACGTGAATGCTGAGGGTGTGGGTGCACTGGCACAGGGCGTGGATGCTGAGGGTGTAGGTGCACTGGCACAGGACGTGGATGCTGAGGGTGTGGGTGCACTGGCACAGGGCGTGGATGCTGAGGGTGTAGGTGCACTGGCACAGGGCATGGATGATGAGGCTGTGAGTGCACTGGCACAAGGCGTGGATGTTGAGTGTGTGGGTGCACTGGTACAGGTTGTGGGTGCACTGGCACAGGGCGTGGATGTTGAGGGTGTGGGTGCACTGGCACAGGGCGTGGATGCTGAGGGTGTGGGTGCACTGGCACAAGGCGTGGATGCTGAGGGTGGGGGTGCACTGGCACAGGGCGTGGGTGGTGATGGTCTGCTGGCACAGGGCGTGGATGTTGAGGGTGTGGGTGCACTGGCACATATGCTTAATTGGTAGTAGGCTTTTGAGCCTATACACCTTGGAGTAAGACAACATGCATAAAGAGGATGATGTGGTCAAAATACTCATTTGAGTAAGAATTCTGCACTCCCTGTATATCCTAATTCTTGAATAGACACAAAATATTTTTTTTGTATATTTTTTTGACAACTTGATTGAAAATTAAGCACAATAACAATATGTAACACACATGTTTTTTTCCTTAATAAATTACTCATCTTCAACAAATAATCTTTACTGATAATGTTGTCACCTTGGCAAACAAGTATTAAAATCAAAAACCATGTCTTTGTTGTACATTTAAAAAAAATAACTCATTAGATGAACTCAATTTAATTGAGGGGCAGGATTTCCATCCAATAAATTTGTTTAGCACTAACTATTAAAAAAAATATTTCCAGAATTAAATGCAATTGAGTGTCAAGGTTGAGGGAAGGATGAGGGAGTCAGGACTCATGTGCAACATAAGATGGCTTTCATTTACAAAACAAAACAAACAAAACGCAACAAAATCCACCCTGAGGGGGGAAAACATAACTAAACTCAAAAAGGCACAAATTTGACTGGGCTGGCAAGACCGCACTGGAGCAGGAACACATGGGAGTATTGACAACGAACTGGCACAGGACATCTTACAAGAGGAGAACATAAGCAGAAATAATTAACACACAAACAGGGGAACATAATAAACTAATAATGGGTTAACAAGGAGGGTGGGACTAAACAATAGACAGGAGAGCACATGACAAACAAACAACACAAGCCATGTGCTCACATAAAACAAGACTAAAACACGCAGCTAATGAGAGAACTCATTAACTGCATGTTCAAATGAAACACTAAAGCTGCGGTCACACTAGAGTTTGAGCATGCAAAATTCTGTTGTACGGCGCTGCGGAAAGGGGCAGGATTAAACAGGATGATTAGACATTAAAAAAGCGAGCGATTGGTCCATGTTTTAAATTCCTGTACAGAGAGGTCATGTTTTGATCTTCGATTGGTCTCACGCAACCATGTGATGCGATTTCGCAGGTCAGAGTTCACCAAGCTTGAACTTTCCAACGCATCGATCTGCGTAACTTGTCGCAGGGGCTTGTGTTTCCTGTCTGACACTTTTGCGTGTGTATGAATGGAAGTCTATGGGGAGAAAAGTGCAGTGTGACCGCAGCTTTAAGCATGCTGTGCATTTAAACATGAACCAAGTGCTAAAACACAACAACAGAAGACTGAATGCAAGACATGAGTACACGATAAATAAAAACTCACCGTGTACTCAGACATGCAACGTGCATGTTTCATCCCAGCGTCAACCAAAACCAACTAGACTGAGACGCTGAGAATGAAACCCCATGCTGCAGACAGAACAAACACCAGGACGAGAGGGCTCATCGCAAACACGCTCAGACCTCACACACCCGCATCAAGCAGGAGTGCGCACGACCTGAGCGCGGCCAAGACATCGCTCATACAAAAGTCACACTGACAGAAAATGAGTGCTCGACCTGAGAAAACTCGAGCTGAGCACAACATACAAGACATGACAGGACTAGTGTCTGGACCAGACCTGTCAACCCTCCCGTTTTTCCTGGGATTTTTCTGTATTTTAAAATTCTATCCCGCTATCATCCCATAAAGTTATTTTCCCATATTTCTCCAGTATTTTGAGTCTTTCTCTGAAGCGTGGCAATAAACATTAAAGAGCCAATCCTCCCTATACGGAACCCATATCGCCGAACCACCTCTTAAATGTGAGTCTGTTCTGTGCTTTCGTTTTATTCAGGCATGAAAACACTTTGAAATAAATATAAAAATGGTGTGATTCCCTTCCTTTTAATTACAGGCGCTGTTGCTCCTACTATGCAATCATCAAAACAGGCATATAGCGGGGCGTGACTGTCAGACGAACTCCATAGTGATAAATAGACGCTGTTTCCCAAAAGCATTGTCAACACGCAATTTGAAGCAGAGCGAAAGTCTGGGTTTTGGTTGCGTGTTTGAACAGACATAAACGCATAATTAATAATAATAAATAACATCTAAAGATGTCGATCTTGGTGGGTTTTTTTTTTTTTTTTTTTCAAACAACTAATTTTGTCCTTAATGAGCATAAAAAATTAGGAAAGCAATCAAATGCTTTTATTATAATGTTAGATGTGTGCATTTTAAAGTGACACCTGTTATTTAATGTGATCAAACAAAAAATCTAAATAAATGAAATTCATTCGCTGCTCTTTAATCAGAATGTGTAAGTTATACAGTGAAGAAAAGGTTAATGAGATTTGATAACTTAATTCTATTTCTTTATAATAGCTATTAATTTGTTAAGTTGAACTGTTTGCTAATTTATTTGCTGCTAATGTATAGGCTTATGATTTTTTTTTTTTTTGTAAATAATACAGTTTTTCTCATTCGCTTTGGTGCATTTCTCAAAACACTATTTACTTTTGCACAACAGTTGATGCATTTCTCAAAACAATTAGTACAAACTGCAAAACCTAGCTGATAACCTGCAAAAGAGCGTCACTTGCTCAAAATGGAGAGCTCATTCCTCAAAAGCAGGTATTGATGTCAATGAAAGTGTCAGTGTCATCAAGATGAAAAGTCCTGACAAGATTGTTCATGAACAAGATAGTCAAATGGCTTTGTCATGTTTTCATTATGACAGTTTACTTTGTACATTTTTTTCCAATACAATAAGGTCAGATTTTGGTGACACTTTCTGAAAATGCTCAAGCACTATATACTATTTGCACAGCCATTTGAAAACTACAGTAAAGTTAGACACCACTGCATTTAGTGAGGTATCGGAGTACAAGACACTGAATATGTATGTTTCACATTTTTACTGCATTTGCTTTTTACAATTCTAATTTATTCACAGCATTGTGCTAAAGAATAAATACACCCTTATTTACAAACAACATAAACTTCCTTTGGGTAGAGCTGTGCACAACTGTAAACAATATTACAGTACATATTGGAAATGAACCTACGACATACACCAGTCTGTAAATCATTCATGAAAATGTTTAATTTAAAAGACCTTTTCAGAAAAAAAAAGATTTAAATTTTTAAATAAAATTAGCTTGACAGATTTTGACAACTAGTTCAACATTTTTGTATGTAATGAAATGAGCACTTTTAGTTTTATATGGAATGACTATTCAGCATTCACTAGTTTAGTTCATTTTGACTGACATGACATAAGCAAATGATAATATTTTAAAACAGCAGAGAGTTGTAAGAAAGCAATTGATGCATGTCCAAAAGCATTGGCAATTTGTTGGAAGGAATGAGAAACTGCTACTATGAGGTGCACAAATGACATCAAAATTGTTTTGAGAAATGCATTAACTGTTGTGCAAATGTAAATAGTGTTGTGAGAAATGCACCAAAGCCACTGAGAAAAACTGTAATAATGAAACCTATTACTGACCGTTTAGCAGTTTATGTACAATGAAACCGCTCCAGAAGAACATATTTAGTATTTTGGGGGGTATGCCTTAATATGGTGGGCGTATCCCTTATTTACACATTCCAATGTTGACCTGTATGTTGACACCAAAACAATAATTTACAAGACCAGAGTGGCAGAATCCTGCCATTGAGTTGGTCCAACATGATTTTATCAAATAAAAGTTTAAATACATTTGTATTTTTATATCATGTATGTCTATTATGTGTTGTACATTTCGTAGTCTCTTAGTTTTATTTGAAGTTGTCCTAAATTAACTAAAAGCCATTTTTAAGCATATTTTATGAGTTACATATACAGTTGATTGAGACTGATCTCAGAACTCATTTTAGGACCGTTATTGCTCACTGAGCAAAGCAACAAACTGCATTTTTACTAATTAAGCTGCAAAGCATGGGTGCTTCTGCAAGGAGCTAATCTCAAAATTCAAAACATAACATGAAAATCTTCTAAATCTTCAAACTAAAGTGAAGATTAAACTCTAACAAGTCTTTCTGTTAACTTCAAACACCTAAGATTATTTTTATTGTCAACATTTCTCTCTCTTCAATCCCACACAAAGCATCCTGGGAACTACAAACCTTGGACCAACACAATTCGCTTAATTTAATTTAATGATTTACAAACCTAAAACAAAGAAATTAGCCAAAGAAATTACAAGAATTGTGTTGTTTCAGCTCATTTTAAACAGGTAGTTTGAACAAGCATAATTTTGTGTGTAGTAAAATAGATGGCATAACAAAAGGTTTTTGACCATTTTTCTATTTGTTTGTGTAGATTATGACCATTTAAAAGATGTGTTATCATTCTCTAACACAGTTTGTAGTTTGTAAATCATCAGTTATTTTGCTATTACATATTTTAAACATAACCAAATACACTGAAAAAAATATTTTTGCTACTTGTTCAAACTACTTGTTAAAAAAAATTTTGGGACAACGTAATTGTTTTATGTTTAACTTACTTAAATTTGATGAGTTAACTTAATCGATTTGTGTTGGGACATCATGAATGAATTGTGTGGAACTCTGCATTTTTTACAGTCTTAAGTGGAACAGATCTCTGGTGTGTTACAAGTGTAAGCTAAAAAATATGCATTTAATAAAAGACATGTTTGCCATGCAGAGCAACTATCCAGTGCTTGCATAACATAAGCAAACAACTGACAACCTCATATCAGCCTTCGAGATAGCATTCTAAATCAGCGCACTAAAGAAAACAACCCTGTTTCTTACTGACACTAAAATTATATAAGACATTATCCTATAATAAGTCATTTTGCTAAACCATAAACTGTCCAATGAACTTTCCCAGCATATTCAAATGTCATTAGTTATCATATTTAGAATTAGCACATATACCCTACGGCTCCTATCATCTGTGTGCTATCTGTTATCTGCAGTGCACTTTGTTCTCCACTTATGCCAAAGACAGGTTATAGCTTATGCTCTTCCTAAATCTCTAAACCTCACTCTTTCAGAAAACCATGATGGCATCTGACAGAGTGAGAAAGCGGCATAAGGGCAGTGCCAATGGTGCTCAGGCAGGGGAGATGGAGCCATCAAAGGAGCCGGCGCAGTGGGGAAGAGCATGGTAAGTCACTCCAGAGCCACTGAATGCAGGAATATTAAAATTAAATAACGGCTGCTTTTTACTCGGATCTGTTTCTCACTCAGGGCTGTTTATGCTAATGAAGGAGCGTTTGTCAATAGTGGGTTATGCTTTCCCCCTCTGATGACAAGTACAAAGCGAGAATGTCAATCAAAAGGTTTCTGCAGGCTGTTTTATCAAGTGTGATTATGAAAAATAGAATTAATCAAATTTTTCCATTAGAGGATGGTTATATTTACACTCGAGTGCCACATAACTGTGTTAAACCCCTTTATAAAAGTGATTTTTGCATAATAGATCAATAGATTAAATGCTATTTATTGGTATACAATTTTGTATTATTTTTGATTAAACTATAAATAGTTGTATGCTAAAGTTTGCCTAAATTGAATTTGCGATTATTAGGGTGATGTGTAGTTTCTGCTATATTTGACATCATCGCGCATAAAGGGTTTTTTTTTTTTTTTTTTTTTACTGCAGTAACCAAGGAAACACCATTATTCGTGCTGTTCTATAGGTGCCACCTGCGGGAAAAGTCTTTTTATTCAGTATATGAATAATGTTTTAGTTTAGGTTTAGGTTTCAACTGAAAAGTGACTTATGTACTTAAATTATCCCAAATGTTTTAGCAACCCTGTAGTATAAATGATGATAAACTATACTAATAAATAATATAAAGAGTAGTAGAAACACAACATTTGTTACAGTCTCTTAAATGTGTCTTATTCCATTAGTAATTTGTATTAACATAAAACAAACATCATATGCATAAATTATGTTATGAAGTTCACTCAGAAATGAAAATTCTGTCATTTACTTTACTCACCTTTAAATTATACTGTATATTGAAGAATAGAACAAATACTATGGAAGTCGGCGGTTACCGATTTCCATTCTTCAATATATTCTTTATTCATTTTTGAGTGAACTATCCCTTTAATATTATATACATTTCCACTAAATGTAAATTTAAATAAATGTCTGATGATATTTTTCTTCTGGAGCAAGTCTGATTTGTTTTATTTAGGCTAGAATAAAAGCAGTTTTTAATTTTTTAAGAGCCATTTTAAGGTCAAAATTATTAGCCCCTTTAAGCTATTTTCTTTTATAGTCTACAGAACAAACCATCGTTATACAAAAACTTGCCTAATAAATACCCTAACCTGCCTAGTTAACTTAATTCACCTAGTTAAGCCTTTAAATGTCACTTTAAGCTGTATAGAAGTGTCTTGAAATATCTAGTCAAATATTATTTACTGTCTTCATGGCAAATATAAAATAAATCAGAAATGAGTTAATAAAACTATTATGTTTAGAAATGTGTTGAAAAAATCTTCTCTCCGTTAAACGGATAAAAAAAATATATATATATAAACACTTGTTAGTAAATATTACTATTCTGGCTTAAAATGTCATTTACAGTTCCTCTGTTCCAATAAATTCGTACGTCCTCAAATATCTGCTCATAATAGTTGAAATATTCGAACACTTCTTTTATTGTGTGTGTTGGTGTGTGTAGGGAGGTGGATTGGTTCTCTCTGACAGGTGTGATCCTGCTGCTGTGCTTTGCCCCCTTAATCGTCTTTTTCTTCATCATGGCATGCGATCAGTACCAGTGCTCCATCAGCCACCCTCTACTGGACCTCTACAACGGTGATGCCACCCTGTTCACCATCTGGAACAGAGCTCCTTCCTTCACATGGGCTGCTGCCAAAATCTACGCCATCTGGGTTACATTTCAGGTGTGAACAATTACAGTGGGTGAAAAAAATATATTATTTTGTATAAAATGGAATGGTTTTGGACTTGAAACGTGTGATTTGGTTGTGTCGGCTCTAGGTGGTGCTCTACATGTGTGTTCCAGATTTTCTGCATAAGATCCTTCCAGGCTATGTGGGAGGAGTTCAGGATGGTGCCCGTACACCTGCAGGTAAACAAAAAAAACATTGTATTATATATTAACTGATATTAACAAATTATTCAGTGAAAACACAGGAACGGGATGATGAAATAGCACAATCTTAACTTAATAAAGACATTTGCTAAAAAAGAATTTGTCACTTGTTTATCTACTGTGAGGTCAGCTGACTATTGGTTTGTGTGGCAAAAGTTATCAAAAATATATTTCACTCAAGTAATATGGATGCGTTTCTTTTTCTCAGGTCTGATTAATAAGTATGAGGTCAACGGTCTTCAGTGCTGGCTCATCACTCATGTTTTATGGGTGCTTAATGCTCAGCACTTCCACTGGTTTTCGCCAACCATCATTATTGACAACTGGATCCCTCTGTTATGGTGCACCAACATCCTCGGCTATGCTGTGTCAACATTTGCTTTCATTAAAGCTTATCTGTTTCCCACCAACCCAGAGGACTGGTGAGAAAAGTTATTTATTAACTACATAGACCATAGTTTAATTTAGTTACGAGTTTAGAGAGATACTGCACATGCCACATAGGGCTCTCTTGACCTAATTTAACTATTATTAATTAGTATTTTTAAATGATTTCTTATCATTTGACAAATATTTAACATTTTATTATTATTATTATTATTTTTTAATTTTAATTTTTTTTTTTAAAGTCCTGTTGCGTCTTTTTTTGTTAAAAGTAGGCATCCGTTTGTTAGTCTATTGTAAAATGCACAGACAAATTTGGGGTACACTTTGTTAAAGGGACCCTCCGTGTTTTTTAGGCTAATTTTACAAGTTACCTAAAGTTAAAGGGCACCTAGTTTACCAGATTTACCAGACTAGTTTTTCCAGATTTAATATCTTAAAGTCTTTTGTGTCTCCAGAATGTTTCTGTAAAGTTTCAGCTCAAAACACCCATCAGATTATTTATTATACCTTTTAGAATTTACTATTTTATAACTATAACCATCAGGTAGTGGTTTTTGTGTACTGCGCCTTTAAGGCTAGTCCACTTAAAAACAAATAAAAGTAACTTAAAATGGATCCTGAAATTCACGGGTACCCAGTGAAGAGAACATAAAACCGGGGTGATGTGCTCATATTTGCATGTGCCAGTTAATAGACGCGCAGCTGCATTTTGAATCGAGAGATAGAGGACTGGCTCACCCCAAAATAAAGGGCATTTCAGTAGTCCAGGCGGGAGGTTATAAAAGCATGGATTACTGTTTCAAAGTGCTTGTATGATAAAATGTGCTTAATTTTGGCCAGTTGCCTTAAATGAAAACTATACACTATACCTACACATATGTCATTCCAAACAGCTTGAAAAGTAGATTTTTCACCATAGGTGCCCTTTAAACAGTTGAGTTTAGCATTTAGCATTAGCATTTTTGAATCTATTCAGGTATTCTCTGAGTCTTCAGCTTGCACTTTTAGCTGAGCTTAGCATAAATCATTAAATTGGATTAGACTATTAGCATCTCATTCATAAATTGCACCTGCTGATGCCATGGTATGGCAGCAAAATTTGTTTATTATTATCCCATAATGAGGATAATTTTATAGCCATATTAACCTAGAATAGCAACTTTTCATTTTTCTTTGGTGTTAGTAAAAAATTTAACAACAGAAGAGTTGAGCTTTTAAATAGGAAACTTTGATTTTTTTTTTTGAGCAAGATGCTAATGGTCTAATCCGATTCAATCATTTGTGCTAAGCTAAGCTAAAAGTGCTAAAACTCAACTTTTATCTCTAGATGATTAGTAAAATCAACCTATTTCCAAAAAAAATGGAGTGTTCCTTTAAATAAAAATTAAATATCCTCTTTTTATCTGAAGTAAATTCACAGGCAACATCTTCTACAACTACATGATGGGAATTGAGTTCAATCCTCGTATAGGAAAATGGTTTGACTTCAAGCTATTCTTTAATGGCCGGCCGGGTATCGTGGCGTGGACCCTAATAAACTTATCCTACGCAGCCAAGCAGCAGGAGCTGTATGGTTACGTGACAAACTCCATGATCCTCGTCAACGTTTTGCAGGTGAGTTATTAAGCCGCTATGTTTGATCTTCAAAATTCGTTGATGTTGTTACTATTTCTCGTATTTGGTGTCAAGTGTTTAAACTAAGATGCAATGTAAAACTTAGAGTAAAAGAAGAGCACCTGCATTTTGAGGCTTAAAAAGCTCATATTTATAGGCCAAAAGATACACTTAAATTAAAGGGATAGTTCACCCAAAATTTTTCTCACCCTGATTCCAAACCTTAATAATTTTCTTTATTTTGTGTAAGATATTTTGAAGAAGGCTAAATGCCATTGACTTCTATGGTAGGAAAAACAATTACTATGGAAGTCAATGATTGCAGGTTTCCACCTTTCTTTAAAATATCTTATTTTGGGTTCAACAGAAGAAATAAACTCAAACGGGTTTAGAAGAAGTAAAGGGTGAGTAAATGATTTGTGTGAGTTTTGGGTGACCTATGCCATAAAATATGTTGATATCTGGCACCATCCTCTATACTGTATCGCCCTGTAATAGGACTTGTATGATATTTAAGTGCTTAACTGAATGATTATAAAGCTATGTAGTATTTATTATGCAGGGATAAAATGTAGTTTAGTCCTTTTCCATATTGCCTTTTCCAGCAGATGTGTACAACAGGTTATTCGGCAAAGTTTTGTTCATGTTGATAATTAAGAGGGTTTCAAAATGTGCATATCACACACAATACTGTAACTTTACCCTTTCTAGAGTTAAGGCAAGGCAAGTTTATTTATATAGCACATTTCATAAACAGTGGCAATTCAAAGTGCTTTACAAAAACAAGAATAAAAAAAGTATAAGAAAATAAAAACAAATACTAAAAGTTATTAAAAACAGATTAAAATGTGTTAAAACGGGTTATAAAAGAATGAAAAAGAAATGAAAGACATAATAGTTTAATTTGTCAGACATAGCACAGTGCTCATACAGTAAAGGCACAGCTAAACAGATGTGTTTTCAGTCTTGATTTGAATGTACCTAATGTTGGAGCACATCTGATCATTTCTGGAAGCTGATTCCAGCAGCGGGAGGCATAGTAGCTGAAAGCCGATTCACCCTGCTTTGACTGAACTCTATTTATAAATTATGAATATATATGAATCTATATGAATTTCTAGTTTATATGACCCTAAAGATCGGAGTGATCTGTTAGGTTTGTATTCAGTCAGCATATCTGTAATGTATTGAGGTCCTCTGCCATTTAGTGATCTATAGACAAGTAGTAGTATTTTAAAATCTATTCTGAATGTAACTGGGAGCCAGTGTAAAGACCTGAGGACAGGTGTGATGTGCTCTTATTTTTTTGTTCTGGTCTGAATCCTGACAGCAGCGTCCTCTATGAGCTGCAACTGTCTGACTGTCTTTTTTGGAAGGCCAGTGAGGAGGCCGTTACATTAATGCATACTGCTGCTGATGAAAGCATGAACAAGTTTCTCTAAGTCTTCACTGGAAACAAAGCATCTAATTCTTGCAATGTTTTTGAGATGATAGCATTAGGCGGATATCATTGATTATCTTTATAAGAGCGCTCTCTGTACTGTGATGTGCTCTGAAACCAGATTGAAAATTGTCTAAACATCCCTTGAAGCTTAAGAACTTTGTTAACCTGGTTAAAAACAACTTTTTCAATGATTTTGCCAATGAAAGTTAAAATAATGAAGATTTGCGTTGCATTACATTTATATAATTTGTCACAAGCAACATTTTTTTTTTTTCTGCAGCAATCTATAGTATGGGTTCCATCTTCATTTTTATCATATTAAAATTTTGACTTATCTTCTCTAAGGCTGTCTATGTACTGGACTTTTTCTGGAATGAAGCCTGGTACCTGAAGACTATTGACATCTGCCATGATCATTTTGGCTGGTATCTGGGCTGGGGAGATTGTGTGTGGCTGCCTTTCCTTTACACACTTCAGGTACGTTTCTGAGCAGATTTTGGTTTGTGTTTGATGTTCAATCTACATTTGTGGATTCATTATTTCAAACCTAGGTACCACTGTGGCTCAGTGGTTAGCACTATTGCCTCACAGCAAGAAGGTCGGTTGTCGAGTCCTTGGCATTTCTGTGTGGAGTTTGCATGTCCTCCCTGTGTTCGCGTGGGTTTCCTCCGGGTGCTCCAGTTTCTCCCACAGTCCAAAGACATGCGCTATTAGGTGAATTGAATAAACTAAATTTGCCTTAGTGTATGTGTGTCTGTGTGAATGTGAATGGGTGTTTTCCAGTACTGGGTTGTGGCTGAAAGAGCATCCTCTGCATAAAACATATGCTGGAATAGTTGGTGGTTCATTCCGACCCCTGATAAATAAGGGACTAAGCCGAAGGAAAAAGAATGAATGAATATTTCAAGCCTTGTTCAAAGTGTTGGCCCAAATTGTATAGTTGTGCAAAATACTTGCAATCTGATCATATTTTAGCAAGTGTGAACGACATAAAAATCATGTGAAATTTGAGTTTTAGAAATCCATTTCAAGCTATAATTAAATTCACACATTTGGAATCCTTTTCAAATCACATTTCTATTCCAGACTGCTCAGATTTGGTCTTGTTGCGTTTCTGCCTCGACATTTTTTCATGCCACATAAAACATAAAATGTCACACATTTGTAGAAAATATGCTACATGATTTTGTGGTGACAACAAGACTTAACAAAAAAAAAGAAAAACTGAAAAAGTAAAAAAAAAAATAGCACCCTCTGACATAAAGCCCTTAATCAACAAATATATATTAAAGAAATTAAAAGCAGAATGGGGCAGTTCATTTTGCTGTCGCGACTCCTGATTAATAAGTCACTAAGCCGAATGAATAAATGAATGAATGAATGAATGAATGACAAGCATAATTGGTCGAGTGAACAATTAATTAAATTAATAATTTAATTTAATTAAAATTGGGCGACACGATGGCTCTGTGGTTAGCACTGTTGCCTCACAGCAAAAAGATTTCCCCCACAATCCAAAGACATGCGCTATAGGTAAATTGAATAAGCTAAATTGGCCGTAGTGTATGAGTGTGAATGAGTGCGTATGGATGTATCTCAGTACTGGGTTGCAGCTAGAAGGGCATCAACTATATAAAACATTTGCTGGATAAGTTGGCAGTTCATTCCACTGTGGCAACCCCTGATTAATAAAAGGACTAAGCCTAAGGAAAATTAATGATGAATGAATGAAAATGTTAACTTTGTGGTTGGAATAAGATGCATATACCCTTACTTTTAGTATTAGTAATATTTTTTAATATCAAGCATAATTTTTTGGACAACTGATTTTATTATTTTTATGATACAGTGATTTTTATCAGGACAAAACTTTAAAGAGCCCCTATTATACATTAAATAGGGTCATATTTTAGTTGTAAGGGTCTCCAACAACAGTCTAATATGCATGCAAGGTCAAAAAACACTTTCATGGCCTTATAATCTGCATTTATTTTTACCTAATTTTCCCAGCGACTCCCATATGGATCGTTCAGTGATTCATTTGTTCCCAAACCCCTCCTTAGCGCGAAGCTAATCTGCGCTGATTGGACCGATGGCAGCCTGTTGCAATTGGTCGACAGGGTTCAGCACGAGACAGAGTGAAATGCCCAGCACAGCTTATCAACAATATAGAAGTAGTCAGAGTGCGTACACGCTTCATATTAATGTAAGGCGTGGATTTCGGCAGTGGGTGAATGTAAATACAGACGATCGGCTTGAAAATACGGACGACTAACTATTTTATTAAGCAAAAACTCCAAGAACTGGGGAGGAAATCGTCACGCGTCTCCTAGCCTGTCATACTCTACCTCAGTGTTGCCAGATGTAGCTGACTGATTCCAGCCCAAAAACTATCCAAAACCCGCCAAAATGCAAAAAAAAAAAAAACCCGCCCACTCATCTGGAAAACACGGTTGTGACAGTCGCGAAAAACACAATAAGTGTTTATACCCGCACAATCGAGTTAAAAACAGTCCAATTGAACGGGAAACTGCCCAATCTGGCAACTCTGCTCTTCATGCTCTTTTTTCACACACACAGACACAGATACACACACACACATTACTCTTCTCCTCAGAGGACACAACACAAAAATAAAAGTCCTTAACAGAAACATTCAAAAACAGAATACATAAGAATGTATATTAAAGAAACAACTTCACATTAGTTACTGACACCACAGAATACAGTACCCAATTCTCACCAGTGTTATTTGGGTCGGCGCCTCCATAGAATAGTGAGGGTGGCGTCCGTGAACTCCCCCGGTTCTCCCGTTCATCCGCGACGCGCACACCCTCCCTCCCGGTCCTCACTTTCCCCCAGTCTCCCGGATTTTTTGTGTGTGCATGAGTGCATTAAAGCAGTTCAGTTAAACACTAGCATATTGCTCTGTTATTAACAATGACACACATTTAGTATTAATCCACACAGTGGCAAAAGCTGAACTATTCTGAACCTTGACCGCCGCACGTGTGTAAGATAAGCTGATGGTAGCCATAGCCATGACAAACGACAGGATTGCAAGCTCACAAACACGTTTAAAATCGCAAAGAAAGCGGCACGCGTCGCGTTTTTAGCGTGGTTTTAGTCGCGATATGTATAAGTGTTATATGTTGTCATGGCTTACCTGTACTCTGCTTTGCCCAATGATCACCAACCCTCATTACAAAATGGAGGAACAATCCATGAGCTGTGTATTGATAGTTCCTGTGGAGCTCTGTCAAAGTCTCATACATCAGTAGTCTTTTCTGATCCTTCCTTTTTTGCAAAAATAAACCTCAACCACTGACTCTTCACAGCTTCATCTTTGGGTAGAGAATATAACACGAACTTTCCCTCAAACTTCCAATAATATCCAGCTAAGCACAGCGTCTTCATGACTCATGACTTCAGGATCTGTTTATCTTCCTCTCTTAGCTGCTGTGTTAGTGGGCGGGGCCGCAGGTTTAAATTCGCGGGTCTGCGCGCGCAACCATTATGTTTCGTGTCTACGTAACGCCAAAACGGCTAAAGAATCGTTATCAAGACGATTCGTTTAAACCACTATGAGTCGACTCTTTTATAGATGAATTAATAGTTTTAAAAACTGTCCACTTTCAGATTTAAGCTTTAGCTGGATATTTCACTTCACTTAGACCTGTGTTACACACTACATAGAAGGTCATTTTCAAAAACCCATAATAGGGGCTCTTTAAGAATGTATTTATAAACGTATTTTTTAACAAGTGGATCTAAAGAATCTTTATAGAATTGCATTTATTTTTTATTCAACCTTTTGCTTTATCTTGGTTGAAATGCATGTAGTTTGCACTATTTATAAGTTTTGCGGTTTGCAGTGTATTTTAATATTTGCTTTAATTCATTAATTTAAATTAATTAGCATTAATTTATTTGTAAAAAAAAAAAAGGTTTTAAGGTCAATATTATTAGCCCCCTTAAGCTATATATATATTTTTTTATTGTCTACAGAACAAACCATCAATATACAATGATTTGCCTAATTACCCTAACCTGCCTAATTAACCTAGTTAAGCCTTTAAATCTTGAAAAATATCTAGTAAAATATTATGTACTGTCATCATGGCAAAGATAAAAAAAATCAGTTATTAAAAATTAGTTATTAAAACTATTATGCTTAGAAATGTGTTAAAAAAATAACAGAAATGGGTGATGGGGGGTATTCAGGGGGGCCAATAATTCTTCAACTGTATTAGTCCAAATGGTCCTAAAAGTGTGCGTGTGTGTGTGTGTGTGTGTGTGTGTGTGTGTGTGTGTGTGTGTGTGTGTGTGTGTGTGTGTGTGTGTGTGTGAATTAAATAATTATAATGACTTCTATACATGACTGTATTGTGAAGGTGAATTATGTAAAGTTATTTTTTTTAATTAATTAATATTCTTGTTTCTTAGGGTCTTTACCTGGTCTACAACCCAATCCAGCTCACTACGCCCCATGCAGCAGGCATCCTCATCCTGGGTCTGGTGGGCTACTACATCTTCCGTGTGACCAACCACCAGAAAGACCTTTTCCGTCGCACAGAGGGCAACTGCAGCATCTGGGGTAAGAAGCCCACCTTCATCGAGTGCTCGTACCGATCGGCCGATGGTGCCATTCACAAGAGCAAACTCATGACCTCTGGGTTTTGGGGGGTGGCGCGTCACATGAACTACACAGGTGACTTGATGGGCTCGCTGGCATACTGTTTGGCCTGTGGAGGCAATCACTTGCTGCCCTATTTCTACATCGTCTACATGACCATCCTACTGGTGCACCGCTGCATTCGGGACGAGCACCGCTGTAGCAACAAATACGGCAAGGACTGGGAGCGCTACACTGCGGCCGTTTCCTACCGCTTGCTGCCTAACATCTTCTAGATCTCCACCAATTCTCAGAATGCATTTCTGCACAGGACACCAACAGAAAACGACTTTTTTAAACAAACAAAAAATCTGAATACAAAAAATGCCAAAACAAACACGACGTCCATAACCCAAGAAGACTTTGGCTGTTTTTTTTATATTTCAGCTACAGTGTCTAGACACGCCCCTTACTGCTGATTGGCTGCACCCTTGGCCTTTTTTGATATTTCAACTATAGTTTCTAGACACGCCCCTTACTGCTGATTGGCTGCACCCTTGGCCTTTTTTGATATTTCAACTATAGTTTCTAGACACGCCCCTTACTGCTGATTGGCTGCACCCTTGGCCTTTTTTGATATTTCAACTATAGTTTCTAGACACGCCCCTTACTGCTGATTGGCTGCACCCTTGGCCTTTTTTGATATTTCAACTATAGTTTCTAGACACGCCCCTTACTGCTGATTGGCTGCACCCTTGGCCTTTTTTTGATATTTCAGCTACAGTGTCTAGACATGCCCCTTACTGCTGATTGCCTGCAGCCTTGGCCTTTTTTTGATATTTTAACTATAGTTTCTAGACACGCCCCTTACTGCTGATTGGCTGCGCCCTTGGTCTTTTTTTGATATTTCAACTATAGTTTCTAGACACGTGCCTCACTGCTGATTGGCTGCAAGTGTGTTTTGGGACTTGTTTTAACACTATGGTCAAAGGCTGATGTGACCCTGGACTCTAAAAACATTCATAAGGTTCAGTTTTTGTAAGTTAGTAAGTAAATGAATAAATAAATAAGTTTTTTATATATTTATGGAAGAAAAAGTTTTACATTTCTTCAAGGAAGATGAACTTTAGTAAAAAAAAAAAATCACACACACACACAATATGTGGTCCAGGGTCACATGTTGCTCCTTTAATCTTTATATGGCAGTGTGAAATTTTGAGAATGTAAGATTTTACTGAGTTTATTTTGCTTGTTTTTGAGTGAGTGTCAGTACAAGGTTATCAAGGTGAATCAAAGAACTGCATTACAAAATGACATTTCAAAAAATCAAATTTGTAATGAAATCGTAATGTTCCTGTCTTTAAATGAACTCTTAACTATTTTTCTTTTTTTTTTTTCTTTTTTTTTTTTTTCTTTTGTTGGGCAGGAAACCTGAATGTATAGGTAATAGAGCTCACTGTTGTTCTGGATGTAAATAGACAAAAGTCTAGAAGTCCTAAATATTCATACTACAGTCATCATATCTATTCATATTTTTTATTATATGATGAACTGCTGAAATAAAAGTTTTCCACTTGGTTTTTGATTTTTCTCTTGGTAAAAATTTGTATTTTTAAATCTTACTCAAAGAATTCTCTACAATAAGCTGCAAGTAAAATTTCTATGTGGTATAAACTTTCTTTAATCATTAATTTAGCAAATAAATGAATTTGTCATTTATTTTCATTTAAACAACTAAATTGGAAATAAATTAAATGAAAAAAATAAGAAATTGCATTAGTAAATTGTCCACTTCCTCCTAGTGAATACCTTTATTTTTAAGTCTAAAGCTGAATACCTTATATTAGAATAGAATATTAGGTATAATTTATTTTTATATATAATTTATTTATTTATTTTTTTATTTTATTTTATCTATATCTATCTATATATATATATATATATATATATATATATATATATATATATATATATATATATATATATATATATATATATATATATATATATATATATAGATATATATATATATATATATATATATATATATATATATATATATATATAGGGAAAAAAATGTAAATGAAAATTTAGAAATTAGAAATTTTCTTAACATCAAACTAATAATGTTCTCTACATATTAAAAAAGGTTTTATTCATGACGTTAGACCACCACTAGGTGGCGTCAGAGTTTTTGCACATCCACCCTATGTGGAAAACAAAAACAAGCTGTTCTTACGTTGTTCTTGCTTGCATTTCATACCTACTATGCATTTTTTTTTTAAAACAATACACATTAAAACATAGAAAACTTCAGCTAGCAAGTGACTGATTTTGATTGGTATTTAAAAAAAAAAAAAAACCTACTTAATCATGATTTTACACCAACACTAGCAGCATGCCTAAAACAAGAACACAAGCTGTACTTGCATTTAGTTTTGCATGCATTTTATACCTATACATTCTTTAAAAAACGCACTACACATTAATAACACAAAAAACTTCTGCAAGCAAGTGACTGATTTTGATTGGTATTAAAAAAAAAGTAATCATGATATTACACCAACTCTAGGTGGAGTCAAATTTTTCATTTAGCACAGCAACATGCCTTAAACAAAAACACAAGCTGTACTTGCATTTACTTCTAGCATGCTGTACATTCTTAAAACATGTATACAATAATAACACTGAAGACTTCTGCAAGCAAATGGCTGATTTTGATCAGTGCACCATGATCTTGAGCTTGATCATTTTTCATGCTGAGAACTTGTTTTCAAATATAGAGATGCATTATGCAATTATTCTTGTATAGTGTTTTGAGTGTTACAGTGGTTATGATACAAGTTCTTTAAAAAGGCTATTTAAAGGTTATGATAGCTAAGAACTATACTCTTAACTCTTCCTAGCTGTCTTGACCAATAAAATATAGCAACTTTTCACTTAGTATTATAGTATACAATGTAACTACAGCTTTAAATGGGCAAAAAATGTCAAAAAGGGCGCTAATGGTCTAATCTGATTCAATGATCTATGCTAAGCTAAGCTAAAAGTGCTCCAAAGATCAGCTGAATGGATTCAAAAATGGTAAAACTCAACTGTTTAACTGTAGGTGAGCTTATTTTCAAAATAAATTTGAAGCATTCCTTTAAGGGTGAGTAAATGCTGAGTTCATTTTCATTTTTGGGTGAAGCTTTACATGTTTATATCAGTTTTATATCTTTTAAACGTGAAGTTTGTTATTGTTTTGAACCACACTAGCTTTTCACTGGACCTTTAGGATTAAGCATAGTCAAGTACTATCAACTTCTAATGCATTAATTCTATGACTGAGAATGCAAATGACTTCGACACTATAGGAGTTTACACAACCTTGTTACTGTTTTGGCTTAAATTCAGAGAGCAGGCATCAATGGATTTTCCTGTACACGGTCTGCTAATGTTCCCACACAGATACGGCCAGTGCAAGAGAAGGCTTTGTATATTGACTTTTTATGTGACCATGAGTTGTCAACACACACACACACACACACAAATACAAAGCCAAAAAAACCCCTCTGTCTGCACCTTGGCAGTACTCATTTGTGATAATGCCTTACTCATGGGCTGACGAGTGGCATTTAGAGCCTCCCACTCTTCCATCATGTTTTGTCAGTCTCTCTGTGCTTTTTGTCAGGTGCAACCTCTCTGGAGAGATGATCAGAAAAACGCAGACTAAACAAACCTGACACCGTGACCCCAAAGGTCACCAGACTACTCCTCTCTGACTCCACCCTGCGTTAAACAATACCACACATGAGGATAAGATGTTACAGGCCAGTCCATGTGTAGTGTTTTAATAGTTTCTCACAGACTGCTATTAGATATCAAAATCTGCTATTATTCGATATAGATTTTAATGTGAGCGCAAACAGATTTCTTCGAATAGTTTCTTATCAAAGACCAAATTATTGGAAATACAATAACTGGCCACTTTATTAGGTTGCAATCAGCACAAAATAAAAAGTCTATAGTTTATTATCATGCTCTATATATCGTTTATTTTGTGGTGTCACAAAATACACTTTTACGATAATACTCTAGAAATAATTTATAATGGTGCAGTATTACACACCATGCAGACAAAAACATGAAAAGCAGCATTGTGAGAAATTTGCCATATTGAAAGTAAGCTACAATGTTTACATTTTGAATTTTCATTAGCGATCTTCTTATGTCAGACCTGTAATCATTCGTTTTTGAAAAATGTTTTTAAATTTTATTAATATTTATGTAATATTTCTATTCTACTTTATATTAAAAAAGAACTGACTAATCTGTTTTTTTTTTTACTACTCCCAGAATCAAAAAGCTCATAACAGGTAAACAAACAAATTTTCCTCGCTTGTTTATTAGGCCACAACAACCCAATCACCCCCTGCGATCTGCTATTGTCTGGGGGAAACGAAACGGGGAAAAAAAAGCAATATTTTTGTGTTAGCACCAGTCTATGGTTAGCAGTTAGCACACTTGAAAATGATGCACTGATATGGAAAGCCGTTGGGGCCAAAACATATAGAATTAACACCTTTACATGTTGTTACATGTTAACACATAGTTGCCTGCTAACACGCGATTGATTGCGTGTTAATGTGTACTTTACATCAGTGGTCCGTGGATCAATTAGTACCAGGCGACACAAGGAATCATAATTTATTTCTGTTTTAATTATTATCTGAGTCTGAAGGATCTTTTATTTTGAAAAATGTTTTGTTTTGAAAAATTACTGTATTCTCTCGCTTACATCTTGGTCACTTAAGCGCCAAAATTTAACCCACAAGCAGCAAAATGAGTAAGAAACAGACATCTTTGGAAAGTTTCTTTGCGAAGGGTAAAATGCCCAGTGAAGGACCCACAAACTGCCAAGGAATGGATCTGCAACCCATTTCTCAACAAATCAGGTGAATCCAGCAAGTCTGTACAAGAAAAAGATCAACTGTTTGAGATCGCAAATGATGCTGGCAGTCACATCTTTTCCGCATGTGAGTTTGTTATTTCCAATGGAGGTGCGTGGCTTGCGCTCTCATATTGGGAGCGACACACTCATGCCTAGGTGCACCCAGTTGAAAAAATCCTATGGTCGCCTAGCAATCTATGTACACCAACACCCCCACCTCCCACCCGGCCCGCAGTAAAATTTTCAAGCTTTGATCGGTCTGCGGTGATAAAAATGTTGGGGACCACTGATTTACATGTTAACGCCTAACAACATGTAAACATTTAAATTTTTAGAGGGCCATTTTTAGCCAAAATAGCCTTCCATACAATGATGACCCATGTTTCTGAACCATGTCCCATGACACTGTAACTGGTTAGACGAAAGAGTCAACGTTTTCATGCATAATAATGTATTTACATCTTACTCATTATAGTGAGCAGTGATTGGATCGAACCAGCTCTTTCTCATGAATTAATGCGCAGAAATGCTGAAAATCCGATGACATCACTAATAGCCCCTTTTCCACTATCGTGCTGAACCGTTCTTTATGCTGAACCAATCCATTCCGTGCCAAACTGGGCCAGACAGCACGGATATGGTTTCATTTTCCACTGTCGTGCTGCAACAGAGCTCAAAAAATCGTTACACAAAATGCATCGGTAGTTGCCTTGGTAGCATGTAAACGGCTGCCTTTGTTAAATTAAATTTAAATAATATCCGAAACTAGTTTCATCATGTTCATGTATAAAAGCGAAAGCAACTGTGTGACTAAGCACTGGTAGCCTATGCCGCTCTCATACGAGGTGCTAAATATAGCTACAAGTCATAGCACCCTTATTTATTTAGAGGTCATATGTTGCGCAGCTCTAGGCAAATTTTGGAGGGAAAATTACCTAAATGTAACGTGATGATTGAAAATGACTGGAGGGGAAATAAATAATATATTTCAAATATCTGTACATAACAGAAAAATTTACAATAATGCAACAATAATAGTGCATTTTTATTATAGTGGCAGAAGTATATTTTTGGACTGGCCTTGTCAAAAGTCAGCGGGCACTTTCACTAATAAAAAATATGGCACTTAAATTATTAGATTTTTTTTAACAATAAATTAAATTACACAGTGGTTTTATATCATAAGTTGATAATGATATAAAATATACTACATTTTGATGGTAAAATATAACCTTTTAAGCGATGGCTTTTATTTGTTTCAGTATTCAAACATTAAATATTGAATGCATCAAGTTAAATAAAAAACTAATTTGAAACAACACGTATCAGGATATAAAGCATATAAAGGACTAATATATTTAGCAAAATGCTGCTCTTTTTATCTTTGTATTTTTATCATTTTATTTCTGTTATTTTAATAATTTTTTCTCTTCATAATTAACTAAAGAGCTATAGACAAATTCCTGCTTGATGTTTAAAGATATGTTACATGCTCCCATAAATGTCCAACTTATATTTAACTGAATTGTATAATGGCCTATAGCTTGCTAGCTACAAGCATAGCTACAAGCATGCTGCAGTCTGGTCTTTGAATTAAAAAGTGCAATTATTTCCTCGTTGTTCAAGGAGTCTGCAAGTTTGTGTTCCATAGATATAGCGATGTTGTTGATCTTAAGCGTGTCTTTATTCGATGCGCAGCAGGAAAAAAAGTCTTTCAGCAGTGCATGTACTCATTGGTAAAGTTCTCACCTGGATCAGATTGAGTTTTGTGCTACCAAATACAGCACTGCATGCAATAAACTCACGTTTAGTCAGGCGAAATAAACATCTCTGCCTATGATGTCAATCAAATTAATTTAGCTCAAGCAACGAGTAAAACAATAGGCTATTTTATTATTTTAAGATTTTAGATGATGGGTTAGTAATTATATTATACACGGTTAACTATATTCAAGTCAATGAAATAACTTTGATAAATAAATGTTCGTAAGAATGTGGTGGGCCAATGACTCCCTTCTCTGCCAGACACTGCTCTATGGTTTTAAAACCCTTTTCAAACTGTATCGTTTAGACCTGTTTCATTTTTTATATTAAATGTAGTGTAGTTAACTTGTAGATGTCTGATGACTAGTGCGCTTCTGCTGAGCCAGCTGTGGTAGCTTGGCAACAGAGCCGCGACGTCAACACACAGAATCTGTCGGGACAGTTCA
Organism: Danio kyathit; assembly: GCA_903798195.1. Taxonomy (NCBI): domain Eukaryota; kingdom Metazoa; phylum Chordata; class Actinopteri; order Cypriniformes; family Danionidae; genus Danio; species Danio kyathit. Next base: position 117,709 of record CAIGQS010000103.1, read on the forward strand.
GCACGGTAGTCTAACCGTGCCGAGAATTCCGAGAAGGGTTTGGCTGCAGACACGATGCAATCTCAGACCGGTGCAATCTCAGCCGCACATGCGCATTTAGAGTGTTGCAATGTCTGCCGGACATGCGCAATCAGACAGCACTCAGACGCACATGCGCATGCGGGCACACTTTCGCTCTCTCTGAGACAGATGCTACACGTACGGTCACTCGTATATTTATTCCATTCACGAATTTCGCAATGTTTTAAATGTGGTGTTTTTAATTATTAGGTGAAAGTTATTAAAAACGATCATAATATGTGCCCGATATAACCTGTACACAGCTCCCTCGATGTCATCCATGTGTTTAGATAAAGTAAACAGTTTAGCGCTACCGCTAGCTTGTTGACCGTAAATTCATTTATTCATAAGATTAAATAGCGTAACATTTACGGGAAGATTACATTAGATAATGTCAGTTCATACATTAGTTTACAATTTACCATGAGTGTAATTAATCTTTGTTAATGTTAAATAAACATATGCATTAGTTAAAAAGTGTTTCTCATTGTTGTCTTGTATCTCTTTACATTAACAGCGTAACATAATTAGCTAATGTTTACTTTTGCATAGACTAATTGTCAGGGTTCTGCCACTATGATCTTGTAAATTCTTGTTTTGGAGGCAGAGTCCGGACACTAGCTCTGTCTTGTCCTGTCCTGTAGTTCTGAGAAAATTCAAGCCGAGCACTTGTTTTCTGTCATTGTGTGTGTTTTTGTGTGCGTGCCATTGTGAGTGCGCACAGACCGTGTGTTGTACTCGTGTTTTGATTTGTCGACAATTTGAAATGGACCCTTCTCACCACCAGCACCATTTTCCAGCCCATGACCAACCCCCAAGGGTTAACCCGCACCCAAAAGCGGAGGCTGAAGAGAAAGTGCAGCGAAGGCAGCTCCAGCCCCAGAGCGCCCGCCAGTGTCGGCTCCAGCCCCAGAGCGCCCGCCAGTGTCGGCTCCAGCCCCAGAGCGCCCCGCCAGTGTCGGCTCCAGCCCCAGAGCGCCCCGCCAGTGTCGGCTCCAGCCCCAGAGCGCCCCGCCAGTGTCGGCTCCAGCCCCAGAGAGCCCCGCCAGTGTCGGCTCCAGCCCCAGAGCGCCCCGCCAGTGTATATTTGATGATGATGGATGATCCTAGCAAACTGAACAGACTTTTATTTATGGTTTCTTAGTTTGCGAACGTCCTGGTTGGTATGATAATAAGTTACTACAGAGACATGTTAATATGCAGCTGTCAATCAAATCGGTGGGCGGGGGGACCGCACTCCTATGTTAAGTTGAGGTCGGCCTCAAAACCGCTTCAATTGGTCCACCGTTTTTATGATGTTAAATTGAAAAAAAAAGGACTGGGTGTGTTTATATCACCCCAATATGACACTATACCTACACATATGCCTGTCCAAACAGCTTGAAAAGTAGATTTTTCACCATACCCAGCTAACATAAGACCAGCGGGCCACTGGCGGCACCAGCAATTTGCTCATCGTTATTCCAGCGGCCCACCAGCGGCTCCCACCGCTTTTCCGACAGTGGTCCCCCATCGGACTGCCGGTTTTAAATAAGTGTCTGCTGGCGGCCCACGGTCGGTCCACGGGTCATATTTAATTTTTTTTTTTTAAATATTAGCCTGTACCATTGTAGCCAATATTAATTTGTCCAATAATGAAATCAAGTACAAAATACCTCATCATTGTAAAATTTATTGATAACACGTACTGCATGACTAAAATACCGTAAACACTTAGAATATGGTGAAATGTTTGATAAACACATTGACAAATATAACAAAATAAATATAAACTACATACAAATTTAACAGATATAACAACATACTGTACATACAACAGTTACGCTTTACAATACAGTTTCATTAGTTAATGTTAGTTAATGGTTTAACTAATATAAACTAAGCATGAACAATACTTGTACAGCATAATTATTCATAGTTCAGCATTTACTAATGCATTAATAAAATCCAAAGTCATGCTTGTAAATAGTTAATGCATCGCGAGTTAACATGGATAAACAATGAACAACGTTTTTACTATTTACTATCATTAACAAAGATAAATAAATAAATAAATATATCGTTCATTGTTTGTTTGTTAGTAAATACATTAACACTAACTAATACATACAACCTTGTAAAGTGTTACCCATACAGGAATAAGTTTGTCTGTAATAAAAAGACATAAACTTTGAGACTTATCATTACAAAGAAAAAAAAACTATAAAAAACATTTTAATATTATAAATAAATGTATATTATTTATAATTTAACATTATTATAATTATTTATATTATTATATTATAACATTATTATAATATTTAACGTTATTATAAATAACATTATAAATATAAAAAAATAAATAACATTGTGAATAAATATTAACATACATATTACAATAAATGTAAACACACATTATTATTACAAAATCAAACTGTAAAACATCCAGTTATTAATTACTACACTGGGGCAGCACAGGGGCTCAGACTGTCGCCTCACAGCAAGAAGGTCTCTGGTTCGAGTCCTGGCTGGGTCAGTTGGCATTTCTGTGTGGAGTTTGCATGTTCTCCCCCAAACCATTCTCACCCCGAAGGCGTCAAAATCTGAAGCATGGTCAAGCACCTTGCGCGTCAGTATGAAGACGCCGAAGGTGCCCCCTGGCGTCAGTATACCGACGCAAAAGGAATTCCATTGCTTTCAATCGGTTGCCCTGAGGCATCATATGGAGACGCTCAAAGCCTAGTATAATTATCAATTGATGTCAACGCATTTTTTTTAAACCTGGTTTACGCCTGTTATCGCAGTTTTCTTATTTAAAACTATGTGATTTTTGTTTTGTTCATGAAAAGCGTCTGTAAACAGGGTCGAGACAACTGTAAATAAGAATACACGCAGGTCAACGTGACTTCAATTCGACGGTGAGTTTAACATCGCTCAGCTATTGGTCAAACAGCATCATCGGTGAGTTCACCGATGAGTTCGACTCCATGAGGCGTGCAACAATACGTGGTAGGTTAATGCTGCATAATGTATTTTTATTATTATTGGAGATTAGTTGGTGTTGATAAATATGTTATCATTTACTTTATATTGAATGAGTGAAATTATAGCCGATTGCCCAGTTTACGGTAAATATGCCTAATAAAACTGATTAATTCATTTTATTTGTATTATTTTTTTTACTTAACAAAATATAACATTTAAAGTACTAAGTTTAAAAAATATTTTAGCTGATCTTTTTATTATCAAATTATTCATTGAAGTTGGGGGTCATTGTATGTCGCGATCTATTTTTTTACAGTCTATGGTCGCGATCCCAAGGTTCATTGCGATCCCAAGATCCACTGCGGTTTTCCACTCGGTAAGTAAGAAGTAAATAAATAAAGACGATTTGTTGATTTAGATTAGGGGTTTGTTTAGAACATTTATAAAAGCAAGGTAGCTATCTCCTGATGCAGTACATGACTGCAGACTTGATATAAATAAAGCATGTACTGTAAACTAGCAACGTTATCTAATTACATCCAAGTTCATTTATTAATTTTTTTTTTTTTTCCTACATATAGTCATGCATAGCTCAGAACAATATAGTTATACATTTTAGGATGAGGAACAGTTACCAGATTGTTTCTTTCCACAACAGTAATCGTCCAAAATCTATATAAATGGTGCAGATAAATGAATATGCAATAAAAATTACCTCTAATAATAAAATTGTATTCGTAACTGCATCAATATTAAAGCAAATCAAGTGTTTCTCAAAAGTTTAAAGGCTACATTGTAACTACAATTATTTCCAATGCCTTAAAAGAAACAAAAAAGGCAGACATAACAGATATTCTGCATGTCTGAGCACATTTTATTCATTGTACAACACAAAACAAACCAAAAACCCGCTTAATCTAATATATATATATATACACAAACAGTTGAAGTAAGAATTATTAGCCCCCCTTTAATTTTTTTTTCTTTTTTAAAATATTTCCCAAATGATGTTTAACAGAGCAAGGAAATTTTCACAGAATGTCTGATAATATTGTTTCTTCTGAAGAAAGTCTTATTTGTTTTATTTCGGCTAGAATAAAAGCAGTTTTAATTTTTTTAAAACACAGTTTAAGGTCAAAATGATTAGCTCCTTTAAGCTTTATATTTTTCAATAGTCTACAGAACAAACCATCGTTATACAATAACTTGCCTAATTTTCCTAACCTGCCTAGTTAACGTAATTAACCTAGTTAAGCCTTTAAATGTCACTTTAAGCTGTATAGAAGTGTCTTGAAAAATATCTAGTCAAATATTATTTACTGTCATCATGACAAAGATAAAATAAATCAGTTATTAGAGATGAATTATTAAAACTATTATGTTTAGAAATGTGTTGAAAAAAAAATCTGCACTCTGTTAACATAAATTGGGGAAAAAATAAGCATGGAGGCTCATAATTCAGGGTGGCTAATAATTTTGACTTCAACTATATATATATATATATATATATATATATATATATATATATATATATATATATATATGTATATATATATATATATATATATATATATATATATATATATATATATATATATATATATATATATATATATATATATATATATATATATGTATGTATGTATGTATGTATGTATGTATGTATGTATGTATGTATGTATATGTGTGTGGGATAAATCTGTTGAGAAAAGCAGATTGTTGCAGATGATTATGCCCTTATTTAAGTTAAAATGCAACTTTTCATTATTCGAAGTATAACATAAGCGCAAGTATATCATAAATTTTGGTAAAGAGACACAACAAACTGTCTTCTCTGTCAAATAATAGTGTCAGTCATGATGATATTGGTAAAACTCAAGGATTACCTTGGACCTTCTCAGAAATTTACTCTTGATCATATGTATAACAAGAGGCAGGATTTTGTTAATGCAAGACATGCTTTTTAAATCCTAATCTTAAACAGATTAAGGCTCATTTTAGACTACACTTAAATGACATTACAATTGCTTAATGCATTACTAATGTATCTAATAGTTTAGTGGGTTTAACTAATGTCACATCTGTTTTTATTCATTTCAGATGCAGAAACTTTAGACACTGGATTACAAGTCCAATGTATTTATTGGAAAACGGTAGAAAAATCTGCAAATAAGTGGGTTGCAGACATAATTACTCATCTGTCTTCCACACTTGTAGCAATAGAATGCAGAGGCCATATGAATTCATCTGGACTAAGGGTAAGGTTTTGTTCAGAATTAGTCATTATTTAAAATCATTATATTTCTTTGTTAATATGTACAGATTTAAAAATAATGTACTTTCTTTTAATAAAGATCTCTTCACAGCACAGCATCTGAACAGTCACAACCTCACAGAGCAGCACAACCGCCCCACTCAGGATCAGTGTAATGGTGCCATTTTGAAGCTGGAACCTCATTTTGTGTACAGAAAAGGCAGAGTTGACTGGTTGTCTTGCATTGTCTGTTAAGTCATAGTTTTATTAATTGTTTAATTTCATTGCAACACTAAGTAGTCCATTCTGTGGCCAATATGATATAAAGGGCATAAAATGGGACTGACGGGATCATTGTTTTGATTTCTAATTAAGTACTCAAGGGGCTACACACGTAGCTGAAGTTAGCTACATTAAGTAGGACACATCTTTCAGTATACTCTTAAAGAGATACTTCACCCAAAAATTCAAATTCTGTTATAATGACTTATCCTTCACTTGTTCCAAATGTGTCTGAGTTGCTTTCTTTAGTTAAACACACAAAAATATATTTTAAAGAAAGATGAAAACCTGTAAACATTGAATTAGTATTTGTTTTTTTCCTACTATAGACGTCAATGGTTTCAGGTTTTCAGCTTTATTCAAAAAACTTCCTTTGTGTTCAACACAAAGAAACTTGCAAGTTTTATAAAAAAGGTTTACAACCACTTGACGGAGAATAAGTACTGAACTATTCCTTTAACCCAAACTAGTTGACTTTACTAGAAAATTGAAACCCATTGCATTAAACCCTTTACATTATATACAAGGTAAAACTTAACAGCCCTACTTGAATTAACATATTACTGTAAGTCCAATAAGATTGTAAAGGTTCTGAGTTAATTCAAGTAGGGCTGTTTAATTTCACCTTGTGTAAAAACATAAGTGGTTTAAGGCAACAGGTTTTTATGCAGTTTTCTAATAAAGTCAACTAGTTTGGGTTAAGAGTGTAATGGGGTTTACACTAATAGCAGTGAATCATGCAGGCATAAAATAAATGTTTAGTCATGTAAAGCAATACATTTGTCATAATTTAGCAATGTTTTAGGGTGGAGCACTGTATGCTGTTGTAGTTTTCAAAGAATTGATGAGTCAAAACAGTGTGTTTTAAATAGCAAGAAGTGATCAGTGCAGTCACTATCCTCATCTCTGTGTCTGTAGAAGTGTCAGATCTGCTTGAAATACATGAAAACATGCTGAAACTGTTTAAACTTATTCAAGCAGTTAATTCAAGAGTGCCAGGTTTAATGACACTTTACAGATATAAATAAATATCACTGAACTTTCTAAATCAAACATAACAATCATCTTGATTCTTTGTTTTTTAATGATGTTGTGCACTTCTGATACTTTACAGTGGCAAAACCTGGGATAACACATGGGAGCCTTCCAGGAATTCCCGACACTTTACTCCCAAGTCTCCTCATGCCAACCAGTTTGCAATATGACAGTCTAGTCACCATAAACACCTGGACTCGCCAAGCACACTTTGGTTCTCAGTGTTTTGTAAAAAATGTTTTTACTATTCTTCAGTAAGTACTTGAATATGTTTTTGAATAGTGTCACAGCTTTTAGGCACTTTTGATGTTTAAGTTTAGAAAGTTGTCATTATAAACATAATTTGCATTTGTCATGAACTTGACTTGTTGTTGTGAAAGCAGTTTGTTAAAATGGCATTTCCAAAGGCATCATTTGAAAAGATTTTTTGCAGTGCAGTTTTACTTGAGCTTGACACACCAGATGTGAAATGAATAAATACCAACAAATAAATATAATAATAAAAGTTATAATAATACAAAATATACATTTTCTTCAATTATAATTGTTTTAACCATTTATATATGTATGGTAATAAAATATTGCAATAAAAACTGTTATAAATTATAGTTTTTTGGTGTTTGCATGTTTGTGTGATTTATTTTTTGTGGTATTATAAATGCATTATAAATATATTTCATTAAAAATGTGTTGTGTTCATTTGCATACTTCTATTTTACTATTTAATGGGCACTAAGTTTGTCATGAAGTTTGACAAATCCTCACCTTAGAATTATAAGGTTCTATCTGCATTCTTAATGAACGGTATGTGTGTAACATTTGATTTTTTTTAATAAAAAGTCTTAAAATGTAAACAACTTATAAAAAAAAACATCCCATAATGTAAATAAGTTGTCATTAATAAGAATATGTCAAAAACTCAATTTTGACAAAAATGTCAGATAGAACCTTATAATTCTAAGGTGACAATATATTTATATTTGTTTACCTACAGGATGCAGTGTTCATTTACAGGAAATGCTGAACTATATAGGTTTTCAAACATGACATTTTATTATTCATTTCAAATGTAGTATACAGCCTATGATCTGGTTTCACTGTGATCATTTTGCACATCAGGTTACCCCCACAAAGGAATTTGTCACTGTAAATATACATTTGTATTTTTAATAAGATATAATAATTAACATGTAATATTAATATGAATATTTAAGTTATAAGGCTACTATAATCTACCTTCAGCCGGAAGATTACCAAATAGAGACAAGTGTGACGTAGATTGCGACGTTGTGGTTGGACGAACTTTAAGGCCAAATTAAAAGATGCTTCATGTTGCTAACTATGTTTTGCTAACTTTGCCACATTCCTAACAGTGTCATTTATCAATAGGATATCGCCATGTTTCAAATATTTACTGATTAACCAAGAACGTAACGCTAAACTTAACCCTAACTACACCATTTAATGAACTACAATTTAAAGCGCCATGTTTTTCCCGTACCATCTATATAGTGACAAAGGCTTGTGGGTAATGTAGTTTAAAACCTTTTTGTAATAAAAACTATCTAAATAATGTCATTGTTCCTATATTTATGACATATATGAAAGCCAGGCATACATTTGTTATTTTACAATGAGTATTCTTTTAAACAGCTTTTATTGACTTTCAGTATATATCAGAAAACCATGTCCAACATTATTTATTGAATATAACATAGGTAATAGTCTTGCGGATTTTCTCTTATATATTCTAATTTGACTTCGAGTTAGAGCCGTTTGCAATGTGAACACTTTTTCCTTTTCTATGTGTGGCGAAGTGGTAAGTTGGGAGAAAATTAATACTGAATTGAAGCTGACTACGCCACCCTGAACACAGGGAATTTAACACAGGTTCTTGGTGTAAGGAACAGGCATGAGACGTGAATACCAAAAATACAAAACTTTATTTTCCTTAATTATCAAATATAAAAATCTCTTTAAAATTTGTCACCAGCAGTAGTTGCACAATCACATCAACACAGACAAGGACAATGAGTTAGAGGCTTACCAATGGCAGGTAAACTAGTCACGTAGCACCAACTCCATAAAAATACAAATGAGCTTACCGCAAGTGCACCACACACACGCACACAAGCATACGTGAGCACACAACACACACACACTGCACTCAGTGTCGTATCCCACCACCGCACGAGGGACAACTAGTGGCCTGCCTGGAAGCCTCGACTCCTATAATACAATAGAAACAAAATTAACAATGGTCCACATACACAGTTTTCACACACACACACAAAAAAAAAAAAAAAAAAAAAAAAAAAAAAAAAAAAAAAAAAAAAAAAAAAATCAAAAATACAACAATTCTCAACCAATTAAAGTTCACAAAAATATCTCCATGGAGAAAAATAATACCTCAATAATAATAATAATAATAATAATAATAATAATAATAATACCAATTTGAATTATGAAAGGAAAAAAGGATTAAACTTCCTACAGTAAGCACAATTAAAGAAACAAAACAATGAATTAAGCACAAAAGACAAACAAGCACGATCAACACAGACAAAACACACACAAATGTATCAGCTGCTACACAGCTACTCCCGTGTCGATACTCAATTTGACTGAATCCGAGTGTAAAGTTCAAGGTAAATGACGTCAGTGATTCACAGCGCAATAGTTGGAATCTTCACAAAGTTCACACATTCATCCGACATCAATAAAAGGAAAGCAAGCAGCAAAATAAATCAAACAGACTTCAAAAGCAGCAGTATCACAATTGTTGCTCCACCGGGCGCTTCAACAGTTCGCCCACCCTCAGTTATCCTTCCTAAAAGGATAACAAGATATTAAAAATTGATAGCCGATCGGCGCACAGTTATTTAAAATCGTACATACCTTTAGCTTGCGAACCACTTTGTAAACATGCAGTCACGGCGCCTTAAAGGTTTAATAAGCCCAGGTATAAAGAACGATCCTGCTGGGGTGACAGTGACAACCACCAGCCACAGCCAATCTTATGCCCAGGCGCTATAAAACCAAATACAGCTAGTCAAGTACAGCTACATAACCCTGATGCTAAAGAGAAAAGCAAAACAATGTCTACCTGCGGGAACGGAAGGGGCAGAGGCGGAACCAGCAGGACTCCGGTAGTGACGCACAAGCGGTGCTTCAACACACACACACACACACCACACACACACACACACACACACACACACACACACACACACACACACACACACACACACACACACACACACACACACACACACACACACACACACACACACACACACACACACACACACACACACCACACACACACACACACCACACACACACACCACACACACACACACACACACCACACACACACACCCGAATCCTCCCTTATATACACACCCAAGAGTTATATGATTGGATAATATAAATCACTCGCGATGACACCACGTGACCCCACTACATATGGGGCTCTACACATCCCCTGGAAGTAGAAGGGCAGTAAAACCTATACAGTAGATGTACTGTATCATCTTCAACATGGACAAAAATTGTATTGTCACATGTACAGTTGTGTTAAAAAAAAAAATCAACTCAATTCAATTCATCTTTATTTGTATAGCACTTATACAATGTAGATTGTGTCAAAGCAGCTTCACATGGAATATTATAGTGAATTGAAACAGTGTCAGTTCAGTTTTCAGAGATTAAGTTCAGTTCAGTTTAGCTCAGTTCAGTGTGGGTTAATAATCACTACCGAGAGTCCAAACACTGAATAGCAATCCATCGATGCGCAGCTCTACAGATCCCGAACCATGCTGTAATAAGCTGTACAACATTAGTATCCTTTTAAATCACTAGTTATTAGCAATATGATATATGTTCCTCGCAAATTATATGAGTAATTGGTTAATTCATTGAATAGTAAGTGTTCAGAATAATATGTGTGGATTTTCTGACACTGGATTAATTCTGGAAAAGAAGTTGCTTCATTAATCGTCGTGTGATGTTTAATTGTTTACACTTTATTTTAAATATGGATAAAAGCTATTTTTAAATATGTAAATGTGTTTATAAATGTAACCTTTTTAAAGGCATTGAATTTGTTTTGAAAACAACTCTTTATTTGAACAATTTTACTTTCAAAATCTTGTGTAACTACACAAAAGGCACATGTTTGTAACTATTGGTACCTCAAAAATATATAAAATTTTAGAAGGAACACTTTTGTACTTTTTCGATACTTTTATGTACCCTTGAGGCATTAATATGGACCTTTTAGGTACAAATTTGTACCTTTTGAAAAGGTACCACCCCAGTGACAATGGATGAACTTGTATTTAATCTAGGAAATAATGATTCCACATAATTTCTTTATCCTGCATGTGTCCCTATAATAATCTTTAAACAGTTTTCAGTTATTACACAGCATACTACACTATGATACTGACAAACGTGGCCTTTGTTGTCTTTCTTCAGCCAAGGACTAAAGTCTGAAATAAAAATTTCTCCTTTATCATACCATATTTCTTCAAATTAGTATTACGCCATGCAACTTATTGTGTCTTGTGGTTAAACTCAATCTGGATAATTTTGTAGACTCTGCATTTAATTATTGTTTTAATCATGGGTTAATTTGCTAATTATTTTCTTTATTAATCAAATTATTTGTAAGAATTGCTGCATTGTAAGAATCATGAAAATAGTAAGAAATGAGGTTACAATGACGAAAAGATATCTTTACAAATTCTGTGAATAGTTCAAACCTCCAAATGATTAAAAATGCATAGCCATTAAACAACAAAATAAAAATGCAAGCCTTCACATTATCTAAACTAGAAGTAAAATAATTTTGTGCTGTACTTATATGCAATTATAAGCTACTGAGATGTTTTATGTATACAAAAAAATTATATTTTATTTTATTTTTAGTTTGTTTTGAAAATGTTTTATTTGGCATTATTTTATTTTCTTGCATTTAATAGAATATTATACAAATAGTTTTTTTATTTTATTGTTATTAATATTATTTTATTTTTCAACAGAACAACAGTGGTACTGGTTTCTTGTAACAAGTACAGCAGTTTTTGTTAGACATTCTAACAAATGCATACACATGTTTCAAAGCAAAGACAAAAATAAAAGAATATTATAAAACAAATTTAGAAAGACATATAGTCACTGAGTACCCTCAAGAAAAATCCAGAAGGAGGACCAAATGTGCCAAAACAGCCACATATTGACTGGATGTATCTGAGCAGTTGACCATAATAATAATAATAATAATAATAATAATAATAATAATAATAATAATAATAATAATAATAATAATAATAATAATAATAATATAAATTGTTTTGGCCAAGTATATGCAAAAATTCAATACACATTCTTTATCATAAAATTAATATTTTAAAAGCTTTTAATGTCAGTTAATGCATTTATTTTACTTTCATATAGAGTACTTCAAATCTATACATGTAAGCAGTTACAATAATGCTCTTAATTTACACCACTAACTGATTTTAGAGGAATGCATACATACTGTACATATCTATGTATTTGGAAAAAAAGAGACAACAATTGGGTTATGATGAAAATCAAATTTTATTACATGCTTTAGATTCAGGGTTAAGGTCATCGTCTTCTTTCTTTACAGTAAAAGAAAATCCGTAGTCAATGCCATACTCATCAGCTGGAGCTTTATTTTAAAAAAATGTATGTTCTCTGCTCCAGCCAAAACTTGCAGATACCTTGCAGGTCTCTAGCACCTTCGTATTGTTGTTTTTTCTCAGTTATTTTGTTGCTTTCCGAGAATGATGATCCACAGACCTTTCAACCCCTCTTCGTTTAGGCCACATGAAACACAACAACATTAAAATTGATTAACATCCTTTGGACTGGATAACCTTATGCTTATGTTAGTGCCAAATAATATAAATACATACTTTTCAGTGGCAAACAAGCAGGACAGTTCTCTGAAGGAACCAGGATGAGTTGAAAGGTATTTATAGTGGTTGGCCATCTCTGCCACAAGAATCCTCTGCTTCTCCTGAAGAATCCTTACTAGCATGATTAGATTAGATTAGATTAGATTCAACTTTATTGTCATTACACATGTACAAGTACAAGGAAACGAATTGCAGTTTAGGTCTAACCAGGAGTGCAATAGCAGCAAGTGCAGGATACAGGTATAAGTTATAAAGTGCAGTTATAGAAAAACTATGGTGATATTTACAGATGGATGTACTATGAACATTATATACAGGTTGTATTAGCTATGAACAGAGATTTACAATAGATGGATTTATGTACAGGTTGCTGTTAATAATTAGAAGTGTGCAGATAGATAAACAATTACAAATGTATATGTACAGTTGGTATGTACATAATTACAAATGTGCAGTGGGTATGTACAGTTCAAATAAATGAATCAGTGCAATGCATATGTGCAATTTTTAAATAGTGCAATAATTATGAGGAGTATAAGTTCTGAGGAGAGTGGGGGTGTATTTATATGGAGCTAGTTTAATATCAAAAGTCTTTCACGCAAAAGACACGATGTACCCATGCGTAGCCTAATTCACGTGCATAAAACCAAATTCACGTGCGTAAAATATTTATATATATTCACAAAAACAATTTACGTGCACAAAATAAAAATACATATTCATAAAATATGTTTCACAAATGCAAAACACCATTTGCAAATGTATAAGAGTGTACAAAAAGTTTTGAATGTTTAAATCTTGCGAGTTCATCCTGAATGAGAATGTGCAAATCCTCTTTCACGTACGACTCCCCCTGGATACATGTGTGTGTGTATTTTTGAGACTGTCCTGGCAGAGGCAGGCAACTCATAACCTTTCAGCCAATCAGATGAGAGCTGTATTCAATATTACATACTCTGCGCTCCTTTTGCGCAGTCAGTTCCTCTCCAGCACCGCGGACGGAGAAAGATATGCACAGGATTCAAGCATTACATTCCCTGACTTTCACTGACTAACTTACTTTACATTGTATCTAATGAACGTAAACAGGATGTTGTTGTGCTTTAGTTATATATATACACCCTATCATTCAGTAATAAATATATAAATATAAGCATTTTAAATATTTTATGTGTTTTTTGTTTTTTATTAAGCCAGAAACTAAAAAATTGACAATGAAAATATGACAACATAAATTAAGTGTTTATTTGCTTATCATGGGCTGTAGTAAACTTATCTGCTTTTCTCAGAAGGTGAAAATCGAGCATAAATCGGGCTAAAACTGTAGTCTCAGCTGTAGACTTTATTTGACTGGATGACTGAGGCAGCGACTCTGAAGACAAAACGAAAGTGCTGTCCAGCTGAATATTCTGATTTGCTGGTGGTCAAGGACATTATAGCCTAAGTAATAAATTAAATGAGTAGGTTATTGTGAAAGCGGTTTGATATGTTATTCTGGTTTATCTATTTTCAACATTAAATGCAATGTTTTATTTTGGTAGTGTCGTGTGTTCTATTAGTTTTAGTTTTGCTTTAGCCTACGTGGATGTGTGGGAGGAATGAGCCACGACAGATGATCATCTTTTCCGTATAACTTTTACTTCACGTCTTAAACAACGCAGATACATAGTTCACTCACACAGTACAAGTGGCATAAACACACAGCTTACACATCACTTGTTCCTCGGCACAGAACGGTGCGATGAGCATGCGAGCAACCTCTATATTAAACTGAACTGAAGTAGTGCATTCTCTCTGATTGACATAACTAAGCAGCCGATGGAAATGAGAACAGAAAAAAACACAGTGAATAGTCTTGAAGGGACCATGCTCTCTTTACTACAGTGTTGTAGCCTAATCTTGTTTAGGTGATGATTTAGACATGTTAATCTTATTTGCAGTGTTGGGAAAGTAATACAATACAATTTAAAGTCACTTAAGAAAAGGAGCTAAATGTGTTACTTTTTAAGGTATGTAAAAATAGTAATGTGAAAATGGTCTATTGTTTTTTTTTTGTTGTTGTTGTTTTTTTTTTTGCATTAAAAAAAAGAGTAAGGTTTATTAGCTTATTTGCAGTTATTCATAAGCATTTACACTTTAATTTTATAAATGGGCTTAATTCAATATACTTGTACTAATTTTTATATAGGCTAATGAAATGTAAAAATTTTAGTTGCATTAGGAATGCAGATTTTCCGCAGATTTCCGCAGATTTTTTAGCCCATCATTAATTCTGTTTATTTACTTAGTTAACTATTCACAGTTAATCTAATTGGATTTGCATTTTAAACATTAAATAAAAGTTATAAAGATATTATTTTTTATTTAACATATTAAGGTTTTAGTTATGATACTCCCAAAATAATTTCGCAGAAATTCGCAGATTTTTACCAAAATTCTCCCAGAAATAGCAATAAACGTCCGCAGATTCCGTCTGGCCCTATGGTCTGGCCCTACTCATCAGTCCTCATTACTGATCTGAATGCGCCACCTACTGGAATGATTTAGCATTTTTATTCTGCAAAGTCTTTTCTGCATAAGAGATGCATAATATCACAAATTAAATTGACCGAGCTGGGAATAATCGCATCAGTTTTAACACACACACACACACACACATACATATATATATATATATATATATATATATATATATATATATATATATATATATATATATATATATATATATATATATATATATATATATATATATATATATATATATACCCAGCAAACACATAACTATCCCCTAACGTTCTCATGTGGTTCCCGTTTGGTTATTTTGTTGGGAACCAAATAAGAACGTTCTGGGAACGTTCTCTGTAGGTTATTTATTTGGTAACCAAAATATAACCTTCCCAGAATGTTCTGTGCAGGTTATTTTTGATGGTCATTTTATTACCTACAGAGAACCTTCCCAGAACGTTCCCTCTAGGTTTTATTTAGATTTTTTTTCATAACCCTGAGAGAACCTTCCCAGAACGTTCCCTGTAGGTTAATTTTAAGATTTATTTTATAACCAAAAGAAAACTTTCTTAAAACGTTCCCTGTAGGTTATTTGTTGGTTTTATTTTAGTAACATAGAGATAACCTTCTCAGAACGTTCCCTGTAGGTTATTTGTTGGTTTTATTTTAGTAACATAGAGATAACCTTCTCAGAACGTTCCCTGTAGGTTATTTTCATGTTTTATTTTATAACCAAAAGAGAACTTTCTTAAAACGTTCCCTGTAGGTTATTTTCATGTTTTATTTTATAACCAAAAGAGAACTTTCTTAAAACGTTCCCTGTAGGTTATTTGTTGGTTTTATTTTGGTAACATAGAGATAACCTTCTCAGAACGTTCCCTGTAGGTTATTTTCATGTTTTATTTTACAACCAAAAAAGAACCTTCCCATAATGTTCCCTGAAGGTTATTTTCATATTTTATTTAATAACCAAAATAGAACCTTCCCAGAACGTTCCATATAGTTTTTTGTATGTTATTTTCATAACCTAGAGAGAACCTTCCCAGATAGTTTTCTGTTGTTATAGTAACACACACGTGTGTTTTAAAAAATATATTATTTATTTATTTATTGTTTCTGGACATTGGATCTGTAATATAATTTGATGATTTATTTTTTTATTTAAAAATGTATAGTATTGTAATTTAGATATAATATTTATATGCGTCGTCGACTGTATCACGTGATTAATTCAAACCAATGACGGGCGGCTGGAACTCTGCACGCAAGACCTGTCACTCAGACGCCGACTCAGCTTCTTGACGTCATCAGCCAGCTGCGCTAATCAGGTAGGTTTATCAATAGGGTATATGTCGAACGTCACGTGACCAAACCGGATCCCTGGGTAGAACACTTCCGCTCATCGCTATTTCATATGCGCCAGCGGTTTGTTATTGAAAGTAATAAGTAGTAAGTCGTGTTTTATACGTTATATAATAGGATATATGCGCAACTTTCGCGTTCCAATCAACCTGGGCAGAACACTTCCAGTTTTTCCCTCTCCGCTAATTTGGAGTTGTTTTATACAAGAAGCCTCCAGGAACTACCAAAGTTAAGCATCACAGATGTCCACCGAATACGATCATTATCATCTAAATGTCCGGCCACCAACTTGGCCAAAGGATTTAAATTGTATGCTTTTTCATACATAATGAAATATGAAGGTAATTAAGCTAGCGGAATGGAAATGCTGCACAATGTCACTAACTAGCTAACGCTATAAAGTTATCTGGTCTGCCGTATGGATCTACATATTCATATTAACACTTTGTGAATTTTTGCACCAGTATCAAATAAAGACAGGTTGACTGGTGATGTAAACATTGGGGCAGCCTGTCACAGGTCTATGAAGAAGTCTGAGAAACCATAAATATATATATATATATATATATATATATATATATATATATATATATATATATATATATACATACACATAAATAAAAATAAGTATATATATATATATATATATATATATATATATATATATATATATATATATATATATTTATATATATTCATATTTATTTTTATATATATACATATTTATTTATATATATATATTTATATATATATATATATGTTTATATATATATACATATTTATATATATATATATATTTATATATACATATTTATTTATATATATACATATTTATATATATATATATATATATATATATATATATATATATATATATATATACATATATATATATATATATATATATATATATATATACATATATATATATATATACATATATATATATATATATATATACATATATACATATATATATATATACATATATATATATATACATACATATATATATATATATACATATATATATATATATATATATATACATATATATATATATATATATACATATATATATATATATATATATATATATATATATATATATATATATATATATATATATATATATATATATATATATATTTATTTATTTATGGTTTCTCAGACTTCTTCATAGACCTGTGACAGGCTGCTCCAATGTTGACATCACCAGTCAACCTGTCTTTATTTGATACTGGTGCAAAAATTCACAAAGTGTTAATATGAATATGTAGATCCATACGGCAGACCAGATAACTTTATAGCGTTAGCTAGTTAGTGACATTGTGCAGCATTTCCATTCCGCTAGCTTAATTACCTTCATATTTCATTATGTATGAAAAAGCATACAATTTAAATCCTTTGGCCAAGTTGGTGGCCGGACATTTAGATGATAATGATCGTATTCGGTGGACATCTGTGATGCTTAACTTTGGTAGTTCCTGGAGGCTTCTTGTATAAAACAACTCCAAATTAGCGGAGAGGGAAAAACTGGAAGTGTTCTGCCCAGGTTGATTGGAACGCGAAAGTTGCGCATATATCCTATTATATAACGTATAAAACACGACTTACTACTTATTACTTTCAATAACAAACCGCTGGCGCATATGAAATAGCGATGAGCGGAAGTGTTCTACCCAGGGATCCGGTTTGGTCACGTGACGTTCGACATATACCCTATTGTCTTTTGTTTTCGGTATTTTGAGGACTTTTGAGGTCAAAATACTTGTGAATTTGTTCATAAACCGAAATTCTTATACCGAATGTAAAGGTTAATGAGACCATTAATCAGATTATACGGTACTTGCTATTTAAATGCAAACGGTTAATTTATAACGGTCAACTCGTTACGTTAGCCACTTCAGAGTCCGTTGTCTGAGGCTATATTATCTTCTAAAAACACACAAATCTATTAACTTAAATCATTTTATAGTCATAATGGTGTTAGTTTGATTTATTGTTGAACTGCTGTTCAACCAAACCTTCGAGGTGTCTATATGAGCTGGTATATTGTAGAATGGCAACATGAGTACAGTAACGTTATCTTTATCAATGAATGCAATGACATTTAACCAACTTCGCACAGATATAATTTTATAGTGTACTTTTTACAAAGGCTAACGGTAAACAGTTAATTTTAGGATGTAATTAACGTCATCTCTTTTTGTAGGCAAAGTCTAGAGCAAGTATAACAAGCTTTTGTTACAAGCTGGGAGAAGAGAGGCTCATTGGCTTTGTATATATATATATAGGTTTTACACACACACACACACGAATGTGGTTTATAAGAAACTTTCATAGACATAATGATTTATAATATACAAATTATATATTCTATCCTCTAAACCCAACCAAGTTATGTCATAATCTGGAAGAAGGTTTAGAAGCATCAAATGCTCTTCTAACAGATATAAATTTACCTTTGTTCCTGAGGCAATAAGGCTTTACAACCTTACATTCTAGCAAGTTTTAAATTAAATTTTTAATATATGGGTCTTTCCTATGTTTTTTAGCACTATTTATGAAGTTATTATGAAGCATGTTGGATTTGTGATTTGTGTTTTCTAATATTGTTTGTAAGCGATTTGTCTCTTTATGTGTTTGATGTATCATGAAGTGCTTGTACCCTAATCCAATTGCCCCTGGTGGGATTAATAAAGTTCTTAAACTTAATTGTATTCAAGTTTATTTAAATAATGAAAATTAATGTTAAAATCTTGTTTTTTAATTGAATTGAAAAGTCTCTCTAAATGCATTACTCCTCTTATCATCTTATGCATTTTTAGATATCATTACACATTCTTAAATTTTTAGGGATATACCACAAATAATATCTTTTTCTCTTTTCAGTACTGATCTCCATCCAGCCCCAGTTGAGCAGAGCTGAATCAACTGATCAAGATCTCCAGTATTACAACAATCTGCCAGGTACAATCCTGCAACAGAGTAGCATGAGCTTTCAAGTTTAAGAAACCCTTCGATATTGATTAGCCAGTAATCACTGTTGGATTATTAAAACTTTTTTAAAACAGTGTTTTTATTTTTATTTTTTTTCATTTCCACAGCTCTTGGTTAGCAGGTTGAAGCACATTTCTGAATTATTCATTGCCAATCTTAGTCAATCATAATCATTTGTTTTGGATCAATTTTTCATTTTCACACTCACCGTAGAGCACCAGGGTCAGATTGACCTCCTCCAGACCCAAACATATGGGTTATGTACAATATTTAAATCATAATCACAAATTTTTCTCTTTTTTTCCACCTTTTGCTTAACCGCAGATAAACAAAGGTCCATCCGGACACAGGTTGCTGCATTTTTTTGATGTACATGCAGGTACTTTTTTCACTGATGTTCATAAACATATTTAATATAAGAATAACTGACATTTAAATCTAATTAAAGGATTAGTTCATTAAAAAAGTAATTAAGCTATTAATTACTCATTTTTGTTTAATTCCAAATCTACTTTGTTTATCTTTAGAACACAAATTATGATATTTTAATTAAATCTGAGAGCTCTCTCATCTTCTATAGACTGCAAGGTTCCAGACTCCTCAAAATCCAGAACAGGAACCCAAACAAATCCTCAGACCACATGCTTTCAGTGGTTCAATCAAAATATTATGAAGCTATGAGAATACGTTTATGCACACATAAAACAAGAATAATAACTTTATTGAACAGTTTCTTCTCCTCTGTGCCAGTATAGGTGGCAGTATGGCACTGGTCATACGAAGTAACACTTCAGCAGCTTGACACACAATAAAAAGCACAGCACTCTCTTGAACATGTCTTATATTGACACGGAAGAAAAGAAACTGTTGAACAAAGTTGTTATATTTGTTTTACGAGCGTGGAAAAATAATTCCTTGATAATATTCATTTAAAACCCTGAAGGTACATGGTCTGTTTTGAGAAAGTTTTTTGTTGCCTTTTCTGGACTTGTGTCTGAATCCTTGCTGTCTATGGTTGTGGGACTCTCCGATTTAATTAGAAAAATATCACAATTTGTTCAGAAAATAACAAAGGTCTCGGGGTTTGGGACAACATGAGAGTAATTTATCTAAATATACAAATAATTTTTTTGGTGAACTAACCCATTAATAATGCTACAATTCAAAGTCATTAATAATTTGTTAAATGGTTTGTTAGTGCAAAATATAAATATGTATTTTCATAATTTATATTGGATTTGTTACATTTTTGTGTGTGAGTGAATATAAGTATCGTGTGTGTGTGTGTGTGTGTGTGTGTGTGTGTGTGTGTGTGTGTGTGTGTGTGTGTGTGTGTGTGTGCGTGCGCGCGCAGGTGAACTACCTGGTGAAGCAACCCTTGAAGCTTGAACATGAAGACAGTTGCATCAGAATGACATCTTTGGTGCCTACAGTTTAAAACAGAAACTAACAAGAAATCTGAGCTGATCTTTAGACACGTTCTCTCATTACTATCGACCCCTTTGTATGTTTTTTTTTATTATTGCCTGTAATATACAATTAGTTTACTAAATCCTTTGAACAATGCAGAAGGTGAAAGGCAGGTGAGACACTAAAATGTGACCTAGGAAGCTATTTTAGTGGTTTCAAAGTTAGGCCCACATCATTTTAAACATGGTAAACAAATAATGCAGATAAATGTCCAATATTAGATTTTAGTTTTAAAAGGTTTCTCTCCCTCTTTTATTATATTAAAGTTTATATAATGAATTGCATTTAAAACATTTGTTAATCAGTTTTGCTGTTTAAAATATTTTGTTTATATGTATTTTTTTCTGCAAATGCAAATTATTTGAATAATGTAACAGTCATGGAATATACTATTAGTGTGATTCACTACATTTGAAACATTTGTTAATCAGTTTTGCTGTTTAACAAATTTTGTTTGTGTATTTTTTTTTCTGCAAATGCAAATTATTTAAATAATTTACCAGTCATGGAATATATTATTAGTGTGATTCACTACATTTGAAACATTGGCAAATTGATTGTGTACTTTGTCGTTTAAAATGTCTTATTTACAAGTATATTGTTCTGCAAATGCATATTTTTAAAAGTAATTTACTAGTTATGGATGATATTTATATGAATATTATTTATCACACCTGAAAAATGCATATATTGTTGTTTAAAATGTCTTATTTTTATAAATGTTGTCCAAATGCTAATTATTTTAAGAATTTACCAGTTATGAATCATATTTATTACACTTAATATATGAATATCAATTATGTTCTATTCTTAGAATAATATATATTATATTTAAATAATTATATTCAACGAATAACAATTGCAAATCAATATAGTATTTTTGTTGTTTAATTTTTGTTTTGTGTATGTGTGTGTATATATATATATATATATATATATATATATATATATATATATATATATATATATATATATATATATATTCTAAGAATTAGCTTTATATTGTGTGTAATTTATTACGCTGTAAATGTTTGCAATTCAGTTTTGTTGTTTAAAATGTCTATTTTTAAAATGTACCAGTTGGTTCATACTATCTGTGTTTTCTGAACAATAAACAATGAAAAAAGTTAATTCTTTGGTCTGATTATTTGTGTGTAAGCATGTTAATGCAGACATTTGAAGACTGTTTAGGGAACCTTCTGGGAACGTTGCGCTAACGTCCCGGGAACGTTCCGCAAACCGGCAGGGGACGTCCCGGGAACGTTCTGGGAACCTGCAGGGAACATCCCAAGAACATTCTGCAAACCGGCAGGGGACGTCACGGGAACGTTCCGCGAACCTGCAGGGAACCTCCTGGGAACATTCTGCAAACCGGCAGGGGACGTCAGGGGAACGTTCCGCGAACCTGCAGGGAACGTCCTACTGACGTCAAGAAAACTTTCCTGGCTAACCAACATGGAACGTTAGGGTGTTTGTTGTGGGGACGTTCCCAGAACGTTCTGAAAACCTTCAGGGAACGTTCCGAGAACGTCCTGGGAACGTTTTGTGTTTGCTGGGAAGCCGGTATCGATTTAACCACAAGCAAGATCATATCGTTATAAATATTACATTAACGATACTTATCGAAATATTTATACATTTACATAGTGTTTGAGATTGTGTGGTCTGTAAAAGCTGTCTGATCTTTACAGAAGCTGTAAACTGACACGCGCGCAGTGGCCGCAGTGATGTTTAAACTCAGGCGCTTTTATTTAGCCTGTAGTCTTTAGATTTTTTTTTACATAATGTTCCATTTCTTAAAATTTATTTCATTTTTTTTATTTATAGTTTATATATAAAATGAGTGATAACTTGTTTGAGTGCTTAGCTGTGATCATTATGCAAGGATCATATTTCATATTCGGTTTATTCTTCAGTAGCCTAAGCTATAGATTCGTTAATAATGTATTTTATAAACAGATTGTTTAAAAGGACTAAGCTATTAACATATAATACATTAGGCTAATTAATACATTAAGACACTGAAGTCAGGTAGGGCAACAAATCACATCCATAGTGAATTACTGTTCAGCGGTATCGGTGCGTGGTATCGGCCTTTCATGTCCTATACGAGTACGAGTATTTTAACCAAGTATCGACCCGATACCCGATACTGGTATCGGTATCGGTGCATCCCTAGTTCCCCCCTTGTTCCCTGTACCTAAAGGGTAAATACAGCATTTGAGGGTTGTAAATTAAAGTGAAGCATTGTTCCCTCCTTGTTCCCCTCTTGTTCCCTGTAGTTACACAGTACATACAGCATTTGAGGGTTGTAAATTAAAGTGAAGCATTGTTCCCTCCTTGTTCCCCCCTTGTTCCCTGTAGTTACACAGTACATACAGCATTTGAGGGTTGTAAATTAAAGTGAAGCATTGTTCCCTCCTTGTTCCCCTCTTGTTCCCTGTAGTTACACAGTACATACAGCATTTGAGGGTTGTAAATTAAAGTGAAGCATTGTTCCCTCCTTGTTCCCCCCTTGTTCCCTGTAGTTACACAGTACATACAGCATTTGCGGGTTGTAAATTAAAGTGAAGCATTGTTCCCTCCTTGTTCCCCCCTTGTTCCCTGTAGTTACACAGTACATACAGCATTTGAGGGTTGTAAATTAAAGTGAAGCATTGTTCCTTCCTTGTTCCCCCCTTGTTCCCTGTAGTTACACAGTACATACAGCATTTGAGGGTTGTAAATTAAAGTGAAGCATTGTTCCCTCCTTGTTCCCTGTACTTAAAGGGTAAATACAGCATTTGTTCCCTGTAGTTTACAGGGTAAAATCTTGAAGGTAGTGAAACAAATATACAAACACAATATATTTCTTTACTTTGTAACCTTTATTTAATAAATAGTCATTTTTAAACACTTCATCTTAATCAAACATTGTCTTGTCTGTCATTGGCTATACTCATTCATTCATTTTCTTTTCAGCTTAGTCCCTTTATTAATCTGGGGTCACCACAGCGGAATGAACCGCCAACTTATCCAGCATATGTTTTACGCAGCGGATGCCCTTCCAGCTGCAACCCATCACTGGGAAACACACACACACTTACACTACAGACAATTTTAGCTTACCCAATGTCACTACATGTTATTCAATTCAATTCAATTCATCTTTATTTGTATAGCGCTTATACAATGTAGATTGTGTCAAAGCAGCTTCACATGGAAGATTATAGTGAATTGAAACAGTGTCAGTTCAGTTCAGTTTTCAGAGATTAAGTTCAGTTCAGTTTAGCTCAGTTCAGTGTGGGTTAATAATCACTACTGAGAGTCCAAACACTGAAGAGCAAATCCATCGATGCGCAGCTCTACAGATCCCGGACTTGTGGGGGAAACTGGAGCACCCGGAGGAAACCCACGCTAACATGGAGTTAGAACATGCAAACTCCAAAAACACAGAAATGCCAACTGACCCAGCCGAGGCTTGAACCAGAGACCTTCTTGCTGTGAGGCGATTGTGCTACCTACTGCGTCACCGTGCTGCCCTGCCTATACTCAAATAACAAAATAACACAATATTTTCTTCCTCCTTTCTGGCATCTCTTGCTTGGCTTCTTTTCTCTTCTCTTCTTCTTCTCAGCTTCCACTGAGGACTCTGATGGTGAGTGGCTGATGGAATCCCATGGGTCTTGCTGCTCTGCATTTTACATAAAAAAAATATATACAGACATAAAGGCTTTTAGTAAGCTATACGTCTTTCTTTTGCTGTTTAATATGTGTGTGTGTGTTGGTTGTCCAACAATTCCACACACTAAACATTTACAGATACCATATGGACACTATACAATACTATCAAGCAAAACTACTATCATCAGATCATATGGGAGATTGTGATAATTTATAGTGATAATAATTAAAGCGCAGAGGAGAAAAGTTTAAATATACGTGCAGGCATTATAGACTTTGAAGTAAAGATTGTTTGCAGTTCAGTATATATTTAAATTCTGTGTTACTTGGTAGATAGTAAGTAAATTTAACGTTTGGGTGAACTACCCCTAAGGTTAGTTTTTGATTAAGTGCATGTCTTAGCCCATCATTAGTCCTTAATAAAGTAATAGATTACATAATATGGTTGATGATGTACTGTTATGGACCCTTTTCACATTTCCGAGTTTCTCAGCAGCGAGCGCAGTGAATGGGAAAGTACAACACATTTTTTTACAATCGTTGCTCGAATAAAATAAAAACTTCACGATGGTATTATCTCGACATTTACAAAAAAAAAAAAAAAAAAAAAAAATTGTATGTAACTGATGACGGCAGCAAGAAGAGAGAATAACATCTAATACTGTCCTGCCCATTGACACTGTTTAAACACCTCGCATATGTAATTTTATGCAAACATTATCTAATACATACGTAAATACAAATAAATGTTATTTATAAAAAAACATATTAAAACTCAGGGATTTCAGATGCTGATGATTGTTAAACGCATCATAACAGTATGAAAAGGGATCAATGGTTAAAAAAAAATAGGAACACACATCAGATAGAAACAAAAACCTAAACAAACACTTCTATGAACATAATGTCATAAAAATACTTGTTTTATTTACCTCGCGCTGCCGTCCATGTACTGCCGTGAACAGGAAATTCTGGGAATGAAGTTGAATAGATTCAACAGACCGATCAGCGTGACATCAAAGTATCGCGAGAACAGCAGACATCTGCTTATGCATTTGAATCCTTCTCGCGGTATTTTATCACTTCAGGTACACGCCTACACATTCGTTGATTCAAACGAGTTGTGAATCAAGGAGCCTCTAAAGATCCGAATCAAACTGCAGTGCCACGAGGTTTTGCTCAGACTTTTGGGACGTTTGGAATTGCTCCGTTTCGTCACATGTGAGTAAATCGTTGTTAGTAAATGGAGGCCACTGTTACGATTAGAAATTGTGCATTAACCAGATTACATTTATTTTATTTTATTTGTTTTAGCTTAACGTTACGCTACGTACGTTAACGTTAGTTCATGCCCGAATCTAATCGGCCAGCAGCGAATATTTACCAATGTTTACTGTCGTTTACAGTTTTTTTGCACATCTTAGAGATGTTGCCAAAGTTTTTTTGGATTTAGTTTGTCTCCGGTTCTTTATGTCATTCCAGACAGACTGGATGATGATCAGATCTATGTGTGTGTGGAGCACTGGCTGTTGTCAGACTCAGTGTGCAGACAATAATCTCACTGTATACGTTAATTACAGCTAATGACAAAAATAATGTTTGGAAATGTAAATTTCCTTCAAATTACTAGTAAGACTTTTGCACAGTAGCCTACTGTATATTTAAACCTTTTTCCTCTGCACTTTAATTATTATCACTATAAATGATCACAATCTCCCATATGGTCTGATGATGTAGTTGTGTTTGATAGTAATGTATATCATTTCTGATGTTGTTTTGTTTGATAATAACGTATAGTGTCCATATGATATCTGTAAATGTTTAGTGTTGGACAACCAACACACATATTAAACAGCAAAAGAAAGACGTATAGCTTACTAAAAGCCTTTATGTCTGTATATATTTTTTATGTAAAATGCAGAGCAGCAAGACCCATGGGATTCCATCAGCCACTCAATATCAGAGTCCTCGGTGGAAGCTGAGAAGAAGAAGAGAAGAGAAAAGAAGCCAAGCAAGAGATGCCAGAAAAAGGAGGAAGAAATAATGTATTTTGTTGTTTAAGTATAGGCAGGGCAGCATGGTGGTAGGTAGAACAATCGCCTCACAGCAAGAAGGTCGCTGGTTTGAGCCTCGGCTGGGTCAGTTGGCATTTCTGTGTGGAGTTTGCATGTTCTCCCTGTGTTAGCGTGGGTTTCCTCTGGGTGTTCCGGTTTCCCCCACAAGTCCAAAAACATGTGGTGACATTGGGTAAGCTAAAATTGTCTGTAGTGTATGTGTGTGAATGAGTGTGTATGGATGTTTCCCAGTGATGGGTTGCTGCTGGAAGGGCATCCACTGCGTAAAACATATGCTGGATAAGTTGGCGGTTCATTCCGCTGTGGTGACCCCAGATTAATAAAGGGACTAAGCTGAAAAGAAAATGAATGAATGAGTATAGCCAATGACAGACAAGACAATGTTTGATTAAGATGAAGTGTTTTAAAATGACTATTTATTAAATAAAGGTTACAAAGTAAAGAAATATATTGTGTGTTTGTATATTTGTTTCACTACCTTCAAGATTTTACCCTGTAAACTACAGTGAACAAGAGGGGAACAAATACTGTATTTACCCTTTAAGTACAGGGAACAAGGAGGGAACAATGCTTCACTTTAATTTACAACCCGCAAATGCTGTATGTACTGTGTAACTACAGGGAACAAGGGGGGAACAAGGAGGGAACAATGCTTCACTTTAATTTACAACCCTCAAATGCTGTCTGTACTGTGTAACTACAGGGAACAAGGGGGGAACAAGGAGGGAACAATGCTTCACTTTAATTTACAACCCTCAAATGCTGTATGTACTGTGTAACTACAGGGAACAAGGAGGGAACAATGCTTCACTTTAATTTACAACCCTCAAATGCTGTATTTACCCTTTAGGTACAGGGAACAAGGGGGGAACAAATACTGTATTTACCCTTTAACTACAGTGAACAAGGATGGAAGAAGCTAAAGTTCATTAAAGTTATTTATTGATAGTGGTGTTGAGACATTGCTGGCTGTGGTGAGATCGACGAGTGAACATTCATAAGGTAAGTTGTGTATGGAAACATGTTTTTATATTGAATTGCAGATTTAAAATACAGTATGGGTTTCATAATTTCACAGGTTGTAAACCTTTTATTCATTAAACACCCCATATAAAACCCTGAATAAGGGTACTATTATTAATGTACTCATGCAGGTGCATGTACATTTGCAGGTTGCATTAGGTTGTCACCACCCTTGCATCATTCTTTACATGTATACAATAAAGAAAAGTACATGGTAAATTCAATATACTTAAGACGTTCTTTGCGTGTTGAATATCATATTGTTACCCCCTTATTACCCAAACATTATAGTTTGTTCCTTTGCAATTTATAGAAAAGTACACCGTAAATTCAATATACTTAGCGGTACTTTTCGTGTTGAATATCTGGTTGTTACCCCCTTATTACCAAAGCATATACAGTTTGTTTCCTTATACCTACACATACGTTCATTATACTTATACTATACGTACCGAAAAGTACACAATTATTTCACTGTACTTACGCGGTTCTTTACGTGTTAAATGTCTGGTTGTTACCCCCTTATTATCCAAGCATTACAGTTTGTTTCCTTATACCTACACATAGGTTCATTATACTTATACTATACGTACAGAAAAGTACACCGTTATTTCACTGTACTTACGCGGTACTTTGCGGGTTGTAAAAGAAAGCGTTACCCAATCTTTTTGTGAGCTTATACTGTAGTTTAATGTTTTTCATAAACAATAGTAATAGTAAAACTAATGTGTCTCTTTCCGTTAATACATTGGTAGTGGAAGAATAAATACATGTACATTTTATCTCATACAACCATATATGCCTAAACATTGTAGATATTTAATATACATGGAATGAAAAACTAACCCTTGACTGATTCCAGATCGGTCTTGGCCTTCCTTACACAATGTGTCTGTCTCTTTCTCCAACATACTCTTGATTCAGGTGTCTTTACTGGTGGTGCTTCCTGCAGATCACCAAGTTGTCATCAAGACTTGAGCTTATAATTGAGATCTTGATGATCAATTCGAGCATCAAGGTTCATAGGTTGCTCATGGAGTTCTGTATCACTCATGGTGATAGGCAGAAACTGACTGAAAGACACAAGGTCAAGGATTAATAAAACAAATACAAATATGTTAACAGAGATAGAGAGAGGGACAAGTGCAATTTAACAATATAGGCATGGGTTCTAAAAAAAAAAAAAAAAAAAAAAATAATAAATAAAACAAACAAATAAAACAAACATTATATATATATATATATATATATATATATATATATATATATATATATATATATATATATATATATATATATATATATATATATATATATATATATATGTGTGTGTGTATGTATGTATGTATGTGTGTGTATGTATACATACATGTATGTATGTATGTATGTATGTATGTATGTATGTATGTATGCATGCATGCATGCATGCATACATACATACATACATACATACATACATACATACATACATACATACATACATACATACATACATATATATACACACACACTCACACAGTTGAAGTCAGAATTATTAGCTCCCATTTATTTTTTTCTCCAATTTCTGTTTAACAGAGAAAAGATTTTTTCAGCACATTTCTAAACATAATAGTTTTAATAACTCATCTCTAATAACTGATTTATTTTGTTGATTTTGTTATTTTGTTTATTTTCTTGATGACAGTAAATAATATTTGACTAGATATTTTTAAGACAGTTCTATACAGCTTCAAGTGACATTTAAAGGCTTGACTAGGTTAATTAGGTTAACTAGGCAGGTTAGGGTAATTATGCAAGTTATTGTATAATGATGGTTTGTTCTGTAGACTATCAGAAAAATATCAAGCTTAAAGGAGCTAATAATTTTTATCTTAAATTTTTTATTTTTTTTTTTAAATTTAAAACTGCTTTTATTCTAGCCAAATAAAACAAATAAGACTTTCTTCAGAAGAAAAAAAATATTATCAGATATTCTGTTAAAATTTCCTTGCTCTGTTAAACATCATTTGGGAAATATTATAAAAAAGAAAAAAAATTAAAGGGGGGCTAATAATTCTGACTTCAACTGTATGTATGTATGTATATATATATATATATATATATATATATATATATATATATATATATATATATATATATATATATATATTAGATTAAGCGGTTTTTGGTTAGTTTTGTGTTGTACAATGAATAAAATGTGCTCAGACATGCAGAATATCTGTTATGTCTGCCTTTTTTGTTTCTTTTAAGGCATTGGAAATAATTGTAGTTACAATGTAGCCTTTAAACTTTTGAGAAACACTTGATTTGCTTTAATATTGATGCAGTTACGAATATAATTTTATTATTAGAGGTAATTTTTATTGCATATTCATTTATCTGCACCATTTATATAGATTTTGGACGATTACTGTTGTGGAAAGAAACAATCTGGTAACTGTTCCTCATCTTAAAATGTATAACTATATTGTTCTGAGCTATGCATGACTATATGTAGGAATTTTTTTTTTAATAAATGAACTTGGATGTAATTAGATAACGTTGCTAGTTTACAGTACATGCTTTATTTATATCAAGTCTGCAGTCATGTACTGCATCAGGAGATAGCTACCTTGCTTTTATAAATGTTCTAAACAAACCCCTAATCTAAATCAACAAATCGTCTTTATTTACTTCTTACTTACCGAGTGGAAAACCGCAGTGGATCTTGGGATCGCAATGAACCTTGGGATCGCGACCATAGACTGTAAAAAAATAGATCGCGACATACAATGACCCCCAACTTCAATGAATAATTTGATAATAAAAAGATCAGCTAAAATATTTTTTAAACTTAGTACTTTAAATGTTATATTTTGTTAAGTTAAAAAAAAAATACAAATAAAATGAATTAATCAGTTTTATTAGGCATATTTACCCTAAACTGGGCAATCGACTATAATTTCACTCATTCAATATAAAGTAAATGATAACATATTTATCAACACCAACTAATCTCCAATAATAATAAAAATACATTATGCAGCATTAACCTACCACGTATTGTTGCACGCCTCATGGAGTCGAACTCATCGGTGAACTCACCGGTGATGCCGTTTGACCAATAGCTGAGCGATGTTAAACTCACCGTCGAATTGAAGTCACGTTGACCTGCGTGTATTCTTATTTACAGTTGTCTCGACCCGGTTTACAGACGCTTTTCATGAACAAAACAAAAATCACATAGTTTTAAATAAGAAAACTGCGATAACAGGCGTAAACCAGGTTTAAAAAAAATTGCATTGACATCAATTGATAATTATACTAGGCTTTGAGCGTCTCCATATGATGCCTCAGGGCAACCCATTGAAAGCAATGGAATTCCTTTTGCGTTGGTATACTGACCCCAGGGGGCACCTTCGGCATCTTCATACTGACGCGCAAGGTGCTTGACCATGCTTCAGTTTTTGACGCCTTCGGGGTGAGAATGGGTTGTCTCCCCATGTTGGCATGGGTTTTCTCTGGGTGCTCCGGTTTCCATCACAGTCCAAACACATGCGCTATACTGTAGGTGAATTTGAACAGTGTAGGAGTGTGTGCAAATCTGAGAGTGAATGGGTGTTTCACAGTGCTGAAGGGCATCTGCTGTGTAAAACATATGCCAAAGAGTATCCAGTTCATTCGCTGTGGAAACCCCTGATAGCCTATTAAGCTGATGGAAAATGCAGTTTATTTTGTCTGCCCCCCTCACGATCAGCAGATCCCAATAAAAACTTCTTGGAAGCTCCCTTCCGCTGTCTCTCTTGAAGCAGGCTTCTTTCTTATCCTGAAATAACAGAACCATCAGTCATCATTTTTGTCCATCTTCAGTAACTATTGCACATCAAGATGCACTGATTTGAACGATTACATTAATTTACAGTTAAAAAGTAACACTGTGAAAATTTTTACAGTTTAAAATAATGATTCTCAATTTCAATACATTTTAAAATGTATTTAGTAACATTTATTTCGATGGTCCATTTGAGTATTAGTAGACTGTCTGCTTAATATCTGTTGATACTGCTCTTTCATCAAACATTGAACTGACTTTGAAAAACTTTGTAAGTACATGTCAACTTACACTAACCCTAACCCCAACCAAACGGTCTACTTATGATCTAATGTGAATTAGTTCTAATGTAATTTAAATTCAACAAACGGACCATCAAAATAAAGTGTGACCATGTAATTTATTAATGTGAAGTTAAAGCTAATTTGTCAGCATCATTACTCCAGTGACAGATGACCCTTCAGAAATCATTCTAATATGCTGATTAGTTTGATGCAGTTTATATAATAATATTAACATTAATAAAATGAATCATTGAGAATACTTTTAAGTGACACTATAATATGACTTGCCTTGAATAAAGTCTGGCAAGGAAAAACAAAATGGAAGAGTTAGTGGAGGATGATCCAAAATCTAAAAATAAGAGAAAGAACTAATAAAATAATATATATTACTAACAGATCTGCACAAAACACCACAGTCCTAAGCAAATATTTGGTGCATGTTGTTTATATGCAAATTAAGCTTACATGAGGATCTAAAATAAAATGTAAAGTGAAACCCTCATAAGATTGTAAAGCAATTTGGGTCTACGTTACTACATAGTGCTATATAAATGTCTACAGTATACTGTACATTTATTCACCGCTAGGAATGTCTAAACCATCTTACAGATAAGTATGCCAATGATATGTTTGCAAATATTAAAAAAAAATGTTTGAGTCAAACATGTCAGTCTATTGTAATACCATATACTACTTCTGATGGATAAATAAAGTAAAATAAACATTAGCAAATCAACAAGTCAAACTTGAAACAGTGGCACAAGATTGCAGCCAAGTTCATCACTTATTCCGTTGTGATCTGCACTATTTGTATTGTATTTCAGAGGTTTTGTGTTTGCATGTGTTTTTATAACTTGCAGTGCAATTTAACCACTGCTAAATTTAGAAGTGAGCTAGTTTAGGCAAGTTAATAACTGGATTTTTTTTAACATGGACATCTAGTGCATAAAGGGAACATATCTCAGACTCAAAGCATTATGAAACATTTCAAAATTGATACATTTTGAATTGAAATTTTTATCAATTTCCAGATCTTCATCCCATTTATCTTGTTTTAAAGAACTTCCACTCAAACATCTTTTGCTTGTTACTGTCTGGAAGTCAGTCAAAAATGTACTTACACGTACATATTGAGATGTTCAGCGGGTGAATGGTTTAAGAACCTTTGGGCTCCTTGTAAGATGCTGTTGAAAACAAAAGAAAAAGAGAGAAAAAGACAAGACATGACTGAATATGAGTTGTGTATCATGCCTGTACCAAATAAAATATATTAATTTCAGGGCTTAAGAATGAGTTAAGGTGTAAGGAATGAGTCAACAGTCTAAATAGATTTTTTTTTTATGTGAATCTTAAAATGTAATTTATGGCTGTAATGTAAAGCTGAATTTTCAACATCATTACTCAAATCTTGTGTCACTTGATCCTTCAGAAATCATTCTAATATGTTGATTTAGTGCTCGAGCCCTAACTAATATGTGTTGATTATCAAATGATGCTGATTTGCTGCTCAAGAAACATTTCTGATTATTATAAATGTTAAAAACAGATGTGATGACAAACACTATTTTCAGGATTTATTGTTAAATTGACCCTAGACCTTAAATGGTCATGTACACTGTTGCAGTCAGTGAGATATCTTAAGAAATGCATATTTATATTAAGCAAGGATGCATTAATCTGATCAGAAGAGAGAATTAAGATTTCTGATCCAAATACTATTCAATTTAAACTTTCTATTCATCAATGAATCCTGAAATTGATCATCAGCAAATTCTGAATACAATATTACATTTCTATACATGTGATGCTGAAGACTGGAGTACTGGTGCTGTAAATTCAGCTTTGATAAAAGCAATGTAGAAATTTCTTTAAACCCACTCACTTGTTTGGATGTTAAAACCTAGAAATTAACTGCAATAAAGGCTTGTAACAGATGCATGATAATATAGGGATTTCTTATGAAAAAATGCACATTAACAGTTCATTACAGTCTTACCTGTGTTTCCTCCATCTCTGTGATCAGCTCCATTCAGCTATTTAGAAATCTTGGCTCTTCTATTCTTTTGTAGGGGTAATCTTGTCACTCCTGAAACCACAGAGCACTCTTTAAAATCAATATGGGTTTACATTACCGTGAAATATCAAAGTAACTTATGTACGGACTTTAACGTTTTAATTCGCTCTCCTTGTCAGTACAGGGCATATTTTAGACAAAACAGTCTAACGTTACCTTCAATAAAATATTGACAAACCTCTCATCTACACATAAAGATGTAATTAAAAGCCAAAAACCTTTTTAAACAAGACCTAGTAGCCTAATGCTAACGTTATCTCTGCTAAGACGCTAACGGACTTTTCCAAAGACACAACCGTCTCTATAAAATACATATTCAACAGAAATATGTCAATTACCAGTAAGAAAAGTGTCAGGAACAGTTTTATGTAACATTTGCGTGACTTTAGCGACTAAACTTACCTGAAACTGCTGCATGAGAGAAGTTGTGATGATGATCAGTTGGTGTCGTTGCTCCATTTCCATGGCAACACTCTCTGCTCTGCTGCAGTGCTTGAATGAGGCTCGTTAATAAACGTGAAACTAACCGGAGCAAAGGAATATTGTGAATATTTCTGTCACGATCACCAGCGATCTTTTCCCCATAGATCGCTGGTTTACATGCACATTCACTATTGGACTACAAATCCGCCACCTTATGGCCTACATCCCCATACATGCACTACTCTCACATCACACACAACCGGTTCCATATCTTCACTGATTACATCCAACAGCTGAAGCCGCTCAAGCACAGATTACACTCAGTATATAAACAGCACACACACTCACCCCAGTTGCTGAGTCTTGTATTCTGTTTCAGTTGCAATTCAAAGCGTTTTCCTTGTCTTGTTTTTGCCGTGTTTTGACCTTCGCCTTGTTTACCTGTTTCTCCCTGTCTGCTGCCATCCTTGTGACCATTTGCTTGCTTATTGACGACGATTCTGGATTTCCCTCATACACCTGATTGCTCCTGTGTTGATCATTGCTTGCCTGACCATCCCTTTAAATAAAGCCTGCATTTGGATCCGCATCCTGTTGTCAGTGTATATCTCTGGTTACAGAAGACTCGGCCAAACATGGATCCAGCGGGTATTGAAATCATGCGTCTGCGGCAGGAAGCACTGTCTATTGAGGAGTACGTGGAGGATTTCATTGAACTGGCACACCTAACATTCCTAAGTGAGTTGTGTTTTATGATATTTTTCCGCGGAGGACTTTCTGAGCCCCTTTATTCCACAATGCGATTGCACGAGCCCCAAGAGACATTAATGCATTACATTGATTTGGCCTTAAGAATGTCAGGGTCCCCCTTCACTGTTGGCGAAGTGGAGGAGGAAACCCCTAAATGTCTTTTGGGGGGGAGCTGTGTACTGCAAGGCCCGCTGGCAACGGGGCTTGCTGCCCAACCCTGTAACAATATTATGCTGGCATCACCTGTACTCCTGTCTCCAGGTTATCAGTCTTCCAGTCCTCCAGGTGACAAAATGGCCACTTCAAGTTCTCCAGCTAACAAGATGGCCACCTCCAGTCCTCCAGCTAACAAAATGGCCGCTTCCAGTTCCCCAGTTCACAAGATGGCCGCCTTCAGTCCTCCAGCTCACAAGATGGACACCTCCAGTCCTCATGTTCACAAAATGGCCACCTCCAGTCCTCCAGGTGACAAAATGGCCACTTCCAGTCCTCCAGCTAACAAGATGGCCACCTCCAGTCCTCCAGCTAACAAAATGGCGCTTCCAGTTCCCCAGTTCACAAAATGGCCACCTCCAGTCCTCCAGCTCACAAGATGGCTGTCTCCAATTCTCCGTGTCACAAAATGGCCACCTCCAGTCCTCCAGGTGACAAAATGACCACTTCCAGTCCTCCAGCTAACAAGATGGCCTCCTTCAGCTAACAAAATAGCCGCTTCCAGTTCCCCAGTTCACAAAATGGCCGCCTCCAGTTCTCCAGCTCACAAGATGGCTATCTCCAGTTCTCCAGCTCACAAAATGACTGTCTCCAGTTCACAAGATGGCCGCATCCAGTTCCCCGGCTCACAAGATGGCTTCCTGTTCTGAGTCTGTTCCTGTTATAGTTACAGTCCAAGTTCCTGTTCCTGAAATGCCAACACCAGAGCTGCCAGATCCTCAGTCACGGCCAGAGCTGCCAGATCCTCCAGAGCTGCCAGATCCTCCAGAACTGCCAGTGATCCTTTAACCTAAGCCTCCTGACCCACTGGGGTTATATGAACTACCAGTGCTCCTTGAACTTAAGCCTCCTGACCCACTGGGGTTGTATGAACTGCCAGTGCTCCTCAAACCTAAACCTCCTGACCCACTGGGGTTATATGAACTGCCAGTGCCTCCTGACCCACTGGGGTTAAATGAACTGCCTATGTCTCCTGAATCCAAGCCTCCAGACCCACTGGGGTTATCTGAAACGCCAGTGCCCCCTGAACCAAAGCCTCCTGACCCATGGGGGTTATATGAACTGCCTGTGCCTGCTGAACCTAAGCCCCCAGACCAACTTCAGCTCCATGCTCCAGGCCTTTTGCAACTCCACACTCCAGGCCTTCAGCAGCTTCACTCTTCAAGCCTTACGCAGCTCCAGCTCCACGCTCCAGGCCCTCAGCAGCTTCACTCTTCAGGCCTTGCGCAGCTCTACGCTCCAGGCCCTCAGCAGCTTCACTCTTCAGGCCTCACGCAGCCCCAACTCCATGCTCCCAGGCCCTCCGCAGCTCCAACTCCATGCTCCCGGCCCTCTGCAGCTCCAACTCCACGCTCCAGGCCCTCCGCAGCCCCACGCTCCAGGCCCTCCGCAGCCCCACGCTCCAGGCCCTCCGCAGCTCCACTCTCCGGGCCCTCTGCAGCTCCATGCTCCAGGCCCTCCGCAGCTCCACTCTCCGGGCCTTCCCCAGCTCCACTCTCCGGGCCTTCTGCTGCTTCATGCTTCAGACACCCCTCAGCCGCATGGTCCTGGCCCTCCATCCCTCCCCCTGTTCCGCCTCCGCTCCACCTCCCGCCTGAACTGTGATAGGAGTGTCTGGAAGCCACTCGTTAGAGGGGGGGCTCTGTCACGATCACCAGCGATCTTCTCCCCATAGATTGCTGGTTTACATGCACATTCACTATTGGACTACAAATCCGCCATCTTATGGACTACATGCACTACTCTCACATCACACACAACCGGTTCCATATCTTCACTGATTACATCCAACAGCTGTAGCCGGTCAAGCACAGATTACACTCAGTATATAAACAGCACACACACTTACCCCAGTTGCCGAGTCTTGTATTCTGTTTCAGTTGCAATTCAAAGCGTTTTCCTTGTCTTGTTTTTGCCGTGTTTTGACCTTCGCCTTGTTTACCTGTTTCT
The DNA here is from genome assembly GCA_903798195.1 of Danio kyathit. Taxonomy (NCBI): domain Eukaryota; kingdom Metazoa; phylum Chordata; class Actinopteri; order Cypriniformes; family Danionidae; genus Danio; species Danio kyathit. Next base: position 154,867 of record CAIGQS010000103.1, read on the forward strand.
CCCTGTCTGCTGCCATCCTTGTGACCATTTGCTTGCTTATTGACGACGATTCTGGATTTCCCTCATACACCTGATTGCTCCCGTGTTGATCATTGCTTGCCTGACCATCCCTTTAAATAAAGCCTGCATTTGGATCCGCATCCTGTTGTCAGCGTATATCTCTGGTTACAATTTCATTAATATTATCTTTTTTTTTTTTTTTTAATAAACCAGTTTGTGTTTTGGCAATGCAGCGGATTGCGGACCTTATTTGACACCTCAAATGTTATTTTTCTTTATTTTTATTGCATTTTTAGGATTTATAATTAAACCAAACGAAATTTCGTTCTTTTTAGGCATTGTTTTCGTTATTATAGCTATACTGATTCAAATCAGGAATTTAGGGTACTCCAAGGTAGGTACAAATCCAGCACCGCCCGCCTCCTTCCTCCAATCATGTCAAGAAGCACTGATGCTTACTGTCAGGGGCTTCGCTAGACCCCATTTACTGGGGCACGTGCTCCAGTAAAAATCCCGAGTGCCCCAGTAAATGCTTTGAGATACGATTTACTTTATATGCAAGTGTATTTTTTTAAGAGTGGTAATCCCGGAATAAAGACGTTACTCTCTATGTGGAACCGAACCAATGCTGGTGAAAGCAATGTAGTTTAATCAAAAAGCAAACTGAGCATGTGCACTGAAAAAAAAACATACCCGTGCTCCTCACGCACCGCTCCTGATGCTGACGCACTGCTTTGCTCCCGATGTAAGTCCCGGTTGCGAACCTGTGCGCCGATAAAATAGCCGCGCTGCTCAAGCGCCGCTCGAGCGTTGTGAAGCAGTGTCCAAAAGCTATCCTATCTGGATGTGGAGGACTGTCATGGTTTTGGCTACTGCAGGACAGTACTGAATGATGCGCATCAGGGAGGATTTAGAAGTGGGTATACTCAGAGCCGCCTGATAAATAAGTGGTAGGCTATATACCGTAGCCTACACAGCAAAAAAATCAGTGTACATTTTGCTCAATTTGAGTTTAACTTAACCCTCCTTGGGTGTACATGACTCCCTCCGTTTTGGAGTTAAAATAACACTTTCTAAAGTGTAAAATGTGTACATTACTCTCAGAGTTCATTTTAACACAGTAAGAGTTTATTCTTACATCGAACTGGAGTGTGTAACCCTTCAAAGTGTTAATACAGTATATCACCTTTTTCCCTATATTATCAATTGGTGTGTGTGACAGATAACAGTGATCAAACATGTTGAAAATAATTTATTAAATGTTCATTAATCTTTTCAGAAATAATTTCAAAACATTCAACTCTTTGCATTTTTATATGCAACAAGACATGTTTCAAGTTTAATGTACTTCAAGTAAAACATACTGGTTTGATCACTGTTTGTCTGAAAGAACCGGTTTGAGTAAAAAAAACGGACTTCCCATCACTAGTGGGAAATACACTGAATATTGGGTTAACACTGAAAAAAACTCTTAAATATATGCTCTTTCACACTCGTGGATTAAAATGCACTCCGGGTTTAACACTGAACAACACCAAAAAAATCACACTGTATATTTAACACTGGAATTTTTGCTGACCTGCATCAACCTCACAGGGTTTCACGGGTTGCTCTCGTATTCTATCCAATACACCACTGATTTTTTTGTAAAAAGCAATTATGTCCTTGTCCTTTTTGTCCTTGTCCCTTGGCCTATGAGTCATTTTACGAAGCTTTAAATACAGCATGGGCATATCTAAATGAATGCTGCAATAGACACCTGACTCTTCATATAATAGGCTAAACACTTTATTCGCGACACACACTGCCAATATTAAGTTTTTAAGTCATAAGTCAACTTGCAGAAGAAAATAGAAAAAATATATTTCAAATTGCATGTTGTATTTAGGCCTAAGCTTTTTGCTTTTTGCAGGTGTTTATAAGCAGTTTAAAAGTTTACATACATTTATTTTTCCTTTGAAATTACTTTTGGTACAATAAATAATCCTGAATAGTTGAAAGTGTTAACATATTCTTTAAATGTATTCTATAGGCTAACTAAGTGAATCATTGTGAATTTGCCAAGAAATGCTCCACTTTACCGCAGTAAAATAGTGCCCCAATTAGAATAATACTAGAACCTGGTCCGTATATAACGACGAAAATAAATGACCACTCACATTAACATCAAAGTTGTGGTTTTATAAAATAGAGAAAATAAACAAGATGCACTTTCTCTCATGCCGCCTTTGTGAAATATAGCGGCATCACAGCAATGAACTACTTGACACAAAAATAAAACCATAAAACCAAATAAAACCCTTTGAATGTGCAGCGTCGGCAATCTTCATTTTTTCCGCCTACACTGACTGAGAATAATGCATTATTTTATTAACAAATAATTCAAATGTTTTCTTTTCCCCCAGCACATAGCCTACTTTTACCGGTGCAAGTGCGCGGGCTTGGGCGCGCTTTAGGCCTAAGCCCATGCATAAATATATATTCTGCATCTATTTTTAGGTGTGCAAGATGCCACTTAGAGTGGCACCGGCACACCCTGACACACTCGTGGCTACGCCCCTGCTACAATAACAATACCAATAACAGCAACAACAACAAAATAATAACAAAAAATAATAATAATAAGATAGGCCTACTTTCAATAAAATAGTATTAATTATCAAATAAATAATTAAAATAGGCAAATAGTAGGCTAATTAAATAGGAGGGAATAAAATAAAAACAAATGGTACCATTTGTCATAGCGCCAGGGCCCAGTGTGTTCTTATTCTAGTCCTAACAACTATTAAAAAATAAGTAAACAATAATAATAAAAAGAAACGATTATGCAAACCAGGTGTTGCTCGGAAATGGCTATCTGTGCTCAGCATTAGGCGCACAGCAAGACATTTGGCAGCAAATTATGAATTTATTTTAATGGCAAATGTCTAAATATACTACTAATTTACGTTTTTATTTAATTTACATACGCAATTAATGTAAGCCTGCTAACTGTATGTGGTTCAAACAATATGTAAACTTAGTTTATATAATTAAATAATAATTGAAAGGGTGCTGATCGCAGAGGACTTTTATGTTGAGGGCGACGTCAGGAGCTCAGATTTGGTTGGCCAATCAGAGAAAAATGGGTATTTCAGCACGCCTACATGTGTATAATGAAATTTAAAGTCGTTTATCCGTTTTCCTACCCTAAACCAAAAAAACGAAAATCCAGTCAAAATCTCGTTTTTTTGTGAGCAAAAGAAATCCGAAAAACGGCCGTTTTCTTCCTTTCCTTTATTCCGTTTAAAACTGGAAAACAAATGATGCACGTCCACGTTGTGTTCGTTTTTTTGATCAAACGAATAAACAAATAGGTGCACAGTTTTTTGACTCATTATTTTATTTTTGCTTTGTGCTTGTTTAATACTCCATTTTAAGTTAATAAGCAGAATAACAGATGAGCTTTTGTTTTTTTGTGCCTACAGAATAAACAGAAAAAACGAAATATTGACTGTTTTTCTGATGTTTCGTTTTCTAGAATAAAAGGAATAATCAAATGAACGGAAGGTACACGGACCGTAAGTAACCAATTGTGTCGATTTCAGGTTAGATTTGAATGGAGTGCCTGACGTCGTTTTACCCGATGAGCAAATTGATGTTGAATCAATGTAGATGATCAACGTTGATTCGATATCAAAAGAAACGTTGATTTTCGGTTGAAATTATGTCATTTTGTTATCTGGGTGCCCACTTACCACTAACCCAACATTATAACTGATGTGTTACTAACATCTATGTGTTTATTAAAAATAAATCTCGAATCAGTGAAAACCACTGTAAGAAATCAATCTACGTTATAAGATTGATTAGGAATTATTAGCTCATATTACTGACTCGGATCTTGAAGATTCGAATCATTGATTCGACTCAGTTGAGTCGGATTGAATCAGATCAAAGATTTAAACTTTATCTGAAGTGTGTCCCGCAAATAGAGACATCACATTTTACTAATCTTGTCTATGTCATTTCCGTGGCCACCGGTAATAACATAACACAGAATAGGGTTAACTTTTAGCAAGGTAACACGATCTACAGCTTGAGGCAAAGACTTAGAAGCACATAAACAAGAACACAGTTCTTTCAAAGGAGAACAAAGATTTATTGAGCTACACTATTCGATACATGAGGCTAATCTACGTAATAATCAAAACAACAAACAAACGCACACACACGTTCACACACACACACACACACACACACACACACACACACACACACACACACACACACACACACACACACACACACACACACACACACACATGTTTGTTTTTGTGAAAAGTGGGTACATTACATAGGCTTCCATTCATTTTATACAGATCAAACTGTATATTATATTGCCCTCACCCCACCCTGCCCCTAAACCCAACCATCACAGGAGGCAGTGTACAGCTTTACTCCCTGAAAAAACTCATCCTGTGTGATTTAGAAGCTTTTTGAGAAGTGAGGACGTCACTAATGTCCTCATATTTCACCTGCTTTTTGTAATACCTGTGTCATACCTATGTCATTATACAGATTTGTGTCCTGATATGTCACAAAAACACGTACACACACACACACACACACACACACACACACGAATGAACGTTATGAAAACGATAGTTTGTTGGACAGTTGCCGGTTCACTTCCGCTATTTGGTACGATTGCATTCATACCAGAAGTGAACCGTACAAGAGTTCGCATGAACCGTACCCCAGACCACCTCTTTCAGGCGGACTCGGGTACGGTTCACGGGTGCGCACCCGAGTTCAGAAGACACGTTCACACTAGCTAAACGTACCGTACTATGACGTCAAACGAACCCGGGTGCGGACCAAAAGTGCTAGTGTGAAAGCACCCTTAGTTTTACTAGATCTCACTGCAGCTTTTGACACAGTATGTCACTCTATATTGTTAAATAGGCTGGAGAAATGGCTTGGTATCACTGGCACTGTGCTTAACTGGATTAAATCTTATTTTTTGGTATCGTATGCAATTAGTGCTCATGGGAAATAATCAATCTGATATCGGACGGGTCTGCCATGGTGTCCCTCAGGGGTCAGTCTTAGGTCCCATACAAGCATTTATATGCTTCCACTGGGGCATATCATCAACAAATATGGACTGGGATACCACTTTTATGCTGATGATACCCAAATCTATATCAGCTCAAAATCCAACCTGTCTGTTACTGCCTCAATCCTCTCAGAGTGTGTGCAGGAAATTAAAATATGGATGCACCAACATTTTCTAAAATTGAACTGTTCTAAAACAGAAGTGCTCCTTATTGGCACACTCTCAAAGATAGCAAGTTTAAACTGAATCTGGATAATGCTGTCATCTGTCCATCTACCAAAGCACGTAACCTTGGTGTGATTTTTGACACTCATCTATCACTAGACACATTAGGAGCATTACAAAATCTGCTTTTCATCATCTGAGGAAAATTGCAAAAATTATGTCCTACCTCACTCAACCAGATGCTGAAAGACTCATTCATGCATTTGTCACTTCTAGGATTGACTACTGTAATGCACTCTTTGTCGGTTTACCTGCCAAATTAATCAAACGGCTACAGTACATTCAAAACTCAGCAGCACGCATTCTCACACGCACTACACCACTGCAGCACATTACTGGTGTGCTTTATAGCTTGCATTGGCTCCCAGTTCAGTCCCGTATCATTTTTTAAACACTCACACTTGCATATAAAGCTCTACATGGTACCGCTCCTTCCTATATCTGTGACATTGTCTCTCAGTACACACCTCCTCGTTCCCTGTGGTCTGCTGATACTCTCACCCTTTAACAGCCACCCTGTAGACTAAAATCAATGGGGGAGAGAGCTTTCTCTGTTGCTGCTGTCACAAGTATGCAGGAGACCCAAATGCAAGTGAATGTAAGTAGATTTATTAAACAGGGATAACAGGAATAACAGCTGGTATAGATCTCACCAGATAACAAGAGTTAGGATAGAGCCATGATGCATCTCTCAAGGAATTCGACAACACTAAACAGCGGTAACAGTCTTTCAATGAGACAGATCCAGAAAGGCCTCTCATAGAATTCCACAACGCCAAACAGCGGTCACAGTACTTCGGTGAAATCAAACATTGCTGACAATTCCAAAAGCAACAGTCTCTTTAATCAACTCACCACCAGCGGATACAGTGGAAGAGCTAAAACAGGAATAGACACAGACGTGAAACAACAACGAACTGACAACAAGAGACGCGAACGCTGAACAGAAATAGGTGCAGTAATGCGCTGCACCTGTGGTGTGCTGATTGACAGCTTAGCACGTGACTGCCCAGCTGACAACATGTAAACACAGACAGCCACGCGGTGAAAGATACCCAAACAAACACACCCACAAACACACACATACTTACACACACACACACACACACACGCACACACGCACACACACACGCACACACACCACACACACACACACGCACACACACACACACACACACACACCACACACACACACACACACACACACACACACACACACACACACACACACACACACACACAAGAGGAACAGACAGATCCCCAACCGTGACAGCTGCACCCAGGTTTTGGAATGCTCTCCCTTATTCTGTAAGAAATGCTTCCACACTAGCTAGTTTTAAGAAGATGCTAAAAACTCATCTTTTTAAGGCTGCATTTGTAGATTCTTGATTATTCTGTTTATATGTTAGAACTTTTTAAATGTATATTTGTATTTTATTGCATGTTTGATTTCTTTGTTGTTGTAGCGCTTTGGGTCTTAGAAAAGTGCATTATAAATAAAATTTATTATTATTATTATTATTATTATTATTACCACCAGTGTTGTGCAATTTACTTCTAAACTGTAGTACATTACAGATTACTTGTTACTGTTATTTAAAAGTAATCCCTTACATTACAATATTACTGTCTCAAAATTGTAATATGTTACATGACTCTTATATTACTTTTTATTTAATTTCACCAAAATAACTACAGAATTAGAACTAAACATTCTAAAACGACCAATACTGCAGAGCATTTTACATCCTGAACAAAGCGACATGATGTAGCAGAATGAATGTGACCTATTCAGGCTACTAACAATATAGTATATAACTGGCAACGTGAAGGCTCAAGACAATGCAAGAAAGCATGACAGTCAGATTCACAAATGATCTGTTAAAAGTATGGTAGAGTTAAAGTGGTTATCTGGCAATATCTGTGAATAGTTGGACTACTGTATATTGATATTAGACACAGGCCTATATGTAAACTCCAATGCCATGACAAATGCAGATTTCTTCACAACTGCTAGTGAACTCTCAAATATACGCTGCTCGCGTGCAAATTTTCTCACGTTCTCTCAAATATGCACTGCTCATGCACAAATTGTCTTGCGCGCTCTCAATACACTGATCGCTCAGTGAGATTATATGCAGACTCACAATTTGTGTCTTGTGTTCCCTCTTCCTTTGGTGCTTTTTGATATGATTTATATTGGTGCACTATTTATTAACAATAACCAAAATACTAAAATAGACTTATAATTTTTAATCTAATAAGCCGTAACTTTTTGGCTGTATGTTATATGATGAGATATTTCCAGTTTTAAACACTTAAAGACACAGAGAATAGACGTTGGATGTAAAGAAGACATTTTATTTTAAAAACATTTATTAAACATCTAAAAGGGGCACCATACTTATCAAATCAAAAACATTTAAACAAAAATATAACGAACGCAAGCAGAAATGTAACTGTGATAGAAAATAGGGAAAGACTTGATATGGTATTATAGTCTACTGTACTATTCACTCTTCAAATAAATCTCACTATCAATCCCATTTTATCATGGCAACTAAAATAAAGTGAACTAGTCTCTGCTGTCTTCCACATTGTTGATGAGATTGTGGAGGACATTTTCCCTGTCATATTCTTCATTTTAATGAAAAGCTGTTCTACATGGCCCCTGAACACACATAGGCTGCGTCCGAAACCGCATACTTCCATACTATGCAGTACGCTAAAATCAGTATGCGAGCAGAGTAGTATGTCCGAATTCATAGAATTCGAAAATCAGTATGCGAGAAGTACCCGGATTACTTACTACTTCCGGCGAGATTCTGAAGTGCGCATCCCATGGACGCTGCACTATCCCATGAGGCCCCGCGAGAGAATTCATGAATGGACGTGAAGCGACGCAGGTAGGTCACGTGACCATGACAAAATGGCGGATGTAGTACGTCCCAATTCCATTCATACTGCTCACATTCATACTGTATAGAACGTACTTTTCTAACGGCCGAGTAGTACGTTTAATTTCAAATGCAGTACCTACTGAGTAGTAGGCGGTTTCGGACGCAGCCATAATGTACAGTGTTTTGAACAGTACTATAGTAAAGTACTTCAATTAATCTGTTGTGGTAATACTATAGTTGCTATGGTAACACAAGAAGTGTAATATAAACAAATGACCCAATGCTGTAGTTTTTTTTTTTACAATACAGTGTATATTGTACTACAATTCACCACACTTTACTGTAGTGAAACTACACTCTGTATATCATTTTATGAGTTCACTATTCTTAATCATTGCCGGCAGCTAGCTCTCTGGAACTCTCACATGGTCGCCCACTGAAGCTAAGCAGGGCTGCGCCCGGTCATTACCTGGATGGGGAGACCACATGGGAAAGCTAGGTTCCTGCCGGAAGTGGTGTTAGTGAGGCCAGCAGGGGGCGCACAACGTGCAGTCTGTGTGGGTCCTAATGCCTCAGTATAGTGACCGGGACTCTATACTGCTCAGTGAGCGCTGTCTTTCGGATGAGACGTTAAACCGAGGTCCTGACTCTCTGTGGTCATTAAAAATCCTAGGATGTCCTTCAAAAAAAGAGTAGGGGTTTAACCCCGGCATCCTGGCCAAATCTGCCCACTGGCCTCTGTCCATCATGGCCTCCTAACCATCCCCATATCGTAATTGGCTTAATCACTCTGTCTCCTCTCCACCAATCAGCTGGTGTGCGGTCTGGCACAAAATGGCTGCCGTCACATCATCCAGGTGGATGCTGCACACTGGTGGTGAATGAGGATGTAAGACTTGAGATACCACAAATACTTTGATGTCTTTAACAATTCAAACATGAGCTGGAAACACAGAGACAATCGGCTCCACAACCCACCAGGTGGGAATGCGGGAAAGCCAGCTCATTCCTAGCTCATTCCTTTCCTTCATTTACATTTGAAGCACTCACCCTCTCTTCATACATACTCACACAGAATGGTCATTTCAAAGTATGAATGTTCTAAATCAATCCAAGTCACTTTATCTATCATGTCTGATATCATTTGAAATGTCTCAGTGCGACTGGTACAATGGTCTCATTCCCTCAGAAATAGACATAATCAAAATAATAGATATATAACTTCAGATATCTTTTGAACCACTGCTAAAGGTGTGCCTATACCTAGGGGGCCTTTATTCAAATGACCATTTGTTCCCTATAGGCAGAAAGTCTTCTAACATGCCACTAAATGTAAATGCCTTTTGTTATTCGACAAACACCCATCCTTGAGGAGATTCTTGGTTTGACTATTTAAGGAGAAGTTTCTAAATGTTCAACGCGATTCTGCACCCAGATTAGCCCGTAGCGTGGAGCTCTCATGCTCCATGCTATGTATATTTTGATGTCAGGTATGCATCTTTGAATCTTCGATATATCTTTGATAATTTGATGTCTTGTATTGATTGTTTATCAATTGACTGAATGAATTGGCATAATACACATTTACCTGACTAATAAATTGTTATGTTTTGAATAATTCAAACAGATCTCATGTTATTATCTCTAGTAGATTACGTTAAGTCCATAACACCACAAACCCCTGTACAGGTTAGTAACGGACTAAAACACGATAGACAGAGCAGCGTGGCACACTATACGATGTTCTTAGAGCTCCGACTAACACATTGGCATAATTCACGTATACATAGACAGTAAAAGGCTATCTAAGGGGATAGACCTTCATCTCTAAATTTCTGATTTAGCAGATAGCTGATCTATGGGGACCACATAAAAAACTATTCTAATCTGAGTACGTAGGGTTCGGCCTTTTTAGAATAGTGGTTAATCGCCTCTGTTTAATGACCAAGACTGACATGTTTGTGTTAAGAGATTGTATACTTGGCCGGTACAAGACTCAGGATGTTATAGGAATCTGAATAAACGAGAATAACATACAATAATGAATCGAAGAGAATATTCAATCATAACCTAAAGTAATATTAAAAGAAACAAAATAACCTTATCAATGATTTATAATTGGAGTCAGATAAAAGAGAAGGAATATATTAATATTCTAAATCTCCTCATACTAAAATTGGAGTCAGATATGAGTTAAAGTTTAAGTAAATCAACATTGTGCACTGAAAAGACCGAACAGGCAATAAACTTTCATCCACCAGTAGATACCGTCTTTGGACTAACTGGTTGGACCCTACAAGGACAATCCCTCCCTATGTGTAAAGCGCTTTGAGTGCCCAGAAAAGCGCTATAGCCAGAGGGAGATTAAAGACAACACACACATATGTTCACTCACCACAAACAGGAAATAGAACTGTGGTATTTTTTATTTGTTAATGTCTTGCGGGCGAAAAGTTTGTTGTAACACACGAATTACTGAGCATGTACCGAGTAAAATATCACTGAAAATTTACTAGTAATGCCTTACACTACTGCGTTACAGAAAAATGTAATACATTACTGTAATACATTACTTTTGTAATGCATTACTCCCAACACTGATTACCACAACAATAGGGGACGCATAAGGGCTTTTGCTTGGGCGTATAACTCCAGCCTCTTCCATCTGGCTTTCCGAATTTCTTGGTACTGTGAGAGAGGTATCTTCCGATAAGGGAGACGAAATGGCTTTGGGTCTACTAGAGGAATCTTGTGTTGCACAGTAGTAGTATTACCATAATCCATGGAATGTTTGGAAAGACATCTGAATTTTTCCTCAATAAATCCTGCAGTAAATCCAATTGCTCCTGCCCTTCCACTGTGATGGCACTACGGTCAACTCCACACGACATATCAAACTCGTTTTTAACACTGGTGACCTGTTGTTGACTTTGACAAGTTGCAGTCACTGAGTTTTTTCCACACAGATTCTGATCCATGACTTGTTTCTGGCCTAATATTTTGCCCCTATCCCCCTCTTCAAATACCCCATTGACCAAGAAAGCATCTGCCAGCAGGGTCCTTGGCTCCACAGTCACAAACTTCTCCGAAAGATTCAAGAGACAAATAGGGACATAACCCTTTTTTACATTAGCTAGCAGCCTGGCAACCACAATACCTTCTGGTACGTTTTTTGAAGATTTGCTCTCCACCAAAACCGTGTATTGTGTGCTCTTTGGCCCACCCATGACTCTGCCCACAACATCCTGCTCTCTTCCTGCTGGTATTTGAATTGCATTACCAGCATACTATACTTGACCCACTTTGCCTTTAATCCCACCAGGTTCACTTTTACTTATGGACACCAGTGCTGACCCAGTCAACAAATTTCCTTTGGCCCTGATCTGGTCCAAATCAACACCTAAGATGTGGCCCAGATCAGTTAGTGTTCCCCGGCCCAGAACTGGCCCACATCCTTTTAGCCAGAACTGAACCAAAGTAGTGCCACACTTCCACCAAGCTTGAGCCAAGTAATAAATTTTTTTATGTGGCCCAGATATGGGCCTTGTATTCAAGATTAGTAAGGCTGACTTCTGTGGCCCTTATGTGGCTCACATGTGGCTGACCACATCTATTAACTGAGTAAATCAAACAACAAAAATTACAATCAAATAGTTTACTTTAATCAATGCAAATTGCATTCAGATAAAACAATTAATTACCAAAATTTAGACAAATAAAGAGTTAGAAAACATTTTACAACATACAAACTACAAAATACAAATAAAAAGAGAAATAATTGTTAAATATAAATATTATATACAGTATTTGAAGCAAACATGATAAAATACATACACAAATACATATAAATGTACATTTACATGTACACAAAGTTTTTTCTTTTTTAATATATATACAGACAGTATATATATTAAAGGTTTGGGGTCAGTATGATTTTTAAATGTTTTAAAATAAGCTTCTCCTGCTCACCAAGGCGGCATTTACACAGTACACATTGTAAAGTTGTGAAATGTTATTGCACTATTAAATAACTGTTCAAAAGTAGTTTAGCATTTATTCCAATGATTTTAATGATGAATTTTCAGCTTTATTACTCCAGTCTCCAGAGTCACATGATCCTTCAGAAATCTCTCTAATATTTATTATTAATATTACTATTATTATTATTATTATTATTATTATTAATGGTAATAGTAAAAAAAAGCAATAATAACTGAGGTAATCATTTCATTTGAAACTACATACAACAAGAAAGCCGTTATTTACAATTTAAGACTTTTTTTTTACATGAATAAATGCTGCCTTGAGAAACGGAATAATTTTCTTTAAAATAAAAACATGAAAAAAAAAAAAAAAAAAAACTGACCCCAAACCTTTGACTGGTAGTGTATATAAATATACAGTGTTGGGTAAGTTACTTAAAACAATAGATTAATAGATTACAGTAGTAAAAAGTAAATAGATTAGTAATAGATTACTTAATGTAAAAAGAAATCAGATTACTAATTACTTTATTTTGAAGTTACTTTTAAAACATATAAAATATACCTATAAAAATACAAAATAAACTGCAGCTCTTTCAGTAATTTAATATTCACTGAAAAACATTACAATGGGTTGATCACAGAAGCTTGACGTATTCAAAAGACATAAAGAGATCAGCCAAAACAAACTTCTCTCATCATTCACTTCTTCCAAATCTGTTTGTCTTTTTTAAAAGACATTTAGAGGTAAAGTGGATACCTGTAACTATTGACTTCCATAGTATGAAAAAGCACTGCAGTGTTTGGGTGTTCTGTGTTTGTCTGAGGTAACTTTACTGAAATGTGTATATTCCATACAAAGCTTGAAGCTGATCCGTCAGTTCTTGCTGCGTGACTCGTGGTTCTCAACTGAGTGAGCTTGGGAAATGTGAGCGTGCACAATATGCAATCCCAATGCACGCGCACAAAAGACGCGATATGTGAACGACCCCATAAGCAGCTACAATTCTCTTCACATTCAGAAGATACCTTCACTCCCGATCCTGCTCAAAGATCCAATTTAGCTTGTTTAGGCTGAGTTGGGCCTCCATGTTTCTGGGTGCCAGTGTCCTCCTTGGAACATTCGCAAACTGCGTCGCAAACTTGAGCCCTTGAAACGACACCTCTGGAGCTGTAGTTAGAAGCATAGTTCCTGGCTGTGTTCTATTCCCACTTATCCCCCCTATGCCCTATTCATTTAGAACATTCTAACATTCAAAGTTGGAATTATTAATAATAAAAAAGCCTTAAGTTAATCTCTCTTAGGTGTAATTTGCTTTTAAAGTATTTTTACAGTTCAGTTTTAGCAAACTTCATGTTTACAATTGTGCTCTCTTCGCAGTGCACTTTGAAAACATTGATATCATTTTGAACACAGCCTCATGGCGAAAGCTATATGTATATTTAAAAGCGGAAATTATGTTACGTCTCCAAAGCTTGTGAAAATAAAAAACATAGCATACGTTAATTATTTTATTTTAGTGGGTTATTTATTAAGTATCTCTACTGTATATGACATGGGCCTGTTGGTTAGAACATTCTGCTGTGGTTTGCATGTGTCAAATTGTAATTTTTAAAAAATAAATAAACAATATCCTAAATAATAATCATCATCATCATCATCATCATTAATATTATTATTAAAGTAAATATATTTATAATAAATCGCCTCATTATTTATTTATTTATTTATTTATATGATTTATATATGATATTAGAATAGTGTTAGCTTTTGTAAGTGATTTTATGTTTTAGAATAGAATATGTAATGTTCAACTTCTCAATAATATTAGTAAAGCAAACATTGGCCCTGTATGTGCCATTTACATTTATTTTATTTAATATGGAAAGCGAGAGGATGTTTTTACCAAAACTAATATTGGATTTTATTTTAAATGCGTGTTTGTGTAAAACAATATAATTTGCACAAATAAATGATGGGGTTGTTCTCTAAAGAAGTTACTCCACCCCGTTTAGAGCATCATTATGGGCGTTTTACGTTATAACTAACGTGGTTCAAGCGATGGATCTGCGACAGAGGTCGCTAAGGGTTTTGGGAAACACTCGTCACTACATCGTTCTTTTGCCAAACGATGCATTGCACTATGATAGTTCAGCCGCGAGTTACGTCGTTGTTTGGGAAACGCACCCCTGTTCAAGTGCTTGAACAAGTTGCTGGTCGAGTTAAAAGCAGTCGAAAGTTCTTTAGAGACTGAACGTAGACTGCATTCACAGCAATATTTTTGTTTTACGCTAAATGAGGGGAGTGAGGGGATTCTGTCTGACAGCACCTGCAGTGAAGAAGAATTTAAATAATATGATCAGCAATATAACCTGGAGGAACAGCTGCAAAATTACAATACAAATCAAAATGCTAAACTGTGTGACATAACCAAATACATGTAATGTGCATTATTTAACCATACATTACAAATGTCTTTCAAAATGATTTGACCATTCAAACACATCAAAATGCAATAAATAAAGCTTTCTTATTTACATGCAATATTGCAGGATTGCACATGACAAATATTCTATACCACAGTTCAGTTAATAAAGAGTTATTACTGATTGAACATTATTAACCAAAATAGTAAACAGTTTTTACTGTTATTCTGTATTTTATCAACAGATAATGCACAACAGTTGCATTAAAAGAGGTCTAATTCGGAAAAGCCCTCATTGCCTGCATCTCATTTTTGATACTTTTCGGGTTTTGACACATCGAACTATGTGTAATCATTTTTTTTTTTAAATAAAGCGGCAGGACTTCTAGATTTAAGAATTTTTAAATATATATGTATATATATATATATATATATATATATATATATATATATATATATATATATATATATATATATATATATATATATATATATTTATATTTGGACTTGAACAAGGAAAAAAAAAATTAAAAAGGCATTTTTGTAGTGTATTGACTAAATTAAATGATAACTTAATAAAAATACATAAATAAATAAAAAAAAAAACCCAATTTCTTAAACACTTATGTGGCATTGCCTTTGTGTTTCGGATTAGCGCTGTTATAGCTGAATATGTAATAAAGTTCACATAGTTCCAAACCTTTATGAGTTCCTTCCTCAGCTAAACACAAAAGATATTTTGAAGAAAGCTGAAAACCTGTAACCATTGACTTACATAGTAGGAAAAACAAATATTTGGAACACCATAATAGGAGGAATGAGGTGCCTGGATGGGTGGTGGATGGCCAGTTAGGTTTGTGTGAGGAGAAATGACTGTTGCAACAGGAGATTGTAGGCAATAAGGCAACTTGTATGTGTCAGATGCCTGTACCCAACCTGAAACGTGGGCTTTTGGTAGGATAGTCTATACTGGGGTTTGAGTATGGGATATTTGGCAAAGGATGCATATCAGCTTGCATTCCAATTGCCATGTCTGGTGGAGCCTGAACAGCTGTGACACTGTCATGCATGGAAGTTAGCATGAAACATGTGGGTGTGTGGCAGTAGGCAAAATATGCTTGCTTGTTGGATAGACATGGTTATCTGGGGTTTGGCCATGAGATGAGACTTGTACAGAAGCATTGGTGTGGGTGCCCGGCTTTAGCCAGCTTACTACTGTGGAAGGCACAGTCTCTGTGTGTGTCTCTAGCTGTGTTGACTTTGGCCTGACAGACTGTAGGGGGTTTTCTTCTACATGAGATCCACACACATTACTCATATCGACTGTAGTGCTCATGTCATACGATTGAATTTTTTCCTGTCTTATAGGCAACCATAGAGTTACCTGAAAAGGCTGCCTAAATGATTCTTGGGGACAGGGGGGTCGTTGATGAGGCGTGGTATCATGACGTCCTTGCATTATTATATTGCACTTCTCAACTCTGCAACACTCTATGTGCAGTACTATGTGTGGTGCATGCAATAATAAATCACTGTATGTTTTGTGTGTTGTTATGCTTTTTTACAAACTTTCTATTATTAGAGAAAAAAAAGTACAATAATGAAAAAAAAATGCAAAAATTATAATTTTAACGAAATAACCTAGTTCAATTTAAATTCAGATACACCCAAATACTTGTCAGTGCACACAATAAATGATAGGCTTCCAAAAGCACATCAATTTAAACATGTTACATCAGTAAATTCACAAATTAGTCTCCTTATCAGAGAAACAGTGGAAAAAAAAACTCAGAAATTCAGATCAATTGTCTTTTTTTTAAAAAAAAAGCCTACTTTAGTTGACTAGAAAACCAGGTCACGGTTCACGGCACCAAAGATGTAACCCTCTTTGTTGGTGTGCTTCCCCAAAATGTCTCTGCATTGTGTATGCAGTGTTGGAAGTAATGCGTTACAAAAGTAATGTATTACAGTAATGTATTACATTTTCCTGTAATGCAGTAGTGCAAGGCATTACTAATACATTTTCAGTAATATTTTACTCGGTACATGTTCAGTAACGCGTGTGTTACAACAAACTTTTCTCCCGCATGACATTAACAAATAAAAAATACAGCAGTTCTATTTCCTGTTGGCAGTGAGTGAACATACGTATGTGTTGTCATTAATCTCCCTCTGGCTATTGGAACTTTTTACATTGAGCACGGAATGACTTCAGCCTCTGAGCTCGAGGTCCGGGGCTATTGGCTCAGCCCGGTTCGCAGTAACGTTAAGCCCTGACGCGTAGCCAAAAATCGGCAAATAGATGAAAATGGCAGAAGACAGTACATTCGTGAAATGGACGTACATGCACATGGCATTATTTCATCGTAAGCGCAGTATTACAAGTCAAGAGCGCATTTATGTAATACGAACGAGCGAATGCTCTGGTTTCCTCTGTTCGTGGACAAAACTCCTCGCGTGCACTCAAAACACTGTCTGGGCTGCTCATGTGCGAATGATCTGCTCTCGCTCCGTCAGATGATGCAGACTCACAATTTGTGCTTTGTGTTTCCTCTTTTGGTGCTTTTGCTCTCCAGAGATCCTCCTGTTAAATTGTTATCCTAAGAATGTTGATATGGTTTCTATATTGCTACACTATTTACTTACAGGTTAAGGTAAAATCTATAATAAATACTACTGTTTTTGAGTGTTAGGTATACTGCCTATGTTTCAGGCTATTATTATTTACAACTTGTTAAAGAATGCTTCAGCATACTGTAGTATTAAGAATAGTGAACTCATAAAATGAAATACAAAGTTTTACTACAGTAAAGTGTGGTGAATTGTAGTACAATATACCCTATATTGTAAAAAAAAACTACAGCATTGGGTCATTTGTTTATATTACACTTGTTGTGTTACCATAGCAACTATAGTATTACCACAACAGATTAATTGAAGTACTTTACTATATTAGTATAGTACTATAGTACAAAATTAATACATGCCAATATGTGTGTTCAGGGGCCCTGTGGAACAGCTTTTCCTCAAAATGAAGAGGATGACAGGGAAAATGTCCTCCACAATCTCATCAACAATGTGGAAGACAGCAGAGACTAGTTCACTTTATTTTAGTTGCCATGATAAAATGGGATTGATAGTGAGATTTATTTGAAGAGTGAATAGTACAGTAGACTATAATACCATATCAAGTCTTTCCCTATTTTCTATCACAGTTACATTTCTGCTTGCGTTCGTTATATTTTTGTTTAGTTTTTTATTTGATAAGTATGGTGCCCCTTTTAGATGTTTAATAAATGTTTATAAAATAAAATGTCTTCTTTACATCCAACGTCTATTCTCTGTGTCTTTAAGTGTTTGAAACTGTGGAAATATCTCATCATATAACATACAGCCAAAAATGTTATGGTTTATTAGATTAAAAATGATAAGTCTATTTTGATTATTGTTAATAAATAGTGCACCAATATAAATCATATCAAAAAGCATGAAAAGAAGAGGAAACACAGGATACAAATTGTGAGTCTGCATCTCACTGAGTGAGCAGTGTACTGAGAGAGCGCAAGAAAATTTGTGTGTGAGCAGTGCATATTTGAGAAAACGTGAAAAAATTTGTGTGTGAGCAGTGTATATTTGAGAAAACGTGAGATTGTGTGCGAGCAGCGTATATTTGAGAGTTCGCAAGCAGTTTTGTCCACAAACAGAGGAAATCGGTGCACAAGCATTATATTGAGAAAGCTATGTTCATCATGCTCACTTTGTGCATGACAGTTTTGTGTTGTGAGCCACTTGAATTTAAAGTGAATAAAATAATGGCAACAGTAAGAAGAGAAAAGAAATCTGCATTTTGTCATTGCATTGGAGTTTACATATAGGCCGGTTTGTCTAATATGAATATAGTCAAACTATTCACAGATATTGCCAGATAACAACTTTACCTCTACCATACTTTTAACAGATCATTTGTGAATCTGACTGTCATCCTTTCTTGCATTGTCTTGAGCCTTCACGTTGCCAATTATATACTATATTGTTAGTAGCCTAGATAGGTCACAGTCATTCTGCTACATCATATCGCTTTCTACTGGATGTAAAATGCTCTGCAGTATTGGTCGTTTTAGAATGTTTAGTTCTATTTTAGTACAATTTTGAGACAGTAATATTGTAATGTAAGGGATTACTTTTAAATAACAGTAACAAGTAATCTGTATTACAGTTTAGAAGTAACTTGCACAACACTGTGTGTATGTGTGATAGAATGAATAAGAAGGACACCAAGACCGTGGTTGAGCCAAACGGAGCAGCTTTCCCTTTAATTGACTCCTCTCTTCATTTTGTCACTCTCACAGCAGAAATGGCACTGTAACATCTTTCCCACAATGAAACACAACTGAGGCCAAACAACAAACTCCCTATCACAACTAGGGTTGCCACCCGTCCTTTAAAATACGGAATCATCCCGTATTTGAGGATAAAATTGCGCATCCCGTTTTGAATCAATACGGGACGGCTTTTATCCCGTATTTTTTATCCTTTTTTTTTAAAGTAGCTTTTCATGCAATTCATTCCTCACGCATTTTATGAAGATGCCTCACTTCCTACTTTTGATTGGGTAATACTTAATGTAATCGTTAGTTTGATTGGTCCTCCTCCAGTGAGGAGGGCGTGTCTTTTAAGCAGAGTCTGTCAAGTCTTGACAGAGAGTAGCCTAATGGCAGATGCTTCTACAGGTAACCCCCGCGTCTTAAAGTTTAGAGTTTAAATGTAAGCGGCTGTGTTGAGTGTTGCAGCGTTATGCTCGTTCAACTCGAAGTATGTGACGGAGGAAATTCTAATTAAACATATTTATTTATAACAGATTCGCATTGGACATCTTCTCGTCTCTCTTAACACACAACTCTCAGGTGGTTAACTAACAACAGAAAAAAAACGTGATGACGCAACATGCGTCCTTGGCGTACAGATTGCGCCCCACAGTGGTGTAAAGCAAAAATACAACAGTCCTTCTCAGTCTGGTATAAATTAATACAGTATCAACTTGAGTACATAAAATACAATATCTTAACACCCACACTTGTACTCAGGTTACATAAATACAAATAATAATTGTTTTGTAAATTACAATACAGGTGTGGATTTTTACCACTCTTTTACATACCAAACATAATGTCTGCAAATTTCCTCAGTTTTAGCATAGAAACAGGTTTGGTTAAAATATCAGCAACCATTTCTTCAGTAGAGCAATATTGCAAAAGCATTCTTCCTTCAGTTACAATGGATCTGACAAAATGATATTTTATATCTACATGTTTGCATCTCCGGCGACTCACAGGGTTTTTGGCTAGAGCAATTGTCCCCTGGTTGTCCTCTTACACTACTGTCTGTGTGTACTTGTAGTCATCAATACCATCCAAAAATTGTTCCAAATATATACACTCTTGCATTGTAGAGGCTAGAGCTATACACAGCTTTACAGGTAGACAGGGCTACTGTGGGCTGTTTCTTAGTTTTCCACGAAACTAAAGAACTGTTGTTACTTAGGCTTACACAGTAGTGCTGCGTCTGTCGGTCGTGTCACTTGCCCAATCAGCATTGCTATAGGCTACTAGACCTAAATTCTCACTGCTGTTTTTCTTGAAACACAATTCTTTGTTAGTAGTTCCCAAAAGATACCTCATTACATGTTTCACTGTAACCTATTGTTCTACTGTTGGTTTACACAAATGTTGTGATAACCTGCTTACCACAAAACTGAGATCCGGACGTGTACATGTTGTAAGGCCTACAGCCTCTCTATACATCTTTACATCAGTCATCTTTACAGCATCTTCTGTGTAGCATAATTTCTGATCACAAGGTGTTTTTCTTGGTTTACAATTCTGCATGTTAAACCGTGTCAGTATCTTGTTAACATATGTTTCTTGTGACATTTTCACACATCCGTTACATTTGAAGAAATCGATACCAAGAAAATGCTTAAGTTCGCCCAAATCTTTCATCTTAAATTTGGCTGAAAGCATCTCTTTGAAATTCTTCATGACTCTTTCGTTGTTTGCCGCTATAATCACGTCATCGACCCAAATGATCATGATAGTTTTCTCGCGTTCTGTCTCCTTGGAATAAACGCAGTAATCGGCTGGGTTTTGCTTGAAACCATTTTCAGTTAGGTAATCATGTAAAACCTTGTTTCAGTTGCGGCCAGATTGTTTCAACCCATACAACGATTTTTGTAACTTACACACTAAATCTTTCCCTTTTTCATAACCTTCTGATTGTTCGGTGTAGATTTCATAATCAATAGGAGCATGTAAGTAGGCTGTTTTCACATCCATTTGATGGAGTAAAAGATTTTCTTGTGCTGCTTTTTGAAGCAGTACTCTCACGCTTGTTAGGTTTGCTGTAGGGGAGAAGGTTTCACCATAATCTATACCCATCCTTTGACTGTAATCCTTAGCTACAAATCTCGCTTTGTACTTGTCATTTCCTTCAATGTCACTCTTAACAGAATAAACCCACTTACCCCCCACTGTTTTCTTGCCTTTTGGCAGGGTAGTGAGAGTATAAGTTTTGTTCTCTCTTAATGACTAGATTTCTTCAACCATGGCATTAACCCACTGTTTTGAGTTAGCTGACTCTACAGCTTCTTAAATGTGTAAGGAACACCACATACTGCTTTGTAACAGTAATCTATTGTAGTGTGGATCTCATCGTTATCACTGTAGTCAGTGGCATAATCCTCTAGATGATTAGGTTTTCTTCTCTCCCTAGTAGGATATCTCCCCCTGACGAGACCTTCACTCGTCATATTCGACTCTTGGGCCTCCTGACTATCTTTGTCATCTCCCTGTGTGTCTACATCAGTGGTTGGCTGTCTTACTCTGCCATAATCATCATTCGGTTCATCGACATCTGTCTGCGTTTCTCTTTCTACACTTGCCTTACTCACAAATTTAACAAGTCTATGTTTCTGGACCTTTTCAGTTTCGGGACGATAAACCAAATAGGCAGGACTATTCTTGTCGTAGCCTACAAAAATTCCTTGGTCACACCTAGAATCAAGCTTTCCCTTGTCTTGCTTGAATGTATAACAGACAGATCCAAAATTTTGCATTTTTGATAAATCTGGCTTCTTATCTGTCAACATTTGGTAGGGGGTTTTCTCTGTTCGCTTATTAAAGTATCTATTTCGTACTATAGCTGCCGTTTGGACAGCATAGTTCCACAGAGATTTAGGTAGCTGACTTTCAATTAGCATACATCTACCCATCTCAAAAAGAGCACGCCAACCTCTCTCGGCAGTACCGTTTTGGTGAGGGGAGTACGGGGCTGATGTCTCGTGCTTTATGCAATTTTTCCTCAACAGGGTTTGAAAATCTTTGAAAGTGAACTCTGTTCCATTATCAGATCGAATGCACTTCACTTTTCCAAATGGGGAAACATCTGCTAGAAATTTTTCTGTTGCATGCAGTGTATCGCTCTTTGACTTCAGAAAATATACAAATACTGCATTTGAATAATCGTCTGTAAACGATTGCACATATTTGTACCCATCAATAGACTCTGTAGATATTGGACCTGCTAAGTCAGTATATACCATCTGCAATGGAGCCTTTGCTCTTGTATCAGGATTTCTGTTTCGCGTTTGCGCAAACTTTCCCTGGATACATACTTCACAGTCTTGCTCTGGTTTATCTGTTTTGCCCTTAATTTGCATACCATTTACCACATTTTGCAATTTTAGCACATCCTCATAATTGCAATGGCCTAGTATCTCATGCCATGTTTGTATGTCATGACATGTATTACATTGATCTTTGTTGTCATCTTCGGTTTGCAAATAGTACAATTGGCCATGCATATGAATACTAAAATTAGTACCATCTTTGTGGGTTAGCATGTCCTGTCATGTTTGAAAGTGACTGTTGATCCTAATGTGGTGGCTGACTTCACAGAGAAGATGTCCTGGGGGTATGACAGAATAAACAAAGCATCTCTCACTGTTGCTTTATGTCTCTGTCCTGTACTGTCGATCAGGAACACTTCAGCATTCCCCCTCTGTTGAGCTACACCTTTACACTGGGTGCCATCTGCCAACTCCACATAGTGTGTCTCCGGTTTGAAGGTTTTATCGAAGCTCTTGAATTTTCATACATCATTAATAATATGTGAGGTAGCCCCAGTGTCAACCATCAGGCCCCTCTCCTTAATTTTGCATACAGGTTGTTTCTGAGCTTGAATGTTTGTATTCTTTATCTTGAAAGCATAATCTGCTGTTTCAGAAGATTCTCCGCCTCTCTCATCCATGACTTTCTTTGCGCCATCCAGCTTACCCTTATTTCTGCAGGTGGCATCACTGTGTGTGTTGCTCTTGCAATGACTGCGTCTTTTGTCTGCATGCTTTTGCTCTGTGGCCCTTTGTCTCACACTTAAAACAGATAATGTCCCTGTCGTCTCTGCTCTGTGCACTTAACTTTGTGTATCTTCGGCCGTCTCGCGCCGCACTTTTAATCACATTATCATTGGTTTCGATCGCGATTAACTTTTCCGTGTCTTCATAACTACGCAGTTCAGTTTTGAATTCAGGAAACGTTATATTGTCTTTATTGTGTGTTATATGTATTGCAAATGGTTTAAAACTTTCAGGCAGTCCTTTTAAAACCATAGCAATCAGTAGACCATTGCTTACAGTCTCACCCGCGTTGTGTAGAGCCGTGATGGCGGTCTCCGCCCTGATGATGTATTCTGTAACGGTCTCATCACTCCTCATCTGAAGCGATGTCAACGTTGTGTACAATATTTTCAATGCCTTCCTCCCATTATCAGGTGCATCTCTCATAATCAGCGAGAGGCTTTTGTCGTCCAAAAATTGAATCAGTTCAGCGTATGCATCAGCATTCTTCTTACCGTCAGCCTCTACTGCGGCCTCACCATTTCCTTCAGGACAGTATCCTTTAATCCCAATAGATGCAGGTATCCAAGCACTTTAGTCTCCCAAAGCTCATATCTGCTCTCATCTCCATCAAATATAAGTCAAGGCGATCTACTACTTCCTCGTTGATCCATGATGCTATCTTACCGTTAGCATGCTATCCGTCGCAACTTTCTATTGGTGATAGATCATTAAAGCAAAAACTCCTCTACGAGTTGACACTGGGCCCATAACCTGTTGAGTGTTGCAGCGTTATGCTCGTTCAACTCGAAGGAGTGATGGAGGAAATTCTAATTAAACATATTTATTTATAACAGATTCGCATTGGACATCTTCTCGTCTCTCTTAACACACAACTCTCAGGTGGTTAACTAACAACAGAAAAAAAACGTGATGACGCAACATGTGTCCTTGGCGTACAGCTTGCGCCCCACAGTGGTGTAAAGCAAAAATACAACAGTCCTTCTCAGTCTGGTATAAATTAATACAGTATCAACTTGAGTACATAAAATACAATATCTTAACAGGCTGCAAAAATACCGCAGAGAACGGGAGTAAACAAATACCTGGCTGCGGAGTGGTAGAAATTGTTATCAAGCCAACTGCACGATTTGGCGGTGAGCATTCTCTGTGGCTCATGCGGGACGTGTGACAACATGCCTCCGGAGAGCAGCATTGCCGCAATGACAGAGCTCACAAAAATCAATGCACAGACAGTTCTTCTTCGTACCCCAAATCTCTCCCGAAGCAGACATGGTAATGACAGTGACCCAGCCTGTGAAAATCTAGCTGGAGTTTTTTTTGTCATTTACTGTTTTCTACATAAAATAAAGAACAGTCTGTGAAAATAATAAAAATATTAATATTAACTAAGTAAAACCATATCAACAACTGAAATCACAGTGAAATGAATGGCTACAATCAAACTTTCTCTCAGAATTAGATTTGGCCTGGTTTTCACACACTGGGTCACAAATTGTAGTTTGTATAAATTCTGTAAATACAATGTAAGTGGATCACGGTCCAATGTAATATTATGATTTGCTTATTAAGATTAAGTCAGGCACATAAGCATTAATTTATTACATGAAACATTACATTTATTACACTAATAAACAACATAACGCCCATGTAAAGAAAATAAACTAGTAAATTGCAACTTTTTAAAATTAGAAAAAGGCTATTTGGAAACTTTACTAGCTAATGTTTGTAGCTAGTTTATGTATGTGCTGTTTCCATGTTTGGATAGGTGTTACTGCAAATAATGACAAATATTTTAGCCAAAATTGGTTATCAATACCACCCTTTAAAATTAGGTTGATTAGTATTTTCTCCTCTCCTCTCCTCTAGGTTACAGCAGCTGAGTTAACGCAGTTGTACCACACTATTAAACATAACATCAGCTATAACAGTGCTGCAGAGTTGTAAAAGAGAAAGACTGACTGCATCTGATCTGTTTACACAGATTTCAATAAACACAGTTTATTTTAATGTATAATTGTTCATACTTTGCTGAAGCAAACTATTTTAAGTTGCGATTTACCACCACTGGCATGCTATTGGGCCTTGTGATTGGGGATGTGGACCCCGCTGCAGTATGCGTCCCTTATTTTTGTATTAAAAGTGGTAACCCTAATCACACAAATACAGCTCAACCAAGAGGAAATGAAGAGAGATAATATCTTCCCTATATATAATATATATATATATATATATATATCTATATATATATATATATATATATATATATATATATATATATATATACTGTATAGTGTGGTGGGCCGCCCAATGGCTAGTCAGCGTCATCCTGGGAAAGAGGCACGTCAACCACCTCGATTGCAATTATGCCAATCGCCTGTACCTGGAGCTCGTTCGCTCCAGCCACAAAAAAACGCCACAAAAAGGAGAGATGGGGAGAAGCCTCTCCGCTAACCAAACCTCTCTCTCTCTCTCTCTCTCTCTCTCTCTCTCTCTCTCTCTCTCTCTCTCTCTCTCTCTCTCTCTCTCATTTCACATTTTAGGTGCTTTATTGGCATGACAAATAACTGTACATTCGTATTGCCAAAGCAGTGCAGCGTCGCTGCGTACAAGCAAGACAGTGCAAAAAGAGCAGTAGTGCAAACAAATATGAACATAAAATATAATACAGAGAAAACACAGACAGAAAGAAAAAAAAATAGATTAATAAAAATAAAATTAGATTTTAAAAAAAAAATAGATTAATAAAAAAAATAGATTAAGAAAAAAAATAAAAAATAGATTTATGGTAATATATTAAACAGAATAAATGTAATGACGGTATTATCAAACGTAAGTTCACAAGTAAAGAGTTCCAGTTGTTGTGTGTAGGAGACAGTGGAGCAGGTCATTGTTGGTTCCTCAGGCGGAGGCAGGAGTGCACAAACTGAGCTGCTAACACACAGCAGCACACACACTCCCCCAGTAAGATGGGCAGTTTCTCACTGTTCGGCAGGGACTCAAAGTTGTTATGCATGTGGGTGAGTTTCGGGTAGAACTTCTCCCGGATCTCGGAGTATTTCGTGCACTCAGTGAGGAAGTGCAGCTCCGTCTCCATCAGCTGCTGAGGGCAGTGTGGGCACAGCCGTTCCTCCACCGGCAGCCATGTTTGTCTGTGCCGTCCCGTCTCTATGGCCAGCTGGTGTCCGCTGAGTCTGTATCTGGTCAGGGTGTTCCTCAGACCTTTATCTGTCACTGTGTGAAGATAGTCTGCCAGAGTATATTGCCTCTTCAGGGCCAGATAACTCTGCATTTTGCTTTGCAGTTGTGTTTGAGTGTCCCAGTGGTGTGTGTAGCTGTTCTTGATCTGGTTTGTGATCTGAGTCAGTGGCAGGAGTCTGTTCGATTCCTCAGGAGACGTCTCAGAGACACTGAAGCTCTGGGCCAGCTGGGATAGTGGGTCTGCTCTTCTGCTCAGCTCTCTGTCCTGCAGGGCTTTATAGTGGTATGAGTCCGGGTCGCTGAGTTTTAAGTGTTTCCAGAATTTGACAGCTCTCTTCTGTATCTTTATTATCAATGGATATTGGCCTAATTCTGCCCTGCATGCGTTGTTTGTTGTGTGCCGGTGGACGTGTAGAATGTTCTTACACAGCTCTGTGTGCAGGGTTTCTATCGGGTGTTTGTTCCATTTGGCCAGATCTTGCTCAGGGTTTGTCAGTGGACCCCACACCTCACTGCCATAGAGGGTGAAGGATTCGGATTTCTACCGTCCAGTTCATCTAAGCATGGATCAACGTTTATCCTTTCCTCATCATCCTATGTCTCGTTATGTTTATTAAATATGATTATTTGATTATTTGAATGAGTATTTAACTTTGAAATGATTTCAACTAATGAAAAAGTTAAATACACTGCTTTATGTAAGAATGTTCAGTGCATTGCCTGTCTCTTTGAACTATTTTTAGGAGCCACCAAACTAGGTCAGAGGTCACGGAGACCTTGAGTGGAAATGAACGGCTGAGGACTTGAAACAATATTGTTCTATTGTTTCTATTGTTATTTCTATGAGTTAATTCTATCTAAAATGTCTTAAGTGATTTTGCTATTTTTACGGTTAATTCTTTTAAAGTAATTTTACTTTTTATTCAAGATAGACTTGGTGTAGTGAGAATTTAACTGTCTGAATGTAGATTATACCGGTTTTTAACCAGTTTTGATAAAGACGGCTGAGAAGTACACTCAGCCTTGGATAAGAAACAGATTGTACTTTAAGTGTGTGTGTTCTATTTGATTGTAGATACTTTTAACAGGTCTGGAGTCAGTTCTAAACAGTCTATTGAATGTCTGACGTTTATGCTTAAGATATTGTTCAGAATTGTACGCATGCACCCACGTGGAAATTTTCCTAGTCTATCTGTGTTTTAATCAATCAGGTTAGAACACCTATACGCAGAAAATGACATTGTGTAAAGAGTATAATTGTTATTGATTTGTGATTGTAAGCAGAGCGGCCTAGGAACTCATTGCGAGTGTTAAAGCTGGCTTCTGCTGATGAAACTGCAAACTATCTTCAGTAAACTTTATTTATTTATTTAAATCTCTGACTCCGGCTCTTCTTCATCTGACAGACTGGTCATTCTTTGGGTTAAAACTGTAAATACCCCAACAAGGGCAATGGGCTCGATGACTGACTCTAGGATCTTCAGCCAGATTTGAACAGAGATGTCTATGGGGCATTGGCGTTTTATTGCGTAGAAGGCTCTGCGGGCTTTATCTCTCAGCTCATTCACTGCAGGATTTAAGTTTCTAGTGGAGGTGATGTTAAGGCCTAAATAATTATACTGTGATGTGTGTGTTATCTGGTTGGTGCCTAGTGTGAATGTGTGTTGTGTTCCCTGGGATCTGGCTCTTTTTTGGAAGGTTATGATTTTGGTTTTGTTCAGGTTGACGGTCAGGGCCCAGGTCTGGCAGTACTGGTCCAGCAGCTGTAGGTTCTGCTGAAGGCCCTGTTCGGTTGGCGATAGCAGCAGCAGGTCGTCTGCGTACAGCAGGCATTTGATCTGAGAGTCGTGGAGATCGAGATCGGAGCGGTGGACCGCTCCAGACTGAGCGCCAGCTCGTTTATGTAGATGTTTAATAGTGTTGGGCTCAGGCAGCAGCCTTGTCTCACTCCACGCTCCTGGGAAAGATATTTTGTTCTTTTTGTGCTAATTTTGATGCCATATTTGCTTTTGGTGTACATTGATTTAATAAGGTCATAGGTTTTTCCTCCTATACCACTTTCAATCAGCTTATAAAGTAACCCTTGGTGCCAGATTGAGTCAAATGCTTTTTTAAAGTCAATAAAGCATGCATATATTTTACCTTTATTTTGGACTGTGTGTTTTTCAATTAGCGAATGCAGTGTATGTGGTTGGATGTGCAGTATTTTGGTAGAAATCCAATTTGACTTCTGCTTAGGACATTATGTGTCGTGATAAAGTCCAGTAATCGGGCATTTATTAAACTACAGAATAATTTTCCCAAGTTGCTGCTCACACAGATACCTCTGTAATTATTGGGGTCAAATTTATCTCCACTTTTAAAGATGGGTGTTATCAATCCTTGATTGCAGATATCAGGGAAGTGACCAACACTCAGGACTAGATTAAATAATTTTAGGATGACTGATTGAAATTTAGGGCTGGTTTGTTTTATCACTTCGTTTAATATTCCGTCAGGTCCAGATGCTTTTTTAGGTTTAAGAGATTTAATTTTGTCTTTAAGGTCCATTATGGTAATGGGGAAGTCTAATGGGTTTTGATTATCTTTGATAGTCGATTCTAGTGTTGCCAGTTTTTTTGTTATTTGATTCTGTCTACAGTTTGTGTCTGTTTCTACTTTATTGAATAGTGTTTGGAAATGGGTTTCCCATATTTCTGAATTTTGGATCGGTAGTTCTTCATGGTCATTCTTGATCAAGTTTTTCCAGTTGTCCCAGAATTGATTTAAGTAATGGAGTTCTCTATTGTTGTCAGTTGTTTTTGATAATATTGTGCCTTTTTGGTTCTGAGGGATTGTTTGTATTGTTTTAGTGTTTCACAGTAGAGAAGCCGAATCTCTGCATTATTTGAGTCTCTTGTGTTTCTGATTTGATACGTTTCTGAGGTGTTTCCTAATTGATAGACATTCTTGGTCAAACCAATTTTTGTCATCTTTGGGTAAATTATTTTGTCTGGTTTTTACTTTTAATTTTGACTGTTTAGCTGTTCTTTCGAATATATTGTTTAGGTCTTTTACTGCCATATTAACTCCTTGTTTGGTGTGAGCATATGCATTAACCAGGAAGTTATCTAGGAGTTCTTGAGTTTTCAGGCTATTTACTGCGTTCTGGTAGTCTTCTGCACTGTTCTCAGCCCATCTGTATGGCTTTCTGATGTTATATAGTTTATTGGGCTGTGTGCAGGGGTTTGTTATTGTCTTGTAACCCTTTTTCCATTTACCTCTGGACTCCAGATAAAAAGAACCTGATAAAAGGGCCTGAGTTCAAATATTACTTTTTATATATCCACTGGATGTCGGACTAACCTGAACACTTTTAATTTAGACTGATTTTGGGTAGGTAATGCACTCCCTAATTACTTAAATACCAACAAGAGATAAAATAAGGACCCAAAAACCACAGTGAGTAAATAGAAAAGTGTATTTAAGTTATATCAAATAAATAAAAAAACAACTTCAATCAGTAATGTAGAAAAATAAAATAAAAGTGTATTATTCACATCCAATGTTTATATTCTATGCTGAGATGCAGCACAGAAAGACAAAAATCACTTAATGAATACAAAAATACTCAAAATGTGACAATAAACCAATGTGTTTCTCCTGTTGGTACACTAAACACAGTATTTATTATCCGCTTGTCCCCTTATGTGATTAGAAATCAAATCTCTTCCTAAAGCTAACTCTTGATCTATCACATAGCAAGTATCCTGCTGTAAATTGAACTCATGGAAAAAACCATGGATTATAACACTCCTGTCACCTTGACTTCAACAATACAATTTAAATACAATTCTAACAACAGAAAATATAAAAGAAAAACCTTTTGACCAGTCACTTTAACGACTATGTGGATCCACACACACACACTCTCTCACACACACACACACCAATCCCACCCCGTTGCAGGCCTGATGTGCAGCTTGAGATCGTTGTGGCCCAGAAACAAACAAATGACCCCTTAGCTCAGCCGAGCAAACAAAATAAAGGTACCTCAATTATCCGATGAGTGAACGAGGCTCACGCAGGTGTAATCTGATACCATCCAACGCCAAACTCGCCGTCCAGCGATGCCCGCAGACTGGTTGAGCCCACGACACTCCCCGCTGTCTGGTGTGCTTCATCTCGCAGTGATGCTTCGAGCAAGTTCGTTATCCAGCTCCTCGTTTTCAGTTCGTAAGGGTATCGAACCGAATTTTTGTGAGTGAAGTCCGGTGATAAACTTTTCGTACTCAAAATACAACACCAACTATCTCTCCCTCACTCCCTGAGTCACATCTGGGGGGTATTCCAGAAAGCTGGGTTAACTTACCATCTGCTAAACCCTGAACTCTCAGTTGATTAACCCAAAACCTGCTTACCGTGAGTATGTCGGTTCCAAAACAGCTGACGAGAGTTAGTTAAATCAACCTCCTGAAGATAACCGCGGGTTAATGCGCGCGCACGGCACATACCTGAAGGCATTTTCAGTAGATCGCCGAATTCACGAGTCACCATAGAAAGTCACCGTGAGAAAAAAGACCAACGCTCTTTACAGAGGGGGAGTTGGCGGTTTTATTGCTGGCGTATGAAGAATTAAGGCCGATTATAAAGAAAAAGCAATACACATCTGCATCAACGAAGGAAATAAACATAAGATAATAAACAGATTTTAAAAAATGAGAAGAGAAAATTCATTAGTTTAATAAATTACACATGCCACCCTCCCTTTATTGTAATGAAGAATTAAATGTAGGCTAACTCTAACTTCCCTTTGAGTACGTTGTGTAACCATTCATGCATTTAATTGTCCTGCCATTAATTTCTTAAGGCCACAATAATAATGTGTGTTGACCATATAAGGCTGACAGAAATTGTTATTCTTCTGGAGCTAGAAGAACTCTGTCCAAAGTCAAAATTAAACACAGACACATTCTTTTAAAAGGTAATATTTGATTACTGGAGCTGTATTAAACACTCTAGAATATTCCTTCTGTCATGTAGCTAACAGAAAGGAGGGTGAGGAGAAGTGGTTAATTTATATGACCTTAAACCACACAATCTGTCACAGTTGTAAGTGATTGTTGTCAGGTAAATTTAGGTTCTTTTATGTTTTTGTTTTGTTTTGCTTGCAGATGAAGTTCCTTCTGCCTCAACTAACAAACAGTGAAAGAATTTGTCTGCACTTTTCCATATTTGAATTTCACTATAGTATCACAAAACAATCTTTTATTTATTTATTATTTATTTTAATTCTAAAGTAGCTGTATACGGTCCATCTTCAAAGACAAATAAAGTCACACGAGCATCACCTTCAGGTGAGAAATGTACAGGAAAAAAAAAAGGTTATGTTGAAAGGTGTGTGTGTGTGTATAAAGCAATGTAAAAATCTAATCATTCATTTTATTTCAAGAAATAAAGAAACGAACAGTGCTTCAGACCAAACTATTTAATTAATTTGACAGATAATTTCTCTTAGAACTCTTCCATCTCATTGGTCTGCTTGGGTCACTGAGGGTTCCTCTGGGTCAGGCTGAGTGCAGGGTAGGGTGTCATCATATACAAAAAGGGTATCCTCTGTCCTCCAGCAAGTAACCAATGTAGTGGCCAGTAATGATTGAGGTGTATAATACAAATATAGTAAATTAAATTAAATAAAAAACATTGTGTAAATCAAATGTATCCTGTTGGAATGTGTGGCATAACAAAGACTCCCTGAAAATTCTGGTATCATGTACAGACCCTGGACATTTAGCCTCAACCAGGTGATGAGGTGGGGTCATCACATATGAACTATTGTTAGTGGAAGCAGTAATGAGTTTAATAGTTGTAACACCAACAGATTAAGGACAGAAAATTAAGTTGTTAATATTAAAAATGTTAAAAATGTTTCATATTATCAGTGTCCTTTATTGACTGACGGATAGAGGCTGCAATTAATGCACCCAATAGCATTTGGAAACCCTGAAAAAAATGATATGAAAAAAATGTATCAAGGGTGTGTGTGTGCTGTGTGAATAGATGTATACATATGAACAACTACATCTTTAAATATGGATATATTTTCAGAAAAAGAAAAGACAAAGCTGCCACTTATAATATTATATATAGGCTACAGAAAAAATAATGTGAGGGGTGCAGAGAGAGAGAGGATGAGAAAAAAACATCTCTATGCGAGTTTCGAACTCACTCTGCTGTGAGCACCATTGTACTTTAGGGGCACACTGACCACTACACTATTGCCGCGCTCTGACATGTTTGAGTAATCATACTCAGTAGTTTATGGCAGATGAACTGTACAAAAGTGTATAAAATAGTTCAGTGCCAGGCATACTGTACAGATGGACACGCTACTGCCACATTGTACAGTAAAATACCCTGACGCAAAAAACAAAGAGCTGCACTGAGCGGTATGCTAACTATGGTGAGCGCAGACCTGCGCTGCGATTTGTCACGTTTGATTTCAAAAGGTATGTTAAATATATTAATGATTCTTTCAAAAAATGACAACACTCATTCAAATATTTATTTGGTTATGAAAAGAACTATGCACTTATAACCCTCTCACGATGAAAAAACTGTTTATCTGTGCTTCTACGTCCATCAAAATTTTCATCTAAAGAGCATGCAATGCTCAGTAAAACTCTCTGAAACAGACAAACTCTGGAACATAACCTGCTACAGAGCAGGTTATCTTCAGTGAGTAAGTTACTATGGCTACTTACCATACCCCAGAAGTTACCTCCGATTTTGGAACCAAATCTGAGGTTATCCACTTACTTACTCTCAAACTTACCCGGGTATGTCACATAACCTGCTTTCTGGAATACCCCCCTGCTTTCAGTCTCTTAATAACAAAGTGTGTGCGCTGCTAAACACACTGAATATATACTTAATGGGAATATAACAGACTTTATGGTCTAAAATCTAAAAAAACTTCCCGGTCGCGCCTGAGCTGCAAAACACACTCTCTTATCCAGATAACAGCATCTCCCCACATAGCATTTGTTATAATAGACCTATTGTATCTTAACCAAGCTTGCTGAATACCCTCTCACGTATTTCTTAAAGAAATATACACATCACTTTGTATTGGTAGCAACATACACACAAATGAGTTTAATACCCCAGGGTTACAGTCTTTTTGAGGTATAAAGTAATTTGGCTATGGTCAGAGAGTAGGGTAAGTTCTCTAACAGTGAATGCTCTGAGAGATGAAGGGTCTATATCGGTTATCATATAGTCTACTGTGCTATTGCCAAGAGGTGAGCAGAATGTAAATCTCCCGAGTGTGTCCCCTCTTATCCGACCGTTGACAATGTACAGTCCCAGACTCCTGCAGATCTGCAGGAGCTCTTTTCCACTTTTGTTGACTATATGATCATGGTTGTTTTTGTGAAGGTGGGAGAAGCTGGTATGTATACCTGGTAAGTTGCTGTTGATGTATTTGCTTCCCTGTGCGTTTGTGAAGTCCGGCTGTAGTCGTGTTCTGCCGTTCATGTCTCCACAGATCAGCACGTGTCCTTGGGCCTGGAAATGGCTTGTCTCTTTCTCCAGAGTGTCAAACATGTCTTCACTGTAGTAGGGGGACTCTGATGATGGGATGTATATGGCACATAAGAAACAGTCTTTTTTGGACAGCAGTAGATCTTTGTGGATTTTGAGCCATGTGTGATATTTTCCAGTTTTAACTGTGTCGATGTACTTGTGGAGTTTTGAGTTGTACCAGATGATTTGTCCTCCTGAGTCTCTCCCTTGTCGAGTTGTGTTGAGTTTTTGTGAGGGAAGAATAATTTCTCTGTAGTTAGGTGGGCAATGGGTGGTGGTGTTTGTCTTGCTCCATGTCTCCTGGAGAATTATAATGTCTTTATTTTTTATGTTTGTGTGGAATTCTGTGTTTAAGCTTTTTAGTCCAAAGGCTGATGATTTTAAGCCTTGTATATTCCACAATGATATTGACAGGATCATTTAGAGATAAGTAAAGTTCTTGTTTTTAAGTTTGAGATAAACCTTTACTAATATATTAGTTTTATATATATAAGTGGTGGTTGTATATTGTATATTGGGGGGCTGCTCACATCAGCTGGGCACTGATGTATTGTAGTAGCTGTCTGATTTCACCCAGTTCCAGAGGTTTCGCCGGTCCTTTGAGGGCCTGGGCGTAGTTTCTGGGTTGTGGCAGCAGTGCTGGTCTGGGTGTGCTGTCAGCAGTGAGTGTGCTGGTTGTTGGGTGCTGTGGGCTCCTCCTGCTGTTATTCACTTGTCTTGGATGGGGTCTGTTTGATGGAGGAGGTTTTTGGTGATGACCAGCTGTAGGTGTTTCTCTCTGGGGGGGTCTTGGCATGGTCTGGGTTTTTTTGGCTGTGTCCAGAGCTGGGCCGCAGTCTCTGCTGTAGTGCTGGTGTGGGCTGGAAGTGTCTTGTGTGGGGTGGGGGTCCCCAGTGAAGTCCAGGTGAAGGTTGTTTTATGTTTTCCATGTGGTGAGGTGGTGAGAGTCTGTTTGGTGTGTGAGCTGATGTCTGTCTACCCAATGCTGTGTCTTTCAGTGCTTTTGCAAACATGTTGACTTTGTTCTTTTTTATGTGTACGTGGTCATAGGTCTCCTACTGTGATGCTGGTGTGATGAGTCAGGTGCACACTGGGCAGGAGACCACATCCTCTGGAGATGTCAGCGTTGACTCTGTTGATGGTGTCTGGGTGGATGTCTCTGCGGGGCAGGAGAGTGGAGATGGTGATTTTTGCATTGGGGCAGATCTCTGCAGCTTTCTCTGCTACTCTGCAGACCAGCTGCCCGACTCTCTCCTGCTGGGCTCTCAGGTCGTTGGTGCCCGTGTGGATGATAATGTGTGAGGGTGTGCCAAAGCTGGGTGCAGACAGTATTCTGAGGGCATCACTTGTTTTTGGGCACCAGAGTTTAGTAGTTTTATGGCCTGGGAACAGCTTTTTCTCTTGAAGAAATTTCCCATTGGAGTCCATGAGGATGGCGATTTCAACCTGCGTGGTTTGTGTTTGTGGTCTCTCCTCTGGTGTGGGAGGGGTGGTTGTTGAAGGCTTCTGATGTTCCACTCCTGTGTTGCCTGCAGTTTCAGGTGTGTCTGCCTCTCTCTGAGTGTTGTTTGGCTCTGGGGGCTCTGTGGGCCGCTGTGAAGATCTGGCCTCGGTGGGGTGCAGTGGGTGCTTGATGGTTTGATTGTTCGAAGGAGCAGAGAAACACTTCAACTCTGTCCTCAGTGTCTCAATCTGTGTGTCCCTCTGTTGTAGCTCAGCTTTAAACCCCGTGAGCTCTCTTGTGAAGTTGTCTTTCATTTCTGAGAGTGCTTTCCCCATGATGTGTTTTAAGTCTGTAAAGTCTTTTTTGAGATTGTCTCTGTCTTGAGACAGTGTGGAAATTTCTCCCTTTAGTTCTTGAATGGAAGCTTTCAGTGCATTTTTTATTTGGCAGAGTTGGTCTCTGAGTTGCTCTGTGTCTTCAGTGCTGAAGGTTTTGCTGTGAACTTGTTCACTGATTTCAATTATTTCCACTTCCAGAAGTGCCAGGCTGTGTTGCAGTTGGGCGATTGTGTTGTGGAGGTCCGGGCTTGCTGGAAAAGAGATACTTTTTTTCTCTTCTGGGTTTGTCTTTTCCTCTGTATTGGGGTGGAGAGAAGTCTCTGTGTGTTCCCGTGTAGCAGGGGTTGGGTTGGGCATACAGATGTTTGCAACTTCATTGTTCACCTTTATCTTTAAGGAGTGGAAAGTCTTCTCAAACTGTGTGAGGATGGCATTGTTTCCCTGTACCATTATAGTTCCATTCTGATAAAGGTTGACTGTTAGTTGCCGGTTCTCTGGGTCCTTTGTTGAGTCTTCATATATGCATATCTGTCTGCCTTTACATATTCCATTTTTGTGAAGTGTTGGAAATGTGTACAGAACGCTGTGTGCCAGACAGTTGGATGTTCTGTGTAAAACAGCAAGTTGGTAGTGATGGTTTTGCCTTTGAGGTTAGATGTGTCCTTAAACAGAGTTTCAGGATTTTCTTTCTGTTGTTTAATTTTATACTGTTGTCTGTTCTTCAAAGGTGTGAGCTCCTTCCCCCACTGCAGCCA
The DNA here is from genome assembly GCA_903798195.1 of Danio kyathit. Taxonomy (NCBI): domain Eukaryota; kingdom Metazoa; phylum Chordata; class Actinopteri; order Cypriniformes; family Danionidae; genus Danio; species Danio kyathit. The sequence continues at coordinate 191,216 of CAIGQS010000103.1, forward strand.
TTGCCATTATGCTGTAGTTCACACTTCTTTGATATTCAGGACAATGGCTCAGCTAGCCGGGCTTGGGGTGTGAAGGCCAACTGTCTTTTACAGTATGATTTAAAATCAAATGTGGGCTACTAGTTAGTAAGATTTTCCTTTTCTTGCTTTTTCTTGCTTTTCTTGCTTTAGTCTCTCTCCTTTTTTAATCTCCTTTGAGTAGGTAAGGGTTTGTATGAGCTTACCTTTACCAGAGGGTAAGTTGAAGGCCTTTGCTGGTTTGATCTTTTTGTTACAGCTTGTTTCTGTTGTTCTGTCGGGTTGGATTGTTTTCCAGATGAAAATTCTTATATTCCAGTGATGTTTGAAGGCAAAGTCCTTGTTCTCAAGAAAGTAAATCCTTATTCCAAGTTTTTTGCTGTTGTTTTTTTTTTCCCTTCTGTAGTCCTGTGGTAGGATTCAGATCTTGTGGGGAGAGTCCTTCAGCGTATATTTCCACCAGTTTTTCTTTGCTTTTCAATGTATTTTGCTAAATTTCTTATCTATTTAAAGTGAACTTCTGTTCACCATGCTTCTTGTTAATTTTGAGCTATTTTCTTAGGTTTATCTCGTTTTAAAAACAAAAAAACTTTAGGAAGTTCATGAGCTCATGTTGTGCATGACCTCTCTCTCTGACTGCCTCTCTCTCTCTCACACAAAAAGCATGGAGTGATCGGATCCGGCGATCTGCGTTTCGGGGGGGTGTTCACTGACAACTTGTGTTTGCCTTTTCACTCCACCCTGCTACTATATATATTACAATATATACAGTTGAAGACAGAATTATTAGCCCCCTTTTTAATTTTTTTCTTTTTTAAATAATTACCTAATGATGTTTGATAGATTAAGGAAATTTTTAGAATGTGTGATATTTTTTTCTTTCTTTAAGATTTAATATTTTTTTTCATTTTAAGGTCAAAATTCTTAGCCCCTTTAAACTATATCTATTTTTCCGTAGTCTACAGACCAAACCATCATTATAAAATAACTTGCCTAATTACCCTAACCTACCTAGTTAAGCTTTTAAATGTCAATTAAGCTGTATAGAAGTGTCTTAAAAAATATCTAGTCAAATATTATTTACTGTCATCACGGCAAAGACAAAATCAGTTATTATAAATGAGTTATTAAAACTAATATGTGTAGAAATGTGTTGAAAAAATATTTTCTTCGTTAATCAGAAATTGGGGGGAAAAATAAACAGGAGGTCTAATAATTTAGGGGGGCTAAAAATTCTTACTTCAACTGTATATATAAATACTATACTGTGGCTGGGCCCTGGGCAGCTCCCTGGGGTCAGAGTCCCTGAACGTGGAGTGCAAGGGGGCCTCTTGGGCTCAAAGCACAAGCCCAGGGAGAGTGGCTGGCCCCGGGGCAGCTCCCTTGGGTCAGAGACCCTGGATGTGGAGGGCAAGGGTGCCTCTGGGGCCCAAACTGCAAGCCCAAAGAGAATGGCTGGCCCCTAGACTGCTCCCTGGGGTCAGAGACCCTGGCGGTGGAGTCAAAAGACCCCTCTGGAGCCCAGACTGCAAGCCCAGGGTGAGAGGCTGGCCCCTGGGCAGATCACTGGGGTCAGAGTCCCTGGAGGTGGAGTGCAAGGGGGCCTCTGAGGCCCAAACTGCAAGCCCAGGGAGAGTGGCTGGCCCCTGGGCAGCTCCCTGGGGTCAGAGACCCTGGACGTGGAGGGCAAGGGGGCCTCTGGGCCTAAACTACAAGCCCAGGGAGAGTGGCTGGCCCATAGGCAGCTCCCTGGGGTCAGAGACCCCGAAGGTGAAGTCAAGAGACCCCTCTGGAGCCCAGACTGCAAGCCAGGGAGAGTGGCTGGCCCCTGGGCAGCTCCCCAGGGTCAGAGACCCTGGAGGAGTAGGGCAAAAGGGCCTCTGGGGCCCAAACTGCAAGCCAGGGAGAGTGGCTGGCCCCTGGGCAGCTCCCTGGGGTCAGAGACCCTGGAGGTGGAGGGCAAGGGTGCCTCTGGGGCACAAACTGCAAGCCCAGGGAGAGTGGTTAACCCCTGGGCAGCTTCCTTGGGTCAGAGAATCTAGAGATGGAGTCAAGGGACCCCTCTGGAGCCCAGCCTGCAAGCCCAGGGTGAGAGGCTGGCCCCTGGGCAGCTCACTGAGGTCAGAGACCTAGGAGGTGGAGTGCAAGAGGGCCTCTGGGGCCCAAACTGCAAGCACAGGGAGAGAGGCTGGCCCCTGGCCAGCTCTCAGGGTTCAGAGACCCTGGAGGTGGAGTGCAAGGGACCCCTCTGGAGCCCAAACTGCAAGCCTAGGGAGAGCGGCTGCCCCCTGGGGAGCTCCCTGTGGTCAGAGACCATGGATGTGGAGTCAAGGAACTCCTCTGGAGCCCATACTGCAAGCCTAGGGTGAGAGGCTGGCCCCTGGGCAGCTCCCTGGGGTCAGAGACCCTGGCGATGGAGAGCACAGGGGCCTCTGGGGCCCAAACTGCAAGCCCAAGGAGAGTGGCTAGCCCATGGGCAGCTCCCTGGGGTCAGCGACCCTGGAGGTGGAGGGCAAGGGGGCCTCTGGGGCCCAAACTGCAAGCCCAGGGATAGTGGCTGGCCCCTGGGCAGCACACTGGGGTCAGAGACCCTGGAGGTGGAGGGCAAGGTTGCCTCTGGGGCAGTGGTGTAGTCCTAAAAAAAAGGTGGTGTACAGTTTCTTTGGCTTTCAACGAAGGCAGTTGCAGTTTTTCCCTCTCTGTCCCTTATCTTTCCTGGCTGGCTCTTCTTGTCTTGTCTTATTTTATCTCTGAGGCTCTCCGTGCCCTGCTATCCAAACGAATAAGGAATAATGGATCTGATCAACTGGCCTCTGAACGCGATTGACACCATTTTCTCGACGAGAAGCTGGATACGTGATGGACGGGTGGGAGAAGTGGTGCGTCGTGTGCCTGGCTGCTCTGTCCCTGGAGGGTATTGAGGATATCTATCTATTCGGAACTTTGATAACAGGGTTTCTGCTGATGGGTTTCTGCTGACGGTCAGCGCATCTCAAAACCCCACCAAGCTGGCCGGCTTGATTGAAACTATAGTGGGCAGAAATGCTAATGCTCAGACTGCTGCATTAGAGCGCAAATTGGAAAACATCGGGGTGAAATTAGCGGCTTTGCAACATGATCTGGCCAGACCTGGAGACCAGTGATGGACATTAAATATCTGTGACATGGCCAGATATTGTCTTAAAATTGAAATACTTTATTCTCTTTAGGCTCCCAGTGTTTTTCCAGCCAGACGGCCTCGGCTGGAGAAAAACAACTTCTCCCGGATAGCAAGATAAGGAGACGCTCTGATATTCCTGCTCCCTGTGGTGTTTGTTCACCAAAATAAGAATTAATATAAGAAAAGAGAAAGTGCATTATTTTTGTTCATTATGCTGAATGCTACTGTTGTTGTAGTTATTTTTCAAGTTTAGCTGAAATTATCTGTGTTCTGTACCAAATGCCTGTGATTGATTGTATACAGGGGGCGCTGCTGGGTTATATAAAGAAAAGATAAAAAAAAAGAGAGTAAGAAACTTCTGGAAAGAGATTGTTGAGTGTTACCAGTACCATGCTGCTGTAAATCCACCAAAGAATAATAAAAACCTTTTTGCTTTGTTCAAAACGTTCTAGTGCCGTGTTTCAGTAAAGATCCAACGTATTTCCACTATCGGACACAACAGTTTTGGCGACGAGGATGGGATTTTTTACCGTACAGAAACTGAGTTAGGAATAACTCTATTGAGGCCGGTGAACTGAGCAAGCATTTAACAGGGTAAATAATAGTAGCCTTTGAAAATGGCTTATGGAAAGCCTGAGGATTTTCACTATGAAGAAAGTGAGGAACAATTCGACGCCTATTTGGAAAGGCTCGAACAGTATTTTGAAGCAAATGGATTAAAGGATACCGAGGAGAAGACAAAAGCGGTGTTTCTAATGATTGTGGGGAAGAAGACTTATAGTTTGTTGATGGACTTATGCACACCGGAAAAACCATCGCAAAAGACATATAAAGAACTGATTGAGTTGTTGAAAACGCACTATGTGCCTCGAACAAATTTCATTGCAGAGAGATGCAAGTTCCACGCGAGGAATCAGCTGGAAGGTGAATCGATAAGTGAGTACTTGGCAAATTTACGAAAATTGTCAGCTACTTGCAAGTTTGGACAGTTTCTGGAGAGAGAGAGATATAAGTGGGCATGTGTCAAAAAGTTTGATTGATGACCGCCACGCCCCTTTTAGGCGGGACTTCCGGTCTAAGCCCCGCCCCCTTTTCAAAATAAAATTTATAATTCCGTTAATTAGATTCTTATCAGTTTAATTAAATTAATAATTCCGTTAATTAGATTCTTATCATTTTAATAAAATTAATAATTCCGGTAATTAGATTCTTATCAGTTTAATTAAATTAATAATTCCGGTAATTAGATTATAATCAATTAAATTAATAATAATAATAATACCGGTAATTAGATTCTTATCAATCAAATTAAATTATAATCCCTGTTAATTAAAATATTAAATTAAATATTATAATAACGTTAATTAGATTTTAATCAAATGAAATAAAATATCACAACAGTTATTAAAACCGTTATTTTAATTATTGTAATAAAATATATTATTATAATATTTAAATTATATTATATTATATTATATTATATTATAATTGTTAAACTATTAGTACATGCATCACTGTCTAATGTTTCTTCCCTGTGATGTTGCCTGCACGGTGGTATAACCATACTGTCTGTCAGTCTGTGTGTGTGTGTCTCTGGCAGGGATATGGGTGTGGTGGGTGGCTCTGGTTATGTGTGTGTGTGCGTGTGTGGTGATAAGGAAAACGTTAGCTGACCGTTAGTCGATTGTTTGTGAAAGATAGAATTATATCTAATCTAGGCCTTTATTAGTTCTCGTGCTAAATAGTATATGTTGGTAGATGATTAGAAAGTGTAATGATATTGCATATCTATATGTTCACAGGCAGCCAACTGTGTGTTTATGCGTGTGTGTGTGTGTGTGTGTGTGTTGCGCACCAGGGTCTGACTATGTGTGAATTCACGACAGACACGGTATTTAATGAATCTGCTTTTAATATTGCTCATTAATAGGTTATCAATGTCTTCTGTTGTTTTTCACAATATTACTTCATTAGACTACGACATGTTTTAAAACAGAAAAAAAGAGCGTCAGTCATATCATTTTAATGTATCTTTGTCCCAACTATCAATTTAAAAACATGTTTACAATATTAATCCAGTAAATAACAAATTGTCACAACATGTTAAGAAATTGTATCTATAAATGTAATGTTCTAAACTGTTGGTTGAAAAACACAGATGTAAATTCAAGTTTTTGTGATTAATGAAAAGTCTTAAACGGATTGTTTTTCTTTTGACTAACATGTTTTCAATTTATTTACAAGCATGTCTTGTAATTTACGGCACACATTCTAGAACAATTAATCTAAAAAGCGTAATGTTTTGCACACTGGTCATCACTGGTGTAGATTTGAAAATAAACGTAAAAGATTTACTAGGACTTATCAGTCTTTAGACATCATTGTTATTTCTGTTTCAAAAGGTTAATAAAATATATTACTTGTTGTAATTGTATTACTAACAATTGAAGCCAGGCAACTTAGTTACGGAATTTTTGATTCAAACTGATTTTAATTCATTAAAAATACTTGATAATATAAAGAGAAGTATTTTCCGAAATTGTTATAACACTGATATTTATATTAAGAACAAACAATTATTTTCAGTTTATCTAAAAACACTACAGCTCCAGCCCTTAGTTAACTTTACCTAATGTTCTACGGTAAAATGTATTAGTTTAACTACTGGATACACTATTTTTATGTTTACATAACAGTGCCAAATCAAGTAAGCCTACAAATGTGTCAATTAGTTGAGGTCACAAGTAGTTCTTTAAAGTAGACTTACTACTTTTTACAGTGTAAATGATGCGTTTCTTTTAACAATAGATTTCAATGAATCAAGATTATTGTCACTACACACATTTTTGTAGGGAGTGTGTATGTTTCTTTAAACTGAGTGTTTTTTTCATTGACATACTCATTTTTAAATTACCAATCTAAAATCTAACTGAATGTTTTTCACTTAGAATATAAAATGTTATCTGTACATTTCACTTGTAAAAGTGATGTTTAAAATACTATTCATTAAACTTAACGCATGACTAGAGTTTTGTTTTTACAAACCAAAGCATTGACCCAATTCAAGCTTTTGATTATACACTCTGTAGCACTTTTTCAACGCAAAATGTAAACTTTTTATGCATATGCTGCATAAAATCTGTAATCACTGTCAGAGTTTGTATGATGCAAAGCATACATGTTTTTAAAACTGTCGGTTCTCTAAAGTTACTTAACGTTGTTCCCTTTCTTCTGAAGTTTTTAAGAACAATGTTGCATGGGTCTTTGTCAAGCATAAAGATACATTTTAAACATTAGATTCATACTGACACATACAACTTTGTAAAGTTCGAGAGAGAAAATCACTAAGAAAAAGATTAAAACAAGAACAGTTTCATTTGGGGGAAAAAAGTGATGTTTTGAAATACATTCGTTATACCAATATGTTCTAATGGTTAGAATTTCTGGGTCTCATCCAGACGGCCTTGGCTCAACTCCTGATATGGTAATATTTTTAACCTCTAACGTGTCCCAAGTAACATTAATAACAACACACAGTTATTTGTATCGTCGTTGAATGCTACACACATTACTGTCAACAAAGCACATTCAAATCAAAGAGCAAACACATTTTGTTTTAAGAATAGTTTGCAGTAAACTTTAAGGCATAAATAAGTTTATTTCATTAACCCTCTAATGCAGAATGTATTTGAGACATTTAAGTACGTTTTATGACCACTGTCATCTCATCAAATAATTTGACCTAATCCAATTTCTGTTGCACTTTTTAACACAAAATGTTTACTCTTTGCATATGTGTTAAAAGTCTGTAATTTTGCACAACTCTCATAGCATCTGTTACGATGCATACATACAGTAAAGCGTACAAGAACCGTTTCTACTGCTAATTATCTTTTGTTGTCTAATTCTTCATATTATTTTTCACAAGAATTATGAATGTACAAACTAAATTGAATACTTGCCACTAAATCTGCATTAATATGTTTTTGCAACAGTGTCCAAGGTACAATGTATTAGAAATAGACATTTAGCTGTGAAGCAGAAATGTATTCTTTTCAGCTGTCATGAAAATTTGAGTTGTAAATGTTTTGGTTTTAAACCAAAGACAACCAACAGTATTACCTTTTGTTCATACACTTTTTCCAATGAATGAGAAATTATGAAATCGTACATCAGTCCGTCTAGGTTTAAAACTAAATTGGGCGACAATTTTTAGGTTGTCTTTCTGAACTGACTACAAAACCCTTACAAGACACAACATGAAAAAAGTCATCTTACTGCTTTTTCTGATACATTTATTGTCTGCATACATACTGTATGAGAATTGTGTGTTATCGGGTTGTCTTAAACGTCAACCAACTTTAATAAATGATCTACAGTTTATACCTTTATGCTTTAAACAAGTAACCAGTCCTTGACAAACTATGCAACATTTTAATTTTCTAAATATTTAAATATACATTTGGCATAAATAGAGGGCTTTAATCAATTTCAACAATGTTTCTATGATTTGGTTCACACCATCACGTTTTGCAACCAGCTCATTTTCTATCTTTTTTACAGGAAGGCATAGACACTTTTCAGAACAAGCATTAGGTCATTTATACCGCTAGACTTTGAATGCACCAATTAAGACATGGCTACTCTTGCGAGTTTACTTTAAGTTATTATTTGTGTATGGGAACCTGATCCTGTAAATTACACAATTTTATCCAAAGTTTAATAATGACTAGGTGAGGTAATAAAACGTGAAGCAGGTTATTTTTTTTCTTTACAAATGCTAGTAGAATTTAAAATCTACTTAGTTTTTTCAAGTTACATTAAAACATTTACTTGTTTAACACAAAACAATAAGTTCACTTAAGCTGATAAAATTTTTATTTCAAGCAAATATACACTGAAATAGAGTATTGCATAACAATAATAAAGACAAATCAAATCAAGAAAAAAAAAAAAAAATATATATATATATATATATATATATATATATATATATATATATATATATATATATATATATATATATATATATATATATATATATATATATATATATACATACACACACACACAGCCATACATTGAAGAAAAACAGGGTACACCAGAACAATGTAACGACATTACTGAATATCTAACCAGCAAAGAAATTCTGCTAAAAGCATTCTGTCATGTTCTAGAATGTGGTTGGTCATAACTTCCACAATCTCAGCAATATTTGTTATTTTGTTTTGTGAAACCAGTGACACACAAATATCTGTTACATATGTAGACATACACAGAACCAGCGTTACTCCCATCTCATCACTCCATCCAGTTAGCACCTCCAGAATTTTTGCAATGGTTGCACAGACAGCGCCATTGCTACGAACACACAGGTGTGTCAATTGATTTATCGTATCGGCCCATGAGTTTAAGGCCCCTCTCACAATGTTCATTTCTTTCTTGAGATTTTTCACACGTTTGCCATCTCCTGTACAATCATGATTAGAATCACACGCATCATTAATGATCTTCTCCAGAAGAAAGACCATGTGGTCGCTATAATGCCGTTTAAACATGTCGTCCACAATAGACCTCATTTCACAATTAAAAACAGGGTCGCACTCGCACTCAGGCCTTTCATGCGCATCACCATCAGTATTTTGAGAACAACAGCAATCAGCCATCTTTGCAAGGGGGCTGTCAGAAAAATCAGAAAACAATTTTTTTTAGAATTTTTTTTTTTTTTTTTTTTATCACAATACAAAGTTTGTCCCATAATCAGTGTAGAACATATACAGTAGTACCTTAAAGATGCTGTTGGTGTCCTTAAACAGCAATAGTTCAGTCCTAATAGTTCAGTGCAAACAAGACCAAAGTAGAGGATGTGGTCCTCAAAGATAGTACCTTTTTTACGTCTTCAATCTTCTTTTTACTCCTGATCAATGTGTTCTTGTAGAAAGTTCTGGTATCAGTGACTGTACCCAAAAGCATTACTCCTTGGTAGCTAGAAGTAATAATGATCGCTTTATCTACACATTCAATCAGGACCGCCTTCACTCACTGGGCGGTACTATAAACATATGCCATGGTGTCATAAAAGTCATGATTAAACATTTAGTTAACATCTTTTCTTTTATTTAAGACATAGGCGTGATGATGTAGGGATACCTATTTTGATAAAAATAAAAAAAAAATAAAAAAAAATACAGGGTCATACCATAAATATATTCACAATGAAAGATTTAAGAGAACTAATATTATAGAATTTTACATTTCATGGAAGTTTTAGGTTGACAAAATATAATGCTCAACTGAAGACATTTCAAAATTGGTGGGCATACAAAATAAAATAAATTTGAATGTTTTTACGCAAATATGTACACGCTTTTCAACAATATTCTGCAGTCTAAATTATTCATTATAGTTGTTTATTTAGTTTCCTATTAGGGCTCAAAGCAGTCACGTTTACTTGAAAATTAGCATCTTTCATAATAGTGTTCTTTTTAAAAGAACGATTGAGAAGAAATACGCTTACATCTACACTTACGTATTCGTTTTGGAATTAAAAATGTAATGATAGTCGACACGCTATTTATTTTAGGTGAAATATACATTTTAAAAATTACAATAACATTTATGAAATAACCCATATTCCATAACTTATTACAATGCCTTTGAGGTAAAGAAAGAGATAAAGTTTAAGAGCCATTATCCATAATTGGTTATGAGATTAAAGTTATTTTAAAAAGTCGAGTTTAGTTAAAAATCTAGGCCTACTTAAATTGAATCTGTTAAAACATAAAACATTTTTAAATAAAGTTATGCGTTATTTGTTCTGGAGATATATAAACATACACTTTAGCATCACTATAATATAGATAATCTACGAGTACCAACATTCACCAATTTGCTACAAAGAGTACCAAAACTGTTTACCTATGCTTGTTGCTGAGTAGCAGTAAGTATTTTTGTTTTATTTTAAACATCATGTGCTTGATATCTTGGTAAATAGTTAAACCTACCGATTGTGCTAATTGAATATTTAGCATTTTGAAAGCTAAATATGTGTCAGGGTATGTAAAGCCTGACCTGTCGCCTCTGGCTTGTTTGGTTGTGATTGGTGGAATGTTTCCACAATTTGAAATATTGCAGTGTTTTTTATTCACTATTCTGCAGCTTTGATGCAATCTACATTGTAAAAGTGTTAGAAACATACAAAAGTACATATCATGCTGTTTTGTAAAAGCAGACAGTCGTGTACGTAGGCAAAGAACTTCCTGGGACAAATCTTTTGTTTTGCTGAAAATCTATATTATTTTAATATGTCTGTGAATTTGCCAAAATATGGCCACAAACAACTTACACAATGAAATGGCAGTCTTTCTATGAACATGTTTAAATTATATTGTCACATTTTTAGATTTTTAGGTTTTTGAAATAGTTACAAGATCACAGATGTAAAGTACTCAAATAATGTTAGCTGATTGTTGTACTTGAGTATTTATTAAGTATCTACTTGAGTACAATTAACAATAAACCTCACTTAAGATATATTTAAACTTATACAAACAGAAAAGGTTTAGTTATTTGTCCTATGCTTGTTCATTGCCATATGCTTACAATGCTTACAATTTAACATATGCCCCCATTATACACTCAAATAATTTTTTTTTTTTTTTTTTTTTGCTCTTTCAAACTACAATTTTTGACATTTCATTGAGACAACCTAATGTTTTTATGTTCAATCCACATAAATTAGTTAAAAGTGTTAACTTAATCTGATTTGTGTTGGGACAACATGAATGAATTGTGTGGAACCCTGCATTTTTTACAGTGTATTTTTCACATAATGTTACAGGGACAAGTATTTACACAGAGAATATTTTTGTTTGAGTTGACTCAACTAAAATTAATTGCTGCGAAAAATCCTAAATTGTCAACAAACATGTCAAATGTCAAATCTTTATTAAAGATGGTATTCTTATAATTACACTAATTTAACTGCTTACTGCAGTGAAAAAAAATCATAAAATGAAAACACAAAAAAACATAAAAAGTATACTTGCAGCTAGACAAAAGGCCTGTATACTTGAGTTAACAATTTGCTATCTTGAAATGTCATATTTTGAAATACTAAATTTGGTACGTTTTAGTTGTAACTAAATTGTACTGCAGCATAATCTCTAGGGTATTTAATGTACTTTTATGTGCTATATTGGAACAGCAACAAGTATACTTTGACCATATGACTGTGTAAGTTCATTACATGTTTGATTAATGTTTGAAGCTTACGTTATATTTATTACAAATAAATTATAAACATTTTCAAACCCCACAAGTAATAAATATTGACTTTTTTGCTTTTGTTCCCCTAAAAGGCTTGACTCTAACAAATCAACATCTGCTCAAGTTAATTCATAGGTTTTACAACTTTAAGCATGATGAATAATTTATATTTAGTGCCTGTAGCTTGATAGTTAAATACAATTAAACACAAACAGTTCTAAAGCAGAATAAAACATTGTATGTAGTCCATTCACGCTGTGTTGTGAGAAATTTTAAAGTTTAAACAACAATCTATAAATTCATTCTTGCTGTTACTTTTACTATTTTAATATACAAGTACTATTTAAATCTAAGGCATTTTTTTCCCAGAATAAGTGCAATGTTAGATTACTTGTGGGGTTTGAAAATGTTTATAATTTATTTGTAATAAATATAACGTAAGCTTCAAACATTAATCAAACATGTAATGAACTTACACAGTCATATGGTCAAAGTATACTTGTTGCTGTTCCAATATAGCACATAAAAGTACATTAAATACCCTAGAGATTATGCTGCAGTACAATTTAGTTACAACTAAAACGTACCAAATTTAGTATTTCAAAATATGACATTTCAAGATAGCAAATTGTTAACTCAAGTATACAGGCCTTTTGTCTAGCTGCAAGTATACTTTTTATGTTTTTTTGTGTTTTCATTTTATGATTTTTTTTCACTGCAGTAAGCAGTTAAATTAGTGTAATTATAAGAATACCATCTTTAATAAAGATTTGACATTTGACATGTTTGTTGACAATTTAGGATTTTTCGCAGCAATTAATTTTAGTTGAGTCAACTCAAACAAAAATATTCTCTGTGTAAATACTTGTCCCTGTAACATTATGTGAAAAATACACTGTAAAAAATGCAGGGTTCCACACAATTCATTCATGTTGTCCCAACACAAATCAGATTAAGTTAACACTTTTAACTAATTTATGTGGATTGAACATAAAAACATTAGGTTGTCTCAATGAAATGTCAAAAATTGTAGTTTGAAAGAGCAAAAAAAAAAAAAAAAAAAATTATTTGAGTGTATAATGGGGGCATATGTTAAATTGTAAGCATTGTAAGCATATGGCAATGAACAAGCATAGGACAAATAACTAAACCTTTTCTGTTTGTATAAGTTTAAATATATCTTAAGTGAGGTTTATTGTTAATTGTACTCAAGTAGATACTTAATAAATACTCAAGTACAACAATCAGCTAACATTATTTGAGTACTTTACATCTGTGATCTTGTAACTATTTCAAAAACCTAAAAATCTAAAAATGTGACAATATAATTTAAACATGTTCATAGAAAGACTGCCATTTCATTGTGTAAGTTGTTTGTGGCCATATTTTGGCAAATTCACAGACATATTAAAATAATATAGATTTTCAGCAAACAAAAGATTTGTCCCAGGAAGTTCTTTGCCTACGTACACGACTGTCTGCTTTTACAAAACAGCATGATATGTACTTTTGTATGTTTCTAACACTTTTACAATGTAGATTGCATCAAAGCTGCAGAATAGTGAATAAAAAACACTGCAATATTTCAAATTGTGGAAACATTCCACCAATCACAACCAAACAAGCCAGAGGCGACAGGTCAGGCTTTACATACCCTGACACATATTTAGCTTTCAAAATGCTAAATATTCAATTAGCACAATCGGTAGGTTTAACTATTTACCAAGATATCAAGCACATGATGTTTAAAAATAAAACAAAAATACTTACTGCTACTCAGCAACAAGCATAGGTAAACAGTTTTGGTACTCTTTGTAGCAAATTGGTGAATGTTGGTACTCGTAGATTATCTATATTATAGTGATGCTAAAGTGTATGTTTATATATCTCCAGAACAAATAACGCATAACTTTATTTAAAAATGTTTTATGTTTTAACAGATTCAATTAAGTAGGCCTAGATTTTTAACTAAACTCGACTTTTTAAAATAACTTTAATCTCATAACCAATTATGGATAATGGCTCTTAAACTTTATCTCTTTCTTTACCTCAAAGGCATTGTAATAAGTTATGGAATATGGGTTATTTCATAAATGTTATTGTAATTTTTAAAATGTATATTTCACCTAAAATAAATAGCGTGTCGACTATCATTACATTTTTAATTCCAAAACGAATACGTAAGTGTAGATGTAAGCGTATTTCTTCTCAATCGTTCTTTTAAAAAGAACACTATTATGAAAGATGCTAATTTTCAAGTAAACGTGACTGCTTTGAGCCCTAATAGGAAACTAAATAAACAACTATAATGAATAATTTAGACTGCAGAATATTGTTGAAAAGCGTGTACATATTTGCGTAAAAACATTCAAATTTATTTTATTTTGTATGCCCACCAATTTTGAAATGTCTTCAGTTGAGCATTATATTTTGTCAACCTAAAACTTCCATGAAATGTAAAATTCTATAATATTAGTTCTCTAAAATCTTTCATTGTGAATATATTTATGGTATGACCCTGTATTTTTTTTTTTTTATTTTTTTTTTATTTTTATCAAAATAGGTATCCCTACATCATCACGCCTATGTCTTAAATAAAAGAAAAGATGTTAACTAAATGTTTAATCATGACTTTTATGACACCATGGCATATGTTTATAGTACCGCCCAGTGAGTGAAGGCGGTCCTGATTGAATGTGTAGATAAAGCGATCATTATTACTTCTAGCTACCAAGGAGTAATGCTTTTGGGTACAGTCACTGATACCAGAACTTTCTACAAGAACACATTGATCAGGAGTAAAAAGAAGATTGAAGACGTAAAAAAGGTACTATCTTTGAGGACCACATCCTCTACTTTGGTCTTGTTTGCACTGAACTATTAGGACTGAACTATTGCTGTTTAAGGACACCAACAGCATCTTTAAGGTACTACTGTATATGTTCTACACTGATTATGGGACAAACTTTGTATTGTGATAAAAAAAAAAAAAAAAAATTCTAAAAAAAATTGTTTTCTGATTTTTCTGACAGCCCCCTTGCAAAGATGGCTGATTGCTGTTGTTCTCAAAATACTGATGGTGATGCGCATGAAAGGCCTGAGTGCGAGTGCGACCCTGTTTTTAATTGTGAAATGAGGTCTATTGTGGACGACATGTTTAAACGGCATTATAGCGACCACATGGTCTTTCTTCTGGAGAAGATCATTAATGATGCGTGTGATTCTAATCATGATTGTACAGGAGATGGCAAACGTGTGAAAAATCTCAAGAAAGAAATGAACATTGTGAGAGGGGCCTTAAACTCATGGGCCGATACGATAAATCAATTGACACACCTGTGTGTTCGTAGCAATGGCGCTGTCTGTGCAACCATTGCAAAAATTCTGGAGGTGCTAACTGGATGGAGTGATGAGATGGGAGTAACGCTGGTTCTGTGTATGTCTACATATGTAACAGATATTTGTGTGTCACTGGTTTCACAAAACAAAATAACAAATATTGCTGAGATTGTGGAAGTTATGACCAACCACATTCTAGAACATGACAGAATGCTTTTAGCAGAATTTCTTTGCTGGTTAGATATTCAGTAATGTCGTTACATTGTTCTGGTGTACCCTGTTTTTCTTCAATGTATGGCTGTGTGTGTGTGTATGTATATATATATATATATATATATATATATATATATATATATATATATATATATATATATATATATATATATATATATATATATATATATATATATATATATTTTTTTTTTTTTTCTTGATTTGATTTGTCTTTATTATTGTTATGCAATACTCTATTTCAGTGTATATTTGCTTGAAATAAAAATTTTATCAGCTTAAGTGAACTTATTGTTTTGTGTTAAACAAGTAAATGTTTTAATGTAACTTGAAAAAACTAAGTAGATTTTAAATTCTACTAGCATTTGTAAAGAAAAAAAATAACCTGCTTCACGTTTTATTACCTCACCTAGTCATTATTAAACTTTGGATAAAATTGTGTAATTTACAGGATCAGGTTCCCATACACAAATAATAACTTAAAGTAAACTCGCAAGAGTAGCCATGTCTTAATTGGTGCATTCAAAGTCTAGCGGTATAAATGACCTAATGCTTGTTCTGAAAAGTGTCTATGCCTTCCTGTAAAAAAGATAGAAAATGAGCTGGTTGCAAAACGTGATGGTGTGAACCAAATCATAGAAACATTGTTGAAATTGATTAAAGCCCTCTATTTATGCCAAATGTATATTTAAATATTAGAAATTAAAATGTTGCATAGTTTGTCAAGGACTGGTTACTTGTTTAAAGCATAAAGGTATAAACTGTAGATCATTTATTAAAGTTGGTTGACGTTTAAGACAACCCGATAACACACAATTCTCATACAGTATGTATGCAGACAATAAATGTATCAGAAAAAGCAGTAAGATGACTTTTTTCATGTTGTGTCTTGTAAGGGTTTTGTAGTCAGTTCAGAAAGACAACCTAAAAATTGTCGCCCAATTTAGTTTTAAACCTAGACGGACTGATGTACGATTTCATAATTTCTCATTCATTGGAAAAAGTGTATGAACAAAAGGTAATACTGTTGGTTGTCTTTGGTTTAAAACCAAAACATTTACAACTCAAATTTTCATGACAGCTGAAAAGAATACATTTCTGCTTCACAGCTAAATGTCTATTTCTAATACATTGTACCTTGGACACTGTTGCAAAAACATATTAATGCAGATTTAGTGGCAAGTATTCAATTTAGTTTGTACATTCATAATTCTTGTGAAAATAATATGAAGAATTAGACAACAAAAGATAATTAGCAGTAGAAACGGTTCTTGTACGCTTTACTGTATGTATGCATCGTAACAGATGCTATGAGAGTTGTGCAAAATTACAGACTTTTAACACATATGCAAAGAGTAAACATTTTGTGTTAAAAAGTGCAACAGAAATTGGATTAGGTCAAATTATTTGATGAGATGACAGTGGTCATAAAACGTACTTAAATGTCTCAAATACATTCTGCATTAGAGGGTTAATGAAATAAACTTATTTATGCCTTAAAGTTTACTGCAAACTATTCTTAAAACAAAATGTGTTTGCTCTTTGATTTGAATGTGCTTTGTTGACAGTAATGTGTGTAGCATTCAACGACGATACAAATAACTGTGTGTTGTTATTAATGTTACTTGGGACACGTTAGAGGTTAAAAATATTACCATATCAGGAGTTGAGCCAAGGCCGTCTGGATGAGACCCAGAAATTCTAACCATTAGAACATATTGGTATAACGAATGTATTTCAAAACATCACTTTTTTCCCCCAAATGAAACTGTTCTTGTTTTAATCTTTTTCTTAGTGATTTTCTCTCTCGAACTTTACAAAGTTGTATGTGTCAGTATGAATCTAATGTTTTAAATGTATCTTTATGCTTGACAAAGACCCATGCAACATTGTTCTTAAAACTTCAGAAGAAAGGGAACAACGTTAAGTAACTTTAGAGAACCGACAGTTTTAAAAACATGTATGCTTTGCATCATACAAACTCTGACAGTGATTACAGATTTTATGCAGCATATGCATAAAAAGTTTACATTTTGCGTTGAAAAAGTGCTACAGAGTGTATAATCAAAAGCTTGAATTGGGTCAATGCTTTGGTTTGTAAAAACAAAACTCTAGTCATGCGTTAAGTTTAATGAATAGTATTTTAAACATCACTTTTACAAGTGAAATGTACAGATAACATTTTATATTCTAAGTGAAAAACATTCAGTTAGATTTTAGATTGGTAATTTAAAAATGAGTATGTCAATGAAAAAAACACTCAGTTTAAAGAAACATACACACTCCCTACAAAAATGTGTGTAGTGACAATAATCTTGATTCATTGAAATCTATTGTTAAAAGAAACGCATCATTTACACTGTAAAAAGTAGTAAGTCTACTTTAAAGAACTACTTGTGACCTCAACTAATTGACACATTTGTAGGCTTACTTGATTTGGCACTGTTATGTAAACATAAAAATAGTGTATCCAGTAGTTAAACTAATACATTTTACCGTAGAACATTAGGTAAAGTTAACTAAGGGCTGGAGCTGTAGTGTTTTTAGATAAACTGAAAATAATTGTTTGTTCTTAATATAAATATCAGTGTTATAACAATTTCGGAAAATACTTCTCTTTATATTATCAAGTATTTTTAATGAATTAAAATCAGTTTGAATCAAAAATTCCGTAACTAAGTTGCCTGGCTTCAATTGTTAGTAATACAATTACAACAAGTAATATATTTTATTAACCTTTTGAAACAGAAATAACAATGATGTCTAAAGACTGATAAGTCCTAGTAAATCTTTTACGTTTATTTTCAAATCTACACCAGTGATGACCAGTGTGCAAAACATTACGCTTTTTAGATTAATTGTTCTAGAATGTGTGCCGTAAATTACAAGACATGCTTGTAAATAAATTGAAAACATGTTAGTCAAAAGAAAAACAATCCGTTTAAGACTTTTCATTAATCACAAAAACTTGAATTTACATCTGTGTTTTTCAACCAACAGTTTAGAACATTACATTTATAGATACAATTTCTTAACATGTTGTGACAATTTGTTATTTACTGGATTAATATTGTAAACATGTTTTTAAATTGATAGTTGGGACAAAGATACATTAAAATGATATGACTGACGCTCTTTTTTTCTGTTTTAAAACATGTCGTAGTCTAATGAAGTAATATTGTGAAAAACAACAGAAGACATTGATAACCTATTAATGAGCAATATTAAAAGCAGATTCATTAAATACCGTGTCTGTCGTGAATTCACACATAGTCAGACCCTGGTGCGCAACACACACACACACACACACACACGCATAAACACACAGTTGGCTGCCTGTGAACATATAGATATGCAATATCATTACACTTTCTAATCATCTACCAACATATACTATTTAGCACGAGAACTAATAAAGGCCTAGATTAGATATAATTCTATCTTTCACAAACAATCGACTAACGGTCAGCTAACGTTTTCCTTATCACCACACACGCACACACACACATAACCAGAGCCACCCACCACACCCATATCCCTGCCAGAGACACACACACACAGACTGACAGACAGTATGGTTATACCACCGTGCAGGCAACATCACAGGGAAGAAACATTAGACAGTGATGCATGTACTAATAGTTTAACAATTATAATATAATATAATATAATATAATATAATTTAAATATTAGGCAACCCAGTGGCGCAGTAGGTAGTGCTGTTGCCTCACAGCAAGAACGTCGCTGGGTCGCAGGTTCGAACCTCGGCTGGGCTGGGTCAGTTGGCGTTTCTGTGTGGAGTTTGCATGTTCTCCCTGGGTTCGCGTGGGTTTCCTCCGGGTGCTCCGGTTTCCCCCACAGTCCAAAGACATGCAGTACAGGTGAATTGGGTAAGCTAAATTGTCCATAGTGTATGAGTGTGAATGTGTGTGTGTGGAAATTCCCAGAGATGGGTTGCGGCTGGAAGGGCATCCGCTGCGTAAAATCGTGCTGGATAAGTTGGCGGTTCATTCCGCTGTGGCAACCCCGCAAGGGACAAAGCCGACAAGAAAATGAATGAATGAAAATGAATGAATGAATTTAAATATTATAATAATATATTTTATTACAATAATTAAAATAACGGTTTTAATAACTGTTGTGATATTTTATTTCATTTGATTAAAATCTAATTAACGTTATTATAATATTAATTTAATATTTTAATTAACAGGGATTATAATTTAATTTGATTGATAAGAATCTAATTACCGGTATTATTATTATTATTAATTTAATTGATTATAATCTAATTACCGGAATTATTAATTTAATTAAACTGATAAGAATCTAATTACCGGAATTATTAATTTTATTAAAATGATAAGAATCTAATTAACGGAATTATTAATTTAATTAAACTGATAAGAATCTAATTAACGGAATTATAAATTTTATTTTGAAAAGGGGGCGGGGCTTAGACCGGAAGTCCCGCCTAAAAGGGGCGTGGCGGTCATCAATCAAACTTTTTGACACATGCCCACTTATATCTCTCTCTCTGGAGGAAGCTCTACGCGATAGATTCGTGTGTGGAGTAAAAAGCACCGAGTTAAGAGATCGCCTGTTAACTGCTGCCCATTCTAGAGAATTAACCCTTGCACTGGCTGTTGAGATGGGTTTGGCATATGAAGTGACTGTTAAGAGCTCGCAACAGTTTTCCCAAAGGACTTTTAAAACGCACGTAGTAGAAAAGAAAGACGGTGGCAAATTGAACATGAAAATTGCTAAACCAGTCTACAGATGTAATGTAAGTGGACATAAACCCGAATATTGCCGTTTCAAGGATGTAGAGTGCCGCGACTGTGGCAAGCGGGGTCACATCGCTCGCGCTTGTCGCGCACGTCTTAAAGAAAAGATTGAAAGTAAGCCTGCCAAGTGGACCAAGCACCTGGATGCCTCTCTGTTGCCGAACGCTGCTGCCCCTGATCCGGGGGTCGCGAGCAATCGTGAAAGTTATGCCGAGACTTTCCAGTGCCGAGATCAAAGTGAATGCAAAATCCGCTTGCCACAGTCTGACCCTGGTACACACTCGGAGCGTTCAGCTGGCGGAGTTTTCAGTGACAGTGACATAAAAGGGACAGAATTGTTTGCTATTGATTCAAGTGTAAATCAGGTAGACAAACTGTACAATGTTTATGTTAGGATAAATGGTCTGGGGGTAAAAATGGAAATAGATACAGGAGCGGCGGTTTCTGTGATTTCAGAAAAACTGTACCAGCGCAGATTTCACAAGGTAAGTTATCTCCTGCCACATGTGTGTTGAAAACGTACAGTAAGGAAGCTTTGGAGCTAAAAGGGAAGATAACAGTACAAGTCAAGTGTAGAGATGAAAAGCACTGCTTAGATTTATTGGTGGTAAAAGGGGATGGGACTTCTCTAATGGGAAAGACTGGATTAGTCGCTTCAATCTAGATTGGTCACGTGTAAACAAACTCACTTTGAGACGGTGCAACAACTGTGTGACAGATATTCATCTGTTTTTCAGCCTGAATTAGGGATGCTGCAAGGCATAAGTGCAAAGCTTCATGTTGTAAAAGGTGCTGTGCCTAAGTTTTGTAAGCCACGCCTAGTACCTTATGCTTTGAGAGAGATGGTTGATGCAGAGTTGTCAAAACTAGAAGCTGATGGAGTGATTTCTCCTGTCAGTTATTGTGAGTGGGCTGCTCCTATAGTGTGTATTCCGAAAAAGGACAATACTGTAAGGATCTGTGGAGACTACAAGGTTACTATTAACCCTTGGTTGGAAGTTGAACAGTATCCGTTACCAAGAACTCAGGATTTGTTTACCAAATTGTCAGGGGGTCAGAGGTTTACTAAGTTGGATTTATCTCAGGCGTACCAACAAGTACCGCTGGAGGAAAATTCCAAAAGATACCTGACCATTAACACACAAAAGGGGTTATATACCTTTAACAGATTACCGTACGGGGTGTCAAGCGCACCTACCATTTTTCAGAAAATCATTGATCAGGTATTGCAAGGTATGGAGGGTGTAATCTGTTACCTTGATGATATTTTGATTACAGGAAGTGACACACAACAGCATATGGATGCTTTAGAAGGAGTTCTAAAGAGACTGCAAGCTTACAATCTTAAAGTCCTAAGATCTTTTTTCCAGAGTAGTGTCTCATATTTAGGACATATCATTGATGCTGAAGGTATTCATCCAATGAAAGAAAAAACAGATGCTATTGAAAATGCCCTGGTACCCACTAATGTAACCGAATTGAGGTCTTTTCTAGCTTTGCTAAATTATTATGGCAAATTCATTCCCAACCTTTCTACCCTCATACAGCCCATGACAGAACAACTGCATAAGTGTGTAGAGTGGAAATGGTCAAAGGAATGTCAAAATGCATTCGAAAATGCAAAGAGACATTTAATGTCAAATCAAGTTTTGACTCATTACAATTCAACTTTACCATTGCTGTTGGCTTGTGATGCATCTCCAGTAGGAGTAGGAGCCGTAATTGCACACCGAATGACTGACGGTAGTGAAAGGCCAATTGCGTTTGCCTCCAGGATGTTGACTAAAGCTGAGAAAAATTATTCTCAAATTGAAAAAGAGGCTTTAGGCTTAGTATTTGGCGTGATGAAGTTCCATGATTACTTGTTTGGGAGACCTTTTGTGCTGATCACAGACCATAAGCCTTTGTTGAAAATATTAGGTCCTAAGACAGGAGTGCCTACTCTGGCGGCTGCCAGAATGCAGAGATGGTCTTTGATTTTATCTGCATACCAGTATGAAATCCAGTACAAAAGGTCTGAACAACATGGAAATGCGGATGCTTTATCTAGATTGCCCGTGAAAGGGGATGATTCTGTGCATTCCAGTGCAATTTTCAGAATTTCTTATTTGGAGAAACTGCCTGTTACTGCAAAAGAAATTGCACATGAAACAGAAAGTAATTCTGTTTTAAGAAGAGTGAAAGAACATGTAATGAATGGATGGCCACAATACATGAAGGATGAGGCCCTAAAGCCATATTTTTATAAAAGGATGGAACTGTCCATTGAAGATAATTGTTTGCTTTGGGGCTATCGTGTGGTAATTCCTGAGAAATTACAGGAAAGATTACTGACAGAGCTTCATGATAGTCACTGGGGCATGGTAAAAATGAAGTCATTGGCCAGAAGTTTTTTTTGGTGGCCTAATCTTGATCAATTGTTGTTCAATATCGAACATTTGATTAGTCACTGTGATGCATGTCAACAGCAGCGTAGTATGCCTTGTACTGTACCTGTGCATACATGGAAATGGGCATCAGGTCCGTGGGAGAGAATTCATGAAAACGACTACATCAGCTAAGACTATTGAGGTGTTAAGGGATTTGTTTGCGTCCTATGGTCTTCCACAGGAAGTTGTAATGGATAATGGACCACAATTTACCTCCCAAGAATTTGAACAGTTTTTACAGTTGAATGGGGTTAAGCACATTAAATCGCCTGCATATCATCCAGCATCAAATGGGTTAGCGGAGCGTTTAGTGCAGAATTTGAAAAAGGCACTTACAAAGAACAGAGTTGCGGAGAACAGAACAATTCGTCATTGTGTTGCAAATTTTCTACTCAGTTATTGCAACACTCCTCACACTACTACTGGCAAAACACCAGCAGAACTTTTCCTTAAAAGATCAGTTTGTACTCGGTGGTCTCTTCTCAAACCACAGTTTTCACCAAATCTGAAGACTGAGCATTCTTTAATGATGACCAAACCCCGTAAAGTCAGAATTTTTACTGTAGGTCAGAAGGTTCTGGTAAAGAATTACAGGGGAGGGAAGAAATGGTGGACTGGATCCATTTCAAAAGTGCTGGGTCCAGTAACGTATCTGGTTGATGTAAATGGGAAATGTGTAAAGCGACATGTGAATCAGATGCTGGGTAGTAGCGGAAGGTGTGACAGCCAAATAAATCAAGATGGGCTGTTGAAACAAGGAATGTGGGACCTTGATGAAACGATGAATGTGAATGTTGAACAGGGTACGGAAGTACCTGAGACGAAATCAAGGGAAGAGTTGGGAACTGGAAGTATGACTGAGTTGCCTAAAACTGAAAATGTAAATAGTCAACCTGTTAGAATCAGGTGTGCACCCAAGAGGTTGGATTTATAAAAAAAATTAAAATAATTAAAATATAAAGAAGACGTGATAGAGCTTAGCTTAGCTTATTTTTTTGTAGGTTTTCTGGTAAAAGAACATTGTGAAGATTTGAAGTTACAGAGGAGGAGCTGTGGTGTTTGTTCACCAAAATAAGAATTAATATAAGAAAAGAGAAAGTGCATTATTTTTGTTCATTATGCTGAATGCTACTGTTGTTGTAGTTATTTTTCAAGTTTAGCTGAAATTGTCTGTGTTCTGTACCAAATGCCTGTGATTGATTGTATACAGGGGGCGCTGCTGGGTTATATAAAGAAAAGATAAGAAAAAAAGAGAGTAAGAAACTTCTGGAAAGAGATTGTTGAGTGTTACCAGTACCATGCTGCTGTAAATACACCAAAGAATAATAAAAACCTTTTTGCTTTGTTCAAAACGTTCTAGTGCCGTGTTTCAGTAAAGATCCAACGTATTTCCACTATCGGACACAACACTCCCTGTCAAGGACACCTGTTGGACTATACAGGCTTACACACATACACAGCTACCGCGTCCCTCATCCCACACTTTCGTGTGTTTTCACCCACTGGAGGGGGTAGGCGGGTCTGTGACCAGCGCTTTTCAGCTGCAGGCCGGATGGCTGCCCGCCCTTGCCGGACTATATCCACATCCCCTGTTCCCATTCCCTGTTGCGATGTTTTGTCTTGTCTATGTGTTTATGTGCTTGGTTGCCAGGGCTGGTTTTATCCTTGATCTGACTCTGCCCAAATCTTAGAGCAGAGTGAGAAGGGGGTGGGGGTCCAATTTCACTATATGTCAGTGTATGTGAATACATGGAAGTATATGTGACAATAAACAGCATCATCATCATCATCATTACACCCGACCCAAATTTTAAATGAAAGCAATGTTTTTTTGATTCATTAGCTATATATATATATATATATATATATATATATATATATATATATATATATATATATAATATTATTATTATTATTCATTCATTCATTCATTTTCTTGTCGGCTTTGTCCCTTGCGGGGTCGCCACAGCGGAATGAACCGCCAACTTATCCAGCACAATTTTACGCAGCAGATGCCCTTCCAGCCGCAACCCATCTCTGGGAACTTCCACACACACATTCACACTCATACACTATGGACAATTTAGCTTACCCAATTCACCTGTACTGCATGTCTTCAGACCATGGGGGAAACCAGAACACCCGGAGGAAACCCACGCGAACCCAGGGAGAACATGCAAACTCCACACAGAAACGCCAACTGACCCAGCCCAGCCGAGGTTTGAACCTGCGACCCAGCGACGTTCTTGCTGTGAGGCAACAGCACTACCTACTGCGCCACTGGGTTGCCCGATTATTATTATTATTTATTTCTTTTTCTTTTTTTTTACATCAGTTACCTGTAACCACTTCCACAAAATGAAAAACAAATACTATGTCAATGTAAGTCAATGGT